>WEIT01012951.1:181673-255966 GCA_013389985.1 Dryoscopus gambensis
CTGCGGCAATATCCTGAAGGGAGCGGCGGGGGCGGAACGGGCGCGGCCGCCGCCGGGGCGGCCTCACAGGGGAACATCGGCGAGCGGGCACCGCGGCGGACGGGAAGCGCTGGAAGGGGAAAGGGCTGGCGGTGGGAATGGCCTGAAGGGGAAGGGATTGGCGGGGGAAGGGGCTGACAGGACAAGGGAAGAGGCTGAAGGGCGAGGGGGATGGCAGCAGGAAGGCGGCCCAGCTTCCTCCCCTGCCCGCAGCAGCAGCAGCGCCCCAGGGCTGCGCTCGGGGAGATGGCCCCGGCCGATGCAGGCAGGGCGTTTCCTGTGCCCGGAGAGCTCCCCTGCCCGCTTCCAGGGCTGCCTCGCCCACCTGGCCCCGGTCACTCTTGCCAAGGGCTGCTGCTGAGCTGCTGGGGCTGAATGTGCCGAGCTGAGGCCTGTTCTCGGGGGCTGCAGATTGCAGAAGTGATGGAGAATGGTTTCTCTTACTTCCACCCTCATTCAAGGAAAGGCCTAGGAAGTATTCTCCAGTCCCGGAACTATACAGCTGCTTGTTGATGGTGCTCCTGCCTCAAATGGCCTGAAAATTGCTGCCTTAGGCTGTAATCTCTTCTTAGCTGGTGAGGGAATTGTTGCATCAGAGTGTTTTCACTCATGCACAAGCCAGCTACAGGTGTGGCTGTCCTGGTACTTGATGTCCACATACTCGGTGTCTGGTCCTTAACCATCTGGCACAGGGAACATGATGGCTGCACTGCAGGCGGCTCTGAAGAACCCTCCCATCAACACAAAGAACCAGGCAGTGAAGGTAAAATAGCTACTGGCTCGCTCATGGGTTACCCCCTAAAAATTCTTTCCTGTCTCTGTTACCTCTGTGCCACCAGCTGTACCTTGAGGAGGCCAGAGAAGCAGGGTTTAGGGTATTCCCTGATATTGAAACATCCATGACCACAAGTGTTTTAATCTTGTTCAAAGTACTGTAGCTCAGGTGTCACCTGTCCAGGTACCTTTACCTTGGTGCTGGATCAGGTGGGGTTCTCCTACCAGTGCTGGTCGTGTTTTGTCTGCCCAGGTGCCACCAGGTGCCCGTGTGTGACTCAGACCAGATGTGGCAGCTCACAGATGTAATCGCTGTGTGCTTAGGGGACCAGGGCTGCAGTTGTCACCTCTGACTAATGAAACCACCAGCAGTGAGCGTACAAAACAGGAAGAATTGGTTTTTATCCCATCCAATCAAAATGAAGGTGATAAAACCTCAAGAAGAGCAAGCCCTTCCCCTGTGACAGAGTGTGGGAGTCTGCTGGGTGCATGCATTTCTGAATCTTCCCAGGATGAATCCTCAATGGCTCATGATTGCAGTGGTGGGAGGAACAGGCGTGGCACTGCCCAGCTGGTGGGTGCCTGCAGTCACTTCTCCCTGCCTGAGGCGAGGCCCAGGGGCACGGTTCCCTGCTGCTCCCCTGGCAGAGCTGTTCCTACACCCCCAGCCCTTTCCTGAAGGGTTTCACAGGGCTCTGAGAACCAGCTGTTACAAATTGGGCTATGCAGCTTTGTCCTCACGTTAATGACTTGTTTCCACTAGCCCTCTATTGAGGGATTTAAGAATACACTTGGTGGTGGCACTGAAGAGGGCAGAATGACTGAACATTAATATCTGCCTTAACTTTTAGTTATCTTTGGAACTTTTATATTTTTACTTACAGTCATGTGAGAAGTCTTGCTAAGCCGAGTGATTATGGGATATTAAATTGGGCGGGAAAACTGACATCCACGGTTTCTGTGGGGGGAAGCTGCCTGAAGTGTTTGTATGATGGAATTACTCAAAAGTCCAGCAGTCCTGAGACTTTTTTTCTCTCATCCCGCCTCAGTTAGTGATGGATGAACAGGAAGAGCTGCTCTTTGCTGATTACATGGCTAATTGCTGCTATAAGCACACCACACACGTTCCCAGGCCTGAAACGACATCCAGATCAATGGTTATTAATGCACAATATTAATGTTGCCAGTCTGCATCCAGCATGCCTGAGACAGCAGTTGACTGCTTGGAAGACACGTGGCTTCCAGCAGTCACCTCCTCCAGGCTGCCAGGGGCATTTCCCTGGATTATAATGGTTGTGTCACATTAAACACTACAGGAAAAGGCTCTAGTGCGAAGGCGGGGCAGACAAGCACTTGGTTGTTATAATTATTTTGGAACTTGACAGATCTTGAGTGAACATTTACTATTTAGCCATAACTTAATTTAAGGGGTGGAGAATTGCAAACACTAACAGAGGCAGAAAACCTTGAGCAGGGCAAATGTGTTAAACTATTTTACATTGTTTATCTTTGGGAGGACGTGTCCGTTATATCTTACCATGACAAGCTCTTCACACACGGTCCTCTTCAGAGTTGTTAAAGAGAAAAATGCTCTAATTCCGTTTTTTTGGGAGAGGAGGACTGTTTGGCTGCATCTCACACCAGGATGGCCGTGTCTGTGCCTGCCTGTTGACAGGACCGTGCCGAGAGCATTGTGCTGAAGGTGCTCATCTCCTTCAAAGCCAATGACATTGAGAAGGCGGTGCAGTCGCTGGACAAGAACGGGGTGGACCTGCTCATGAAGTACATCTACAAGGGCTTTGAGAGCCCCTCCGACAACAGCAGTGCTGTGCTGCTGCAGTGGCATGAGAAGGTGCGTGCGTGGGGACAGCTCCTGCCCGAGTGCCCAGGCCCTGAGCCTGGCAAGAACCCCCTTCCTGCCTGCTAAGGCTGTGATGAGTGCGTGGCCTGGAGCTCACAGCCGAGTTACACCTCCTGCCCACTGCTGCTTCCTTGGGTAGAACACCCAACAGTTAAAATTTAGGTTTCTCTTAGACCAAGGCAAACAAAATGGTTTCATTCAGTGATTCAAGCAGGCAGAAGGAGACTTTCCTTCCTGGAGGGAAGCAAAATTTGCAGCTTGGTTATGCAGGGAAATGAAAGCTTAATTAAAATTAAATAGCTTTCTTGAAATTGAGTGTGATTATTGTACTCTGGCACCCTGGCTGCTGGTGTTTTGTGGAGGGCAGGCAGATGCTCATTTGCAATATAAAGGTGATCCAGGTAATTTCATAGACTCCCAGAATGGTTTGGGTTGGAAGGGACCTTAAAGCTCATCCCATCCCACCTCTGCCACGGGCAGGGACACTTTCCACTATCCCAGGTTGCTCCAAGCTCTGTCCAAGCTGGCCTTGGACACTTCCCGGGATGGGGCAGCCACAGCTTCTCTGGGCAGCCTGTGCCAGGGCCTCACCATCCTCACAAGGAAGGACTTCTTCCTGATACCTAACCCTACACCCTGTCAGTTCGAAGCCCTTTCCCCTTGTCCTGTCATTCCAGGCCATGTGTAAAGTCCCTCTCCATCCTTCTCGTCAGCCTGTTCAGGCCCTGGAAGGGAGCTCCAGGATGTAGCTGCCGTGGCCTGGCGTTCACTGCCGTATTTCCCTTCCCAGGCGCTGGCTGCCGGAGGAGTTGGGTCCATAGTGCGCGTTCTGACTGCCAGGAAGACGGTGTGACTCCAGCAGGGAGTGACGGTGTGACTCCAGCAGGGAGCCGCTGGCACAACCCCTGATCCCCCTCGCGGCAGGGCGGCCCCTGGGCAGCCCTGTCCCCCAGCTTTGCCTTCGCCCTGCTGCTTCCGTCATACCCCGCCAGTGATGCGCGTCGTGATCTCTTCTGTGGTTAAATTCTGGAAAATTGTCAAGGTGGAATTTTACTTCGAACAGGAATATTTGGTACTCGCCAGCCTGTCAGTGACATGTTCAGTGATGTAAACAATTCGGTGTTAAGGGTGATTTGCATTTGTGTGTAATCGTGGCAGATTTGGTCCTGACTGAGCAAATGCTGAGGGACACAGGACAATGTCTTAATTCTTTTTGCTGGCCAAGCAGTGTTTTGAGCTAAAATCTTGATATTTGAGAAGTGGGGCAGCTATTATTAACACAGGTAACTGGACCATGTTGCCTTTGGTCAACCTCTGACCCTATACCCACGAGTAGGAGAGGAAAAAAGCTCTTTTCCAACCCCAGTTATCATTCCAGGAACTGAGTATTTTCCTTAACCTGCTCAGGTTGCTTGCAATCAGTCTGATGCTGGGTCCACAGCAGGAAGGTCACAGTGGGATGGAGTTTTGTCCATCATGCAGTTTGGAAAGTGGAATTTAAAACGTTTATGGTCCATTTACACTGGAGCCCAGCCCAGTGAACTCTTCTTATTTTGGGGAGCAAAGATTCTGAGGAGAAGGAGAAAAAGCAGCTTTTACGCAGCAAATCACCTTTCAGCAACTGGAAAGTGATTGGGTTTTGTCAAGCACAACTAAATGGCTGCTTGGGGTAGTCTGAGAAACATATCCTGGTATCCACTCCATCCTTGCAGAGCTCCCCTATTTTGTTTTCTGGTTGTGTAGGGTCTGTAAGGATACCAGACAGCTCACATTGCTGTTGCATTGTGCCTCATCATGTTAGCTAGCGGGCCAGTCAGGTTCCCAAATAAAGAGGAGTATTTTAAAGAATTAGGAAAGCCCAGGGCATCCCAGACCATGGATCACCATAGAAAGTTTAGGGCCAGGACAGATATACATGTGTTTTAATTTCACTATTTTACTACAGTTCAATTGTGTAAAACTGTTGGGGACCTTGTGAAATCTTCGCTGGTTTTTGGTATTTGCTTTGTTTTTGTAATAATAATAAAGACCAGACAATAAATCATCACTGAATGTTTACTCAGTGTCTGACATGCCTTCAGTGCAGACAGGAACCAGCATGGTTACCCCTAAACCATTCAGTGCCTCCCTAATTCTCTTCCTAGGATGCTTCTTCATGCTCATCTTCTCCAGAACACAGGCACAACCACAGGAGGCACTGAGATCACCAAGTGGGAGGCCCAGCCTTGGTACAGAAGCCACAGAAATCATCCAGGTTTCACCCCCCCACAGATCTGTACAGAAATTCTCCTGGACGTGCAGCGAGGGTTCCATCCTTACAGCTCTGCCAGGGACTCTGATTGGCTTCTCTGGTTCTTTCCATTTGCCCAGATTTTGGTTAAGACACCAATGAACCTCATTAAAAAAAAAATAAGCTGTAATCCCAGTGAAGTGAAAAGTATTTTCCAAAGCAATTGATGCCAAAGCAGATTAGCTGCCTCTAGATGGCATTAGATAAATGAAGTGAATAAAAAGAGTGGTCTTAAGGTTCTGCAGATCCCCTTGGGTGAGGCAGTGATGGATTTAGGAACATTTACAGAACACATACATCTGTGTTTATGTTCAGGGATGTGCTAAAACATGCACTGATGTGGGGATAGGGCAGGATTTGCAGGGGCAGCCCTGCTGGTAATGAGTGACAGGAAGAGAAAAAGTAAATCTAGTTTTAAAAACAACCTCTTTCCTCCAAATTCTGCCTCACTTGTGTTGGTGGATCGTATGCACACCACAACAGGGGGTCAGATTCCTGTTAGGAGAAGGAAGCCTTCAACGGAGAACCTCACGCAGGTCAGACTAGGAAGGGTGACAGGATTTGCAGAGCTCTGCTGCCTTCAGCTTTGGCCAGAGCGTGTGGCAATGGCACCTTATCATTCACATCCTGCTTTTGTGCCAGCCGAGAGCCGCTGCTGTCCTCACTTCCACCTCGCTGTCTGCCATCATTTGGGAAAAGAGCCAAAACCCCTGGGTCCTGTGCAAAGAGTTCCAACCTGCCTTCCTGGAGATCAGCCAGACCTGCTCCTCTGCTCCTCCTGCCCAATAAAACTCCTCACAAAATGGTCTTCCCTTGGGCATAATGGGGTTTTTGTTCTGCCTGAATCAGTCTTTTTTTGACTCTCCAGAAATGATAAACTTGTACATACTGTTGCTATACAAACTCAAAACACATGCATGTGGCACCCCAGCTGGATTTTGGACATTTCTCTGTATTTCTGACCCAGCTATTGGCAATCTGGGTTTGCTGGATTCCAAGAGTCTTCCACAGGAAATGTCACCATCTCTGTTACTTCCTGTTGGACACTATCGAAGAAGAAATGAGTTTACCAACTGAGTCAGCTTTGGGCAGAGAAAGGGGAACGAGAGACTTGCTCTTGCTAAAGGGCTGTGTTTATCACATCTCTGAAATCTCCTCATTGTTACATTACAAATAGCCAAGCAGAAGGACAGCTGCTGTGAGCATTCCAGTGGGGATGATCTCAGATCCTCCTCCAGCTCCCCTTGTACTGGTTTTGGGATAAACCTGATCCAGCAGTGTACCAATTCAGATAATTAAATGAGCAGAAAATTACGCCTCCAATAAGGCGAACCCTTTGCTGCTCCATGGGGTCTCCCATACCTCACAGGAATCCGAAAAGGCACCTAGAGGGGTGTTTTCACACTCACCATGTTGTTATTCCTACCCTTTTATCTGAGCATCACTTCAGCTGGTTGCATCTCCCTCTGCTTTCCTGGAGCTCAAAGAGTCTTCTATGCTCACATGGGAAGCCCATAGGAGGCAGCTGGGACGCTGAGGGCACACATGCAGCTGGAAAACCAGAGAGCCCCAGGCTCAGGGTTGTGTTTAGTCCTACTTTGGATTAAAACCCCAGTCTTTGCTGCTCAGGGTCTCAGGTTTCTCAGCAGGATTCAGAAGTCTCATCCCCAGCCTCCCTCCCACTGCTGGAGTTATGTAATTTGCAGGGGAAGTTTTGGTAAAGGCACAAGGGCTGAGTCTTGCTGACATATTTTAACCTCTTACAAAATACACATCACATTGCTGGTAGATGGGGCAGAAGCAAAGTACTTCCAAAAATGCTTAAAAACCACGTGTGGAGCAGCCAGCTCCAAACCTGTGAGTCGGCAGCAGGTCAGAGTCCTGCTGTCACCGTGTGCCCCCTGCTCCTCTTGACCCTGTGCTCCCAGCAGTGCTCCTGAGCCAGCCGTGCTCCGTTGGCCCTAAAAAGCCCGGACAGAAGCGATGTTGGGCTGAGCCCTCGGGATATGGTGCAGCACAGCCACTGCCCAAGGAACCCCATCCATGGGCAGCTTCACGTGCCCTTAGCAGTGGAACTCCACACTGGGACAACACGGTGGGGTCAGGAAGGACCAGGAGTTTCCCAGGCAGTAGGCCTTGGCCCTACTTCACCTCCCCTCTTGGGCAGACAGGGGAGCCCCAGCCCAGCCGTGCCTGCCAAGAACTGTCTCCAGGAACCGCTTAGTAACGATGGGACTGCGTTCTGCAGGGCACCCAAGGGCTCAGCCCAGCGCTCATCCTGCGGTTTTGCCACGTGAAACCTGATGAACCACCCAGCTGACAAAAACCCATGGCTTTTAATGTAAAAACCGGAGGAGCAAAACCCGAGTAGGCGAGGAGTGGCTGCCCGAGAGGAGCAGGAATGCACCCCACGGAAACCCGCAGTGTCAGAGGCAGCCTCTGCTTCACTTCCCCATCCCGGGGCTGTTACGAGCGAGGCCGCTTCCTGCCAGGCTTGCGACATGGGCAGGCGGAAGGCGGAAGGCCCGGCCAAAGGGAGCCAGAGTGGCCCAACTGCGCCACAGGGACAGGGACCGGGGTGAGACCCACAGCACAGGGGGACCCCACATCCCACTGCCACCACGCCATGTCCCTGGTGGAGACGATCCGGCTGTGGCAAGAAGGGGTGTGCGCAGGGGACAGGAAGGAGTGGAGTGCTGCCCTGGATGCCTTCACGGCCGTCCAGAACCCCCCTGCCAAAATCTGCTTTAACATCGGCTGCGTCCACCTTGTCCTGGGGAAGCTGGTGGAGGCAGAGGAGGTAAGGTACAGCCCCTAGGGCCACTCATCCTCTCACCTCTGGGACCTGCCTAGATACATGGACGTGGTGGGGAAGGAAGGAATTAAGGATCACGGTCTAAGGGATGGATTCGGGGCCTTTTAAAGCTGTGAGGAAGAGGGGCAGCCCTGGGCTGCCCAACCTGTTCTGCCAGTGGATTGATTCAAAGGAATCCACTCCACAGCAAGGTCCTGTAAAGTAAAGCACACCTTTATTGGCCAGGCCGGGAGCACGCAGGGGTTAACACCTCCATGTGCATGTCCACCATGGTCATCTTACAGAGGATTTTTATACATTTGCAAGTTTGTCATGTCATTATGCGTATGCAAGTTCATCATTATTCATTTACAAGTTCGTCATCCACCCTTGCTTTGGTCACTTATCAAAAATTACAGTCCTAAGGGGTCTTACATGACTTGTGGTTTTCTTACCTTAGGGTTACAAACACAGCACGCTATTCTTAATACATTTATCACATCTATTTTGCTAATACACTTAATTCTACTATTACAGAATTTATTGCTATATTAGTTATACTTCATCTATTATTGTGTATTGATTATGTCCTTATTCTCCTACTACATTTTTCTACCCTTTTGTGAGAGTTCCTCTATTTGTCATTAAAGCAGTTAGCATGCTTCTCCCTGCTTATTGATTAGCCCATAGAGGGCAAGTCTTGGTTCTGTGCACAAGTGGTTACCCAAACCCATTAGTGGCATTCCATTCCCTTATCATCCCAGTCCACTCGGGTTAGTTTTTTTTTTCCAAAAGCAGTTACCGTTAGGCACAGCATCTCCTATTCACTCATCATCATAGCCCTTTTCCAGGGCTAGGCTTCTTGTCTTGCAAAAGCAGTTGCAGTCGAGCACAGCAGCCAACACCCAACTTTTATTAATCTATACTTTATACCAAAGCACTTAGGTTAAAAGGAGTTCTATGTTTTGTATGTTAAAGGAATCCTGTTACTTAATGGAGTCATGTGTATTAGAATCAGAGGTGAGGCAGCAGCAGTGGTGCACGGTTCACTGTTCACCCTCCCTCTCTCCAGGAGGTGCCCATGCTGGCAGATGGTTCCAGCTCAAAAAAACCCAGGAGCCTGGCACAGACTCTCCCCCACCCAGTGCCCAGTGCTGCAGGGAGACACAGCCCACAGAGCCCAGCTCAGCCCAGCTCAGGCTAAGCCAGGACAGGTACAACTGCTCTATGCCCTCAGTTTTTTAAAGGTGTCCCCTTTTTACCCCCCTTTTGCCCCACTCCTACCTCTGCAGGCGTTCACCCGGAGCATCAGCTGCGACAAGCACCTGGCAGTGGCTTATTTCCAGCGGGGGACCGTGTTTTACCGGAGGCAGAAGTGAGTGGAAGGGTTTCGAGTTTCATTTTTGCTGCTTACAGAGATGCCAGCCTTCAGCTGAGGATGGTCCCAGGCAGGTTGGTGCCCCAGAGCCCAAACTGAAACCTCTCAAGCTCAAACAGGCTCCTACTCTTCAGCGCTGCAGTCCTGAGATTCACACGAGTCTCAGAACCTCTCTCCTCCCCTGGGGTGTCTGAAACACTGCAAGGATAGAGGGGAGACCTGACTGAACTCACCAAGTCTCAAAACAGGCTTAGAGGCAGGTAGGTTGCCACCATGAGCTGGTGACACCTTCATCCTCTGCTCCACAGCCATGGAAAGGCCATTGAGGATTTCAAAGAGGCGCTGGCCCAGCTGCGAGGCAACCAACTCATCGACTACAAGATCCTGGGGCTGCACTACCGGCTCTTTGCCTGCGAGGTGAGACACACCTGGCCGTCAGTTTTGATCCCAAAGGTCTGTTCTCCAGCATGAGAAATCTAAAGAAGAGACAGCCAGCCTCTCTTTGTACCTTGCAAAAACCAAACAAGCGGGTGCAGTGCCACTGCCCCACTGCCCTTTCCTTTCCCGCCCTCCTGGCTGCTCCAGGTCCAGCTGCTCCAAGAGCTTGTTCCCTTGCTCCTATCCCTCCAGCAGATTCTCTACAACATTGCACTGGTGTATGCCACAATGGAGAACTGGGAGAAGGCTGAGGAGCACCTGACCCTGGCCATGAGCATGAAGAGCGAGCCCCAGCACAACAAGATCGACAGGGCGATGGAAGCCATCCTGGTATGGAGGAGCAGGTCTCACAGCCCCACAGGGAGGGAGGGAAATCCCACTGACAGCACATCCTCCTTGTAGCAGGATTAAAATGCAGCGGCAGTGGATATTGTAGTGGGGCACAAGTCCATGGGAAGAGCTTTGGGTCACTGGGGAGGCAGGGATGGGAAGATGGGATTCAGTGGACCATACCAGGGCAGGGATCGGGCTGTCACGGTGGTGGTCTGGCTTTATGGAGCAGAGCCCAAGCCCAGAGCAGAAAGGACATTAATCAGTCCCTGCCTTCACCTCCAAAAGCTCCATGACTTCTCTGTGCTACAGAAGCAGAAGCTCTGTGAGCTGGTGGCCATTCCTGTGGGGAAGCTGTTCAGGCCAAATGAGAAGCAAGTGGCTCAGCTGGAGAAGAAGGACTACCTGGGAAAGGCAATGGTAAGAAGGCTCTATATTATTAATTCAGGCCAAACCTGTGGGCTGAGAAGAGCTGCTGACTGCTTTCTCATCAGCCCTCTGAGCTGCTGCCTGGTAGGCAGCCAGAGACAAGGAGCTGGCCTCTGCCTCAGGGATCCCCCAGACGTGGAGAGAGGGATGGCACACAGGGATCTCATGGGAAACAGGGAGTCTGCAAGAATACAGGAGCTAAAAGCATGTTCCTGCTGAGCATGGCCTATTTCTAGTTTGTCTCCTTAGTGAAACATGAGGGACATGAGCTGGAAAGATCCCACTGGAGCTTCAGCTTGAGCCAAGACATTTTCAGGCATGGGGGAAAGGAGCTATTTAACATTTGACACCCACAAACAACCTCCAGTTCTTCCACTGCTCTGTTTGAAAAGAGCTTTTCAGCTCAGATAAGCAAGCAAGCTTCTCTCCTGTGAATGTGCAAAATCTGGTCACTGGGATATCACCCTTGGGCTCAGGTCCTGGGAGGCAGCACTCCTCCAGAAAAGGAACCAGGCACTGGGGAGTCAGACAGCCAAGAGCCAGGCAGTTCCTTGAGTGCCAGAAACACGCAAAAACATGTATCAACTTTTAAAATTGCATTTAAGGTCATCTGTAGGAGGTATGGGCTTGAGCTGGACACTTTGGCTTCCTTCAACAGTTGTATTTAAAACAGAAAGGGAAACTTTTAGGTTATAACGCCTTGAGCCACAGAAACAGCCAGGCTAAGAGCAGAAAACTTACCACCGCTGAAAGGGAAGCTTTGGTGCCAGAGGCACTCAGACTGTAGTCCAGGATGCTTAGCCTAAAATCAAAGCCCCTCCTGAGCTTGAAGCATCCTGAGGAGCTTGGCCTGGCTAACAGCAAAGGAGAAGGGTGGCCATCAGAGGTCTGAGAGAGGTCTGTAGGCACCAAGTCACTATCTGTCTTTGGCTGTAGGTAGTGGCATCTGTGGTGGACAAGGACGATTTCTCAGGATTCGCTCCCCTGCAGCCACAGGTAAGACTCCGTCAGTGAGCGGCATGCTCAGTGCAGGATGACGTGGGGCAGCTGCCGTCCCACACCTTGCTGAGGGGTCTGACCTGCAGTGGGGAGTAAACAGCACCCTCACCACCCTGAACTCTGCCACCGCTATGGGGAGGAGCGGCAGGCACTGCTTCCGCGGATCAGCTGCTCCTTCCAGCACCAGAGAGCTCATTGCAAACCTGCCCACAGCTGTGGCTGAGGTTAGGCTGGTTCCCTGTATGGGGAAGTAGTGGGCAGGGTGATGGCTCTGTGCAGGGAGCTGTCTCTGACCCTCCCCAAGGGATTTATTGGGGGTCATCTGCCTAAGCCTGAGTGGAGAAACAATGGCAGGTCTGCTCTCGCTTTGCATCCTCTTGCCCATTCCTGAACTCCTTTGCATTTCCCATGCCATTTTCCAGATGATCCATCTTCCCGTTCCTAAAGGTGGCAAGAGTTTTTCCAGGAGCTTTTAGGGAGGATAGGGGGAAGCACAGCACCGTTGCACAAGATAAATTACTCCCTTCTCAATGCAGACAGTTGTTGACAATCTCAATCCTCTGTGAGCTGAAACTAAAATCAGGAGTGAAAAGAGGTTTGTGCCTCTGAAAACCAACTGTATGTTGAAGAATCTGGAAACTGTTCCTCAGGAGGAGCAAAGGCAGTGATATTCCTCATGGCACTTAAGGCACCTGCATGTGGAGGAAGGAACAGTGTTGGGGTGAGGGCAGGCATGGTAAGAGGCTGCAGGACATTTCTGCACAGCAAACAAAATCCTCTGGATTACTGGCATTTTCCTTTTTGTGCTCCTGTTGACAGGCCTCTGGTCCTCCACCCAGGCCCAAGACCCCAGAAGTCCTCAGGTAAGTTGGATGAAGGATGGATAATCCACGTAGCCAGGCTCAACGCCATCCTGCACTCTTGTAGCCGAGCATCCAGCTGGCCCGCAGAATTTAGGGGGAATGGGGAATGTAGAAACAAGGAGGCAGAGGTCTGGATTCTCCCTACAGTGTAAAACAAAAGCATTGCTAACATTCCTCCCCACTGCTCCCACGCCCAGGGCCTTCAGAGGGCAGCCACACCGTGTCATGTACGAGTTCATTCCCGAGACCGCTGAGGAGCTGCAGGTCCTGCCAGGAAACATTGTCTTTGTCCTGAAGAAAGAGAAGGACAATTGGGCTACAGTGATGTTCAATGGCAAGGTACACCAGGAGTGTGCTGGACGGGAGGGGCAGACCGCAGGTTGTGGTTGAGGTTCTCAGAGGCAGAGCCTTGCCAACAGTAATGAAATAAGTTTCTGACTGAAGTCTCTTATGTCCACCCTGTGTTAGGCCATAGGGTTCAATGAAATCCACCCAACCTGCAGAAACTAAAATTCAAGCCTTGGGAACCCTCCTGGATGCAGGGCAGGGTGAGGACATCCAGTTGTGTCCTCCAGTAGTGGGTTGCCTTCTTGCCAAGTAATCACTCCTCATCTCTCCTTCCCCTGCAGAAAGGGATTGTCCCCTGCAACTTCCTTGAGCCTGTGGAGCTCCAGAATAAGCTGCATATCCAGGTGAGGAGGCCCAGGACGAGATGGTGTCCTGGGGAGGGCGGATCTCCACATATTCACCCAACACCCACCTCCCAGTAGGACCCATGTGTGACTCCCTCCCCCTCATGATGCTGGAGTTGGTTCTTCTGGCTCATGGTCACCTTACCATGAGCTCAGAAATCTGCAGAATCTGCACTGGTGGCACCCTGGTGGTGGTTGGCAATGCTGGGGAGATAATGGATAGCAAAGTCACCCTGCCCCAGTTCAAGACCCCAAACAGACTGGAAAACCAGCAGGTTGGAAGGGAGCTGCACAAGGCAGCAGCACCCCAACCCCTCAGGAAGGGTGGGATTGACAGCACTACCTTTGTCCCATGGCACAGGAGGAAACCCTTGTGGAAGATGAGGTCTCTGAGTCAGCCTCCTCCGCTGTGCCGGAGAAGCCGCGGCGGCCAGCGCCAGGTCAGTGCGGGGAGCGAAAGGGATGAGGGGCATGGGGTGACACCACCAGCAGCAGGTTGAGATGCTGTGTTCTCACTCACTGAGATCAGGGCTAGGGTTCATCTCCGTCTCATTCCTGGCCCCATTTGCAGTCAAGGACTGGGAGACACTAGAGGAGGAGGCAGAGACAGCAACTGCAGCGATGAGGACGGAGTAAAATAGTGTCTGTGGGGTCCCTGAGGAAAGCAAGTCCCTCCGTGCTCTTAATTAGCACAGTGACTAATGAGAAAAAGGGCCTGGAAATAGGAATGGGGCGAGAGCCATCTTGGAGTAAAATATTCCTTATAGGCTTCTCCTTCAAGCAGGGCATCCGTGATAGTTTGAGTGCAGCTGTGAGCTGGGCTAGGCTTGCCGGAGCTGTATGAAGGGGCTTCCTGGCTGATGCTACCCAGTGTCCCACATCCCAGGCCTGGGGCAGAGATGGTGACACCAGGGTCACCACACTGCCCCCAGCACAGATGGTTCAGGATGCTGGAAAGCTGAGACAGGGCTCTGCCATCCGGCATTCACACTGCTGCAGGAGAAACCCTTTTGGGGTAGAAAATACCACTGTGCAGAGACAGTACTGCCCAGGTGTTAACGTGCCGCACTCTAGTCTGGCTATCAATGACCAGCATGCAAAAAAATAAAGGAGTATGTGGAGAAGACCCGGCTGAGAGCGGCCTTCATCCCTGTCTGTCCCTGTCCGCCGCGAAGGCTCAGAGCAGGGACCAGGCTCTGCTCCCTGGGACCCAGCAATGGGACAAGAGCCCATGGGCAGAAATGGATGCCCAGGAAGTTCCACCTGAACATGATGAAGGACTTATTTCCTGTGCAGTGACCAAGCATTGGAACAGAGACCAGAGAGGGTGTGGAGTCTCTCACTGAGGATGTTCCAGACCCATCTGGACACAGTCCTGTGCCTTGTGCTCTCCAGTGACCTTGTTTGAGCAGGGACCCGATGGCCCACTGGGGTCCCTTCCAACCTGATCCACTCTGTGTGAGAACCAATTGCCAACCCTGTGCTCTGGGGAGGGCCTGAGCCAGTTGGTGGTGGGGAAAGGTGGACCAAAAGATGGTGAACAACAGGACAGGAGGGGTCATGTCCCTGTCAGAGCAGCCTCATAGGAGTCCAGGGGTAGAGCCGGCTGTGGCTCATGGAATTAAGGACAAACACCTCCTGGACACAACAACCCCAGTGATCATCTTTATGGTTCCAAAAGCCATCTTGGATCTATTAGTGGGACCATGTTCAACAATGTAGCTCGGGCTCTTCCTGGAATGAGCACAGTTGTGCAAAAACACTGCCAAAATGTAAATCAGATCCTCATGAAAAGGCTTCCACAAACCTGCATGAAATTACCCTGCCTGAAAGCCTGAGTTTAGCTTCACAGCCCCACTGAAGGACAGGGGTCGCCTTTGGTTTTCAGGGTGGACCTAAGGAGGTCAGAAGAGCAAAGACACTAAAACCAGCAGCTACATGTTTATCTTTTTTGAATCCACCCATGAAAGACATCCCACCCCTCATGCTCCCATCCCTGCAAGAGGGAAGGCACAGAGCCAAAACCTCTGCTCAGTGGTTGTACCTAGATCTTACAGATGAGCCTCTGTGGCAGATGCCATATCCATCCAAGGGACCACCGCTGGCCCCAGGGTTGGCTGGTGTTGCTGGAGATCATGATGGGCTGCAGGAGGTCTGGCTGTGTGTTTAGATAATGTTTACCCCACCCCACCTGCTGAGCCACCTTTTTCCACCTCCCCAGACTATGTTCCTGCTACCATGGCGCATCCGAGAGACACAGCAAAGGTAACGTCCCGCGAGCGCAGACCCCGAGGCCGTACAAATCTGCATTTACCAGGTGACTTAGGGCTGCTTCTTGGGAGTTCTCCTCCAGGCCGAGGTGGACCCAGGGCTGTGACCAGAGCCACTGTATGACTCTCATCTGAGTCAACCTGAGGCACTTGAGGAGAGAGAAATAGGAGAGAGCTTGGCTGGAATGCACATGCTCCTAGGAAGGGTCAGTGTGTCAGAAGGTCACACTGGGAAGAGAGATGGGAAAATACAGCAATTCCAGCTGAAAAAGAAAGAATGAGGGGCTTGGAGGGTGGACGCAGCTGTAATTTGATCACCCTAAAGCCACAATTTGGTGCCAAGTCCCTAATCTATTGCTGAGCTCTCTTCTGGGACAAGCCTGGGGCTGCCAACCAGCCAGTGTCCAAGCGCAGCTTGGGAGGCACAATCTAACTCAAGCAACCACAGTTTCCACATCCCTGTGCTTGCCAAGCCACATAAGGTGACATCCCCTTTCCTGCCCACAGGAGGCTGAACCAGCTGTCTCCAGCCCCCACGTCCTCAAGGTGCATTACAAATTCACAGTTGCCCTGAGAGTTGATCGAGGCCTCTCCTACAGGGAGCTCCTGGAGCTGGTGTGCAAGAAGCTGGAGCTGCAGCCCGAGCACACGGAGCTGAGGTGAGGTCCTGCCAGCCCCAGCGAGCCAGGGCTGTGTGCCAGGGCTCCTCACCTGCATCCCCTGCACACCAGGTACAAGCCTGTGGAGGGCCAGGAGCTAGTGACTCTGAGTGCAGAGAACGTGGAGGCAGCCTGGAGCCAGAGCAAGGACAACTGCCTGACAGTCTGGTGCAATGGCACGGAGGTCAGTGACAGCTACGGGGGGCAGCCACCTTCTCTTCCCTCCTGCCTTTGCTCTCCTGGCCACAAGCACAGGTTTGTGGCTTTCAACAGAAGCCAAAGACCTCATGAAAGGCAGAGGAGCAAAGAGTGGGTGGAGAGGAGAAGCAGAGCTCGTCTCTCTTGCCCTGGTACAGAGACAGAAGCCAAGAGGTGATGCCCTCACCAGCCTGTTTCCTGCCCTAGGGAGAGGGGTTTGTACCAGACAGCAAACCAGAGGAGTCACTGCAGGAGGCAGTGCCAGGGGAGACGGGACCAACCCACGTTGTAGCTCAGTACTGTTATGAAGCCACCCAACCTGAAGACCTGGAGTTTCAGGCAGGAGACACGATCCTTGTTTTATCCAAAGGTAATTGTGCCCCTCCTGGGACAGGAGAGGGGAGGGGAGGGGAGGGGAGGGATCCCTCAGCTCGGGTGAGAAGGAGGGTGGTGTGGCAGCAGCAGAGCCCCTCCAGCTCTGCCATGGGATTCCCATCCACATGTCCCTGTTACACACACTTCTTCCAACATATTTGCATCACTCCCACTTCCACTGCGCCCCTCCCAAACATTTAAGACAGGAGCTGCACTTGAGCTGTGTTTAAGCTTACTGATCACAGTGGATTTTTCCAAGGAGAGGCCTCATTTTAGCTGCAATCCCCATAGTGGGAGCAGGCACTCTCTCCCATTCCTTTCACCTGGAACCTTTTTTCATCTACTTTTCTTGTTAACGGTACAGTCTTCCATTAGTCATTCAGTATTAGTCCTTATCCCTGTTTGACGAATTGAGGCTTAAATACAGACTAAATCTCAGGAAGATCAATGAAGAATTACATGCACAGGGCATGTTCCCCTCCTCACTTGAGCCTCTGAGTGAAATAAAGACATCAGAAATAGGTTTTAAAGACAAAACCCCCTTATATTTTGCTATCTGTAGTTTTGTCACTAATTCGTGGTGGCTGGCAGGCTTTGGCAGCAGTACACCATCAGTCCCCCCTCTAACCTTCGACTGGTTAGTTTTTGCACCGTGCAATACTGATGACTCCCCTCCACCCCAAAATCCTACCTTCCCCTTCATTGCTGAGCTAAATATTTCCCAGTTCAAGGCTGGTTCTTGCCTCATTTGGTTCCCCCACAGCAAAATTGTCAGAACTTGTAGGCTTCACTTAACCCAGGGTAGCAGAGGTTTTGGGGGTTTGTTTTACGGTTTTTATGTAAACGTGGGAAACAGCTGACAGTATACTTCAGATGTATCCTGGAGAGGACAGACCAAGGTCTCAGATAATTTCCTCACTCTCCACACTCACTTTGTTTCCACTCAAGGCAGTTTCGGAGCCCCTGGTCTCTATTTTGATCCAATTTCCCATCCCTGTTTGACGTTCCTTCTTACGTTACCACTTTCCTCTCTTCCTCATTCCTCCCTTTCCTCCACATTCCACTCCCTGCTGAGTTTAAAGTTTTATCAGCAGACACACCTTAAAATGGTGATCTCAGGCCTGTCTGCAGCACACGATGCTCCTGTGCATCCCTAGGGTCACAAGAACTGTGTTAATTTCCCCTTCCAGTGAATGAAGACTGGTTTGAAGGTCAGTGCAAGGGGAGGACTGGCATCTTCCCATCCGCATTTGTTCAACAGCCCATCACTGAACACCCAGAGAAGTGACTTCGGAAGAGCTTGAAGTTGTGGACAGAAATTAAGAATTCAACTGCTGCCATTACATAGTCGGCATATTAATCCCTGCATCTGAAACGAACTTGAAATGTTATTGCTACTTGTATTGAAAGCTTTATATTTTACCTTTTGCATTGTTCTCTAAAACAGGAACTTGTTAAGAAGTTGCTAATTCCTCTTAGAAGTACATTCATTCCTAAATCCTGTGCTCGCCAAGAGACTGGCCCTGTTCCCCCGTGTTCCCCCATGTTATGAGGCTTCTTTATTCCTTACCCGTCCACCCAGTGCCCAAGGACACTGTATCCCACTGTATCCCACTGTACCCCACTGTATCCCACTGCGGGGAGCAGGACCAGCACTGGAGAGGCAGCGGGTTTTTTATCTGCTCTCCAGTGTGATAAACAACTGTTATAGCATTGGCTTTCGCGGGTAGTGAAATGTAAGAAATATTACGTATCAGAATATGTTAGGAAATATTATGTGCGTGTTAAGAATAACCTTGCTATGCAGGTATTTACTAGTTAACATTATAACTAAGGTTACAGTTACAGGATGCTTGTATAGCTTAAGTTACAAGGTACCCATATAACCTGAATCATAGTTTGAGTTATAAGATGCCTATATAAGCTGAATCATACCTCTCCATACATGTATTTTTGAATCATAGCTTTCTATACAATGTAATAGCTAGTATATATTTAACTAATCACTTAATGCTTAAATAAACGAAAAGCCAGGTGGATAATCTCAAAAATAGTCTAGTGTAGCTAGATAAGGAAAACAGCAGGATGTGCTAATGAGAAAGGAATTTAAACTGGCTGGATCCAGAAAGACCTAGGAACACCATAACTGTGCATGCTTCAAAGACAAAGTTGAAAAGTTCAGATGCGAGGAAGAACCCAGCCTTCCTCAGAGAAGACCCCCAAAGACTCCGTAATGCGCACGCTCTAAAAGGCAGATCGGGGAGGAACCATGTTAATCCCTTCTAAAAAAAAAAAGGTAAATAAGTTCACAGGAAAACTATGCATATGCATTGTGGTTTATTACTATGTATCAGGTTAAACCATATAAATGGGAAGTTTGTGTAAGTGTGGGTGCCTCTGGCTATGAGCCAAGCACCCCAGTGCTGTGAGTTTTGTTTTAAGTGACCTTTGTCCCCTGTTGTCCCTTATTAAACTTATAAAACTCCAAAATAAAAAAGAGAAGTGAGCGTTGTTTCTCACATCCAGTTTCATCTGCTGTGGGGAGGAGGACCGATGCCGGAGAGTCCACAGGTTTTTTTCCATCTACCCTGCTCCAGGCTGCTGTGTGTGGATTCCCCTTCCCCGAGACTGAGGGGACCAGTTGCCAGCCTGTGTGTTTTTCCTTCTCCAGGCATTTGTTGTATTTTGAGTTTTTTTCTGTTCTGCTCTGTTTGTTCTGTGTTAATACTGTTCACTTGGGGTTTTTGCCCACTTTCACCCGATGTTATCAATTTGTCTCATTGGCAGAGGAAAGGGGGAGGCCCTTTTCCTTTGGAGGAGGCACTCATTCTGGAGTGTTTCCTCCTAAAATTTTGTCTCCAAAACTGGGACAAAACTTTGGTGTCCCACCTAAGGGGCACGAGAAAACGGGAAAAAAACAAGAAAAGAACCCCCATTCTGCTTTGAATCACTTTGTATTGAGGTACAGCAGTAAGAAATCTCCATGCTGTTTGATTTAATAATCTTTCTCTGGAACCTAGCCACGGCGGCGATAAAGGAGGCGAGAAGGCTCCCCGCATGGGGACATCAGAAAACATTTATTCACGTGGTTCCTATAGGCAAAGAAAGGACAATGCATGAGCCTGGGGTTTTAGATGGGGACGAGGGGGGCAGAGAGAACACACGAACTAATGATCTCAGGGCATAGGGGCAGTACATGGGCGGAGTTGGGGTATTGGGACCAACAGGGAGAACCTGAGGGAGTGGTCAGGACTAGGGGCGGGGAAGGGATAACAATGTGGGAAGGGCAGGCAAAGGAGCAGGGAAATAAAGTATTACGCACCAGCCGCTGGGAAAGTGGAATGGTGCAATGGCCTGCTCAAAACCACCTTGAAGGCACTGGGTGGGGGAACTTTAAAAAAATGGGCGATGCATTTAGCTAAGGCCACAAGGCTCCACCAACCGAGCAGGCCCTGCCCAGTCCGAACCCCGGCATACAGTGGACGGAGACAGGGTCCCAGCAGTGCATGTTAGGGGACTTTTGGGAAATACCATCAGAATTAATTCTGCATCGAGTAAAGACAAACCCATCCGTGGGGTTGTCTTTGCTCAGGGGCCAGGTTGCACATGGTGGATAATGCAGAAAGATGGAGAAGAACGTTGTGTACCACTGGGAGATTTGATGCTGGGTGAGAACCGCTTGTAATGCTGGAATGCCGATGGTTGTTGAATATCGCTGCCACTGTTTGCATATAGCTGTATAGATATGTNTAGAGATGTATAAATGTGTGTGTTTGGAGTGGAAATGTATTAATTTGGGCATTAAGCAGATGATATGGAATAAGGGGTGGAATGTCCTGGGGTGATGTTATGAGGATTCTTTATTCCTTAACCGTCCGCCTAATGCCCAAGGACACTGCATCTTTAAATGGACCCAGAGGGCAGGGCCGGGGCCGCGGGACCGGGGTGTGGGTCGGTTCCAGGTCTGGGTCCAGCAGCTCCGGCTCCAGCGGTCTGGGCTGTGCTCGCAGGGAGTGCACCGGGGGCACTGCGCTGCTTCTTGGTGGTTTTTTTTCCTTGCTAGCTGGAAAAAAGGTTTTGTTGGTTTTTTTCCCCTTGCCTCCCCCTGGCCTCCCCGCCTTCCTTCCCTTCTCTCCGGTGCGGGGAGCCCGCGGGGTGCCCCTGGCTGGGCCGGACCCTGGGGACGGCCAAGCCGTTGAGCGAGGGGACGCAGAGCTCCGCCCGCTTCGGGGAGGAGGACCGGCGCTGGGGAGTCCACAGGATTTTTGTCCATCTACCCTGCGCCAGGCTGCCGTGTGGACTCCCCTTCCCCGAGACTGGGGGGACCAGTTGCCAGTTGTTTTTCCTTCTCCAGGCAGTTGTTGTATTTTGAGGTTTTTTCTGTTCTGCTCTGTTTTGTTGTGTGTTAATAAACAGTTCATTTGGGGTTTTTCCCCACTTTCACCTGCTGTTACCAATTTGTCTCATTGGGGGAGGAACGGGGGAGGCCCTTTCCCTTTGGAGGAGGTGCTCATTCCGGAGCATTTCCTCCTAAAATTGTCTCCAAAAGCGGGACACCCCATCCTTAAAAAAGCTTTTATACAAACATGCCAGAAGCTGGGAACACCCACAAGAGGGTGGTGCAACCTGCATTTACAGCCCTGCCAGCAGATCCCGAAGGGGAAGTGACTTCAGGAAGCTACAGACAGGAAAGCATTTGCTTCCTCAAAACATTACTGCTAACTCCAAGATCTTAGCAGACACCACATAGCCTCACCTCAGCCTGCTCCAACTCACAAATCAAAGTCGCAGGGACTTTAGAACTCCCGCCAATAAAAGCAGACACGAAGCCATGCTTCAAAGCTCTTCCTGATCAGTCACAACTCTGAGACAGTAACTTAGAAAGACACAGCCTGGAATCCCAGAGCTTTGCTCCAAAGGTGCTCAGAGCTTCCCCTCTCTGGATTCTATCACACAAGTCCAGGACAACCCCACTGCCCCATTAACCTAAATATTACATTTCTTTTTAAAGGAACTTATTCTAGAGACAATAAACACCTGTCATTTCAAAACCAGAACGTCTCTGGAGTTTTCTCTGACACACCTGGAAGCATGGAAACAGTGAACATCGTCATCTGCAGGCAGGTCATTGGCAGAAGGCTCTGTATCCTCCACCTCCCCCTGCACATGCTGTGCTAGGATGATTCTGCAACTACGGAGGAGCTTTGCAAGCTGCTCCCATCCTACATTTTCAGTTCAGTATGTAAACACACTACACAGGCAGCACAAAACCACGACTGAATTATCTGTACCAAGCCCAAGCCAGAAGCACTGTGATTTATTTAGGTCTCTTTCAAATTAAGAAAAAAAAATTAAAGGGAAAAAAAAAATCAACTTCAAACCTTTTTCTGGCTTCTACAGAAAAATAATGCATTTTAAAAGGCCTGAAGCCAAGTCACACAGGAAATAAATGCTACACACAGACCTGGATGGAGAGAAAATGGTTTAATTAAAGGCAAAGCTGATTTCAGCAGCTGCAGTGCTTGCACAGACAGACAGAAAACACAAAAAAAGCTTACGACACAAACCAGTTTCGGTTGGGGGCCCCTTGCCCTGCTCCCCCAGGTGCTGGAAGGCAGGTGGGGTCAGATGCATTCCCGAGGCCGGGCGCTCATGCACAAGTGGAATGGTGCAGCTGGGACCTGGCGCAGCCGGGAGTGAGATGGCGCTCCTGGTTAGCTCGTCTGGGGTGCAAGGATCAGTGACGGTGCAAACACGGGAATGTCGCAGCTGCCTGGGCGCACAGCTTGGACACACACCAGGAGGGCTGGAGGGGACACACAGGGTGGGCTGGATTACCACCAGGTGGGAACTTCACTTTTTGGACTTGTTAAAGGAAATACAGCTTTGAAATGCAACACAGAACAGTGATGTTGCTAAGGTGGAGCTCGTGGGGAGCTGCTTGTACCCCCGAGGGTACTGGTTCTCCTCCGCCTTCCCTTTTTGTATTCTCTGGGGCTGCCCAGACTCCAGCGTCACTTCAGCTCCTGCATGTGCTTTGCTCTGCAGCTGAATTCCAGCCCAGAGATCCTGAATCATCACACAAACCCTTACTGCTAAAAACAGCAAATGGACATTGAGACTGTTTCTGTAACTTCCCTGGGAAACCTAACAAAAATGCTGTCCTTTTCTTTAACAAAGCTTCCAGTCTTCAATCCCCCTAATAAATAGCAAATAAAACGTTTTTTCCTTTTCCCTTCTGCACCTTTTCATCTTTGAACAGCGCTGTGCTGTTTTCGTGTGTCCATGGGTGCCTTGGATTTGCTTCTGGCACTGAAAGCCTGGGGCTGCAGTTGGGACAGGTTTCTGCAGAGCTGACCTGTGCCTCACCGGGCATGCGGATGCCCCACGCTGTCTGGGCCGGCTGTCGGATTCACCCAGCCCTGCTGGACCCCTGATTATTTTCTGCTGTGGTAATGAAACTACGAGCGTTCAGCGAAGATGGGAGGATGGAAAGAAAAAAACCAAAACCAAACCAAAACAAATCCCATTGAAAGCTTTCTACCTACCTATTAAAATGAGTCAGGCTGTGAATGCACAGACTAGCCTGCCCTTTGTGGGGCTAGCCACTATGCTACAGTAAAATGTACAGGAATCACACATTAATTTAAAACCCCATAGCAGTTAACTTGCTTTTCAGCAGAGTGCTGCGATGCCCCATGTCACCCCTTACAGCTCAAACACCTACTGAGAGAAGGGCATTTCATGCTGGAATCTCTAACCCACCCTCTGGGTGAAGCGGTGCCAAGCGGTGCCAGGCTCTCTGTCATGAAACTCCTTTGCTAGTCCAGGAGACAGAGCCCCACCTCGCCACCACCCACTGTGACTGGAGCAGCAACTGGGGCTCTCATTGCTACACACTGACTATGAAGCACATCTGTGTACGGAAGAATTCAGTGTGATCTTACTACTGAGATAGTAATAGAGATGTTTAGGAGTAATTTCAACTACATTCTCAGTCAGCGAAGCAATCATTAATGGATTCCTATTGTATCTCCCCAAAGAGAGGAAAAGGATTGAGAAGTTCTCATTGGCTTCTCCCATCTGCCCTTTGCTCTCAGCTTTTACTTCCCATGTGGCTGGGGACATGCACGATGGAGAAGGTGAGAGGCGGTGATATCGGGTTACTGAGTGAGCCAAACAGCAGTTCCTCTCTCCCTCCGAAGGGCCTGGGGATGGGAGAGCTCCTGATGTTGTTTGCTTGCACTGCAGACGTTTTGTGCACACTCAGTGGGTTGGTGGAGCACTTACGCCCTCCTGACAGCAAGAAACAGAAGAGAGGGCTGCCACCTGCACAGGACTGTGTGTGCCAGTCCTGCAGACCCAACATGCCATGGTTTATGGAGCCGTCGTAGTAAGGGTTGCCTCCTCTGTCTCAGTGCGGCGGGTTCATGGTGCCTTGTCCGCGCTGCTGCTTCTGCTGCATCAACAGCTGCTCCAGGGCTGAGGGGCCGGGGTGCATCATGGAACTGGACCAGATGGACTAGAAACAAACAGCCAACACTAGCACCTCCTTGTGTTACACAGACCCTCTGCCAGATGAGAGAGCAGACACCATGTTCTATATTCTCCCTCTTTATCACTCATACCTGGCTTATCATGAAAGTTAACCAGGCTTCAAAGAAGACCTTTTAAAAAGAGCCTCCCTGGAAGAACCTTATCCTCCTCCAGAACCCTTATTACCATAAAAATTCATCCCACATTAACTATTACTAATTTTAGACTAGTCAAAGCTAACGTTAGAATGTCTTCCAGTTCTGCCAGCCTGGGCTTGTTCAACAAAATACTCAAAACCAGCAAGAACTGGAAATTTGTGACATCTTCCTGCACTGGTGACACCTCCCACACTGCCTGTGTAAGTGAATCTGCAGGAAAAACTTCGGGCTTCTGGCACTGAACTCTGACACTTCCAACAGGCTAACACCCATCACTTGATCGTCCAACCTGCAGTCCCATCCCTGAGCACAGCCCCAGCCAAACCCACCTTCAGGCTCTCCATAAGCACAGCTGAGGAGTCCTCCATGGCAGGAGGGCCTTGGGCTGCCCAGGTACCACTGGGAGCGCTGGACTGGTGCCAGCTGCTCTCCGAAGAGGACGATGTTGCTGGGAGATAGTCCAGACCAAACCCTCCCATTGCTAAAATGGCAGAAAGACAAGTTCAAAACGACACGGCAAAACCAGTGCAAAACAAACATCATCAGATGATGGTGTCTGACAGCTCCGAGCTAAGCTGGAGCCCAGCACTTGCCTGGCTTATCTGTTTTCCAGCGGTCTGCAACTCTCCGGTCCCTGTTGTCTGGAGTCCCAATGGGTCCGAAGTTGGAGAAAGGAACAGAATTGTGGTTATGGGTTGGAGGAGAGCTTGGCAAGCTGCTGGGGTTGGAGGAGTGAGGAGACTGGCTGGCTGGTGTTGAATGATCTACGGATTACAAGGGAAGAGGGAAAAAGGTCAGCAGAGACAGCAGGAGCCTCCCAGTTTTGAATTTCTTAGTGATGCTGCAAATTCTGCCATCACCCAGTCTGCTACAATGCTGAAGGTCAGTTTTTATTCCCTCTGTTACATGAGTGTAATGCAAATGCCTAAATTCTGAGTGAAAAATTTACAAGAACAGAATGACTGTGTTTAATGCTTACCTGAAAAACAAAAACCAGGAAACCTCATGAGGGCTGGCTAGGCAAAGCCAGTTTTCCCCATGTCTCCTGAAGAACTTGTCCCAAACTAAAAGAGTAACGGTCTCCAAGCTTGACAAGCCAATAGAAAAAATTAATTAGGCCTTGAGGAGTTTGCAGGTTTACAACTTCCAACTCCCAAGTCTGGGAATGTTTTACACTTATGTGAGTCTTAAAGCAATTCAGACCAGAACCTAATAGTGAGCAAAAGAGGAGAGGGAGCACGAAGCAGCCTGTCCACTGGCAGGACAGAACAAATGAAGAGGTGAAGGGAGAGGAAGTTGAAGCCAAGTGAGCCAAAAATCCTGCTAGAATAAAAGCACTTTGCAACTCCCTCCATTTCACCCACAACAGCTTTTCCTGGCTGGTAGCAAAAGTCCCACCAAACATCTCATCCAGTGCAGATGTTACTTAAAATTCACTCATTTCTTAGATTCAACTAATTCCTCTCTCATACTCTTCTGGACTTTTAGTGAGATTAAAATTACGACATAATAGTTATGGTTTATTACTTTAAGATAATTACTAATGAAGAAGCTCGTTTGCCTTATGGGCTGCTTAACAGTAAAAAACAAAACCCAACAAAACCCACTACCGTTGTATTTTCCTCCACTCTTCACTCACACAGTTTCTTTTTCAAGTATCTACATTATAAAGTCCAGTTCCTCCTGCTTTTTCCAAAAAAAGCAACACCAAGTATATGGATGTCCGAGTTAAAGCACTACTCCCAAATGGCTGTCAGGAAACCGAGTTAAAGAGATTTCAGGATTTAACACCTCTTACAACATTTATCCTGCTCAACTACTTAAATTAAAATCCAGGTTCTTACAATATATTAATTACAGAATCCCCTTGTATTTCTGAGGATATATAAAGTAAAACAGAAACCTTCAGAGACCTTGTCAAGCAAGTTTGGGGGTTTTATTTAATTTCTAGTTACATATAACCTGCAGCTGGTTTGGAATTAACTCAAATCCTCTTAAATCACTAGACACAAGAAATGCCATACCAGGATTACCTGAGCTGGCTGGAAGAGATGGAGACCACGGAGTCCCTTCAAAGAGAGAATAGAGTGAAGTCTCCTGATGGGCAACTGAAGGGGTGACTTCTGTTTTTGTGCTGGTATTCATGTTTTTTCCATATACCTCATTGAACATGCTGTTGTTTGGATATCTTTCCTGAAAAAAACCAAACAATAGAAGAGCTCAGGTGTTAGATTTATTTCAAACACTGAGACTGTACAAAGGAAACAATTAATAGTTCAAAATATTTCCTAATTCCTTTTTTACTTCCCAGCCCCATCTTCTCTGACCATTTAATTTAAGTCCAGCACATTCTGAATAAGGACAGATTTCTCCTGGCTGGACTGCAAAGTTTTCACAAAATCTTCAGATTCCCAGTACTCAGAAAAGTTGTATCAAGACCTTGCTCAATTCTCTGGAAGAGAATTGCTCTGGAAATAAAAACCTACACACCACAGCACCCTTAGATGCACCTTTTCAGTCAATTCCATGAGTTCACTGAGAGCAAAGGACCCGTGAACTCAGCAAGATTCAAGGGCACATCTGCAGAGATACAGCTAAGATGAATTTGGGAAGAAAACTGATAAAGGCAAAGATTAAGGCTGATACAGACTGAAATTACGCATCCGTGTGGATTTCTTTCAGGTTTTCTACTGGCTTAACCACAACAAGCTGGAACAGCAAAAGGTGTTGAACTCTGGTTCTCACTTACCTGATTCAGAGAAAAGCCACTGAGGGACAGGAAAGATGATGACTGAGACATCAACTCTGATGGTTTTTCCAGCAAGGACTTCTTCAGAAACCAAAAAGGGGAAAAGAGCAGTTAGTGCTCAGTGTAGAGACCACGAGGAAAGTGTGTTAACAGAAACTGCCAAAGTGGTTTTGGTCACATTTACAACTTGTCTTGCATTTTAGGTTCCAGCATCTTGGAGGACAAGGGAGGCAAAGCTAACAAGTGCAAAAATATCAGTAGTTTTTCTACTGCCTGTAATTAATAATCTACAAATCAACAAACATGACAGCTGAGAGTCTCAGACAAACCTCACTGCCACGACAGGTTTTCAAATGCAAAGTCTAATACTCTGATACAACTAAAGGGGAGACTCCTGCCAAAAATACCTTACGGTTGTGTAAAACCTTGTACAAGTGAGAAAACCCTTGTACAAGTGAGACCAGAGGACTCCTTCAGACAAGATTAGATTCTTGTATGTGGCTTCTGACAGAATATTTTTTCAGTTCCGAGAGCATCCCTCCTGTAGAGATGTTCTTAGACAGCAAGAGCAGCCAAGTGCTTTTTCAATTAGGTTTAATAGTCCAAGCGTCATTTAGCACTCTCTCATTTCCATTATAAATTATTTGAAGAGAAGAAGGAAAAAACCCCAACCCAAATGTTTAAAAGAAAGGTTCCAAAACTCCGCTGGACTTTTTACTTCCATGTAAAGATATTATGGACCATGACCTTTTTTCCATCATCTATGCCACCTCCCTCTCATACAGCTGTTATTTCCAGCATGGTATTTCTTGTCTTTCTGTTTGGTTCTTACTATGATTAAGGAGTGAAAAACTGTCTCTGAAATGAGCCTATTCAGAGAAGAAATAGCTAAATTATCACTGACACAGAAACCAAAGAAAAATTATCAAGCTTGGCTAGTAGACAATGAACATCACCAAATTTAGGATCTGGATCACCAAGCCATAGAATCAGTAAAACCATAAGTAAAAACGTGTGTGAACCAAAATAAAAGCTGTAGTCTTGTTACAAATAAAGCCCCTCTTGCACTCTCACCAGCTCAGCATGTCAGATGTTTTAAAATTTATTATTCAAACAACAAAAACCTGAACTAGCATCCATCTGTCTTTAACACAATCACAGTATCTGGAATATCTTTGCTTTCATCCTGTAAACTTGAAATAAACAGCCTTATTTTCTTAGCAAGGCCCCATGCTTGTTAGATTTTCAAAGTGACAGCTCATTACTTTGAAAGCACGTTTTAAAAGACAGACAAAATTCCCACTCTGCATATCCACACAGCTTGAGCGTGTTGGAAGGATTTCCTTCCATTTGTCAGCAGACACAACAGTAGGAGCTTCAAAGGAAGCTGCTGAAGCAGCTGCTATTAGTTTCTTAGCAAAGTTATCTAATGAGACAGAAATGAGTGTCTATTTTGTGACTGACTCCTTGGGATGGCAGGTAAAATAACTGAGGAAGAGACTTAATCAGAGAGTCTGAGTAGAGTCACAAATAATTCTTTATTACAGCTACTAATCTGAATGAGTATGATTTAATGAACATGCTTGTAGCCATAGTAGAAAGGTACACTGCACTTTCAGAGGCAATTTAAAAATTCAACAGCGCTGAGACCCCCTAGCTAGTGAACTAGGAAGGTTTTAATACAAAAAATGTAGGGGAAAAAAATCCTCTGTCAAAAATGACTATATTTCTCTAAGAGTTACTGTATATTTATCTAGTTAATTGCTATTTTCTTCCAAAGCTATCTTTACCTTTTTTCAATATTTTCTGCACTGAATAGGGCAGCATCCCCCTGCCTCTATGGAATTTTTAAATGCAGATTATAATCATAGAATCATATCACGGAATTGTAGAATGGCCTAGGTTGGAAGGGACCTTAAAACTCATCTCATTCCACCCCACTGCCCGGGAACACCTTCCACTATCTCAGCTTGCTCCAAGTCCCATCCAACCTGGTCTTGGACACTTCCAGGGATGGGGCAGCCACAGCTTCTCACCACCCTCACAGGGAAGAATTTCTCCCTAGTATCTCACCTAAACCTATTCTCTGTCAGTTTGAAGCCATTCCCCCTTGTCCTGTCACTACACCCTTGTTTTAATGACCCCCCATAGCCCAATCAGCACCCCCTCTGCCCTTTAGTACTCAGCCCATACAACTGCAGAAGAGCTAGTGCATTAAATGATGCATCATGATGCATCAACACCTCTCCTGTGGACTGTACTTACAAAAACCCCACAGTTATTCTGATTCCTTAACAAATTAGCAGGCTTGGATGAAGCCCAAAACCTGTATCATGGGCCTCAGTGAAAACTAGGCCAAAGGCGAGGCAGGGAAGTGGACAGGAGGGACGGGGGAGAGAAAGGAATTTCACATTTCTTATAATTTCACTGAAAAAAGAGATGCCAGTTAGGAGTGAGAAGCAGCAGTATTACATCAAATACATACAAAGAGGCTTCGTCCAGGAAGAGAGGCGAGAGGCCCCAGCAGAGCGGGGTAAAGATCAGGAGGATTAGAGAAAATCAGCTCTTCCTCCTCCTCCAAGGCAGCCAGACTCTTTAACAGGTCCGGAGGAAGCAGAGGGGAGCTCTTGGGGTCCTAGTGACAGAAATGAGCACAGTGAGACAACAGAAGGCAGAAAGAATAGCCAGAGACAGCGAGGCTAAGCCAGAGCAGGAGAGAGAACAGCAAGAGGAAGGCAGAGGCAGCATGCAGAGGGCAAGGTGGGAATGGTGCTGAGGCATACACACACACACAGAGATCTCTGAGCAGCAACAACCACCAGCCACGCGGCCAAATGCGCATGGGGAGAGCACCACGCATCACAGTGACAGCAGAGAGCTTTAATTAGTGGAGCGTGTGCTTCCCCTTGCATCCATGCCACATACTGAACCTGTTTCCACGTGCAAGGACAACAAACAAAATCTTATAACCATTCTTCTACAGCTGACCTGTGAGTAATTTAGGTTTCAAGTAGACTTATGTTTGCATCTTCCTCCTTTTTCTATTTGTGGAGTTTAAATCCCATGAGACTTATTTCCAGTGGTGATGGCTGCTATGCCAATGCACAGCTGACCAGCCCCCTGGGCCAGTAACATCTCTAAAGTGCTGGTCTGACTGGGCATCTTGACTGTTGTGAGGGATGCTTAAAGCACAAGCATCACGGGCACAGCTTCTCTCTGTAGCACAATGTGCTGGCACCTCAGCAAGGTTTCCATTTTAGGAATGAGGACGAGGCTTTGACCCTGTCTCCATCTAAAAACCACAATCTGACATCAGGGTAGTGGCAGACTCCTGCACATTGTCTGGCTTTTCTCTCGGAAGGATGAACCAAGTGATCTCAGCTGACCTTCTCCATGTCTTGAGTGCATTTACAGAGGCACACCCAAGCAAAGGTTTAAAAGGCCTCTGTTTAAGCCTCCTTATACACATCACCAAAAGCACTCACAGACGACTCCAGGGCTGTTAATAAATGACAGATGTTGGTAGGTTTATAAACAGCAACATGAAGAACGACTGCATGAACAGAAGTAAAGTATTCCATTACTGCAACCGGGAGCTAAGGAAGCCATTCAGCTCCCCCAGTGCGGTGGGATTTTAAGGAAGAACAAACAAAAAAAATCCAAGACAAGATTGCTGCTCCCATCCTTTGATTGCTCAACCTGTTGCAGTTTCAGCCATTCAATTCACTATAGCGGTGTTAGGAGTTCGCCTAAAGTGTAATAATTCAACTGCAATTATTTGGGTGGCTTTTATGGTTTTCATCACTTGCCAGACAAGAATTTTCCCCAAAACTATCAGCTGCCATGTTTCTTGACCTGGCAGATACAGCACAGAGATAGATGTCACATCCACACTGAATAAGACGTACATCTACTTGAAACCAAATCTTCAAGACACTGATCCCACACACAGCCTACTCAAATGGGGAATTCATCCCTTTGTGCTGGTACCCCAGGTACTGACACTCAGGTCTTTTCTAAATAAGCTTACATTGACCTACTTGGGAACCACAGGGCCTTCCTGAAATAGGGAAATGCCAGGAGTTGCCAGGAATACCAGAGCCTTGGTTTTCCCCACCTGTAGCGTGGATCTTACCTCAAAGGTCATCCTGGAGACAGCATCCTGCTCGGAGCGGAAGACTCCCTGCCGCTTCCCCCTGCGGTCCATGTTTGACTGCTGGGTCATCACCCTGTTGTCAGTCATGCCATAGGAAGAGTCCCAGTAATATTCTGGCACCTTGACTTCTGAAGGGTTCTGGTTATATGGCTCCATTGGGAAAGGCTTCATTTTTTTTTCCAGAGGTTGCTGTTGCATCACAGGAGGCTGTAATGACTGTTCAAAGAGTTTGAGAGGGTCCTGGGCCTGCAGGTAATAGGGCTGCTTTACAGGCATGATCTTCCCCAGGGAGCCTTGGACTTGAGGGGGGTTCCAGAGCTGCTTTGATGAGTCTGTCTGTGGATACTGAGGCAGAGATACAGGATTTCACCAGCAGGGAGGAGCAATTCATGTTACCTGAATGCCTAACTCCATCCAAGCTGTCAGCCTGGCTCACGGGTGATAGCAAATCAGAATGTTTGTGGAATATATGTGTTATTCACAAAAGCAATCTCCATAGGCATCTAATACTCTTTAGTCAAGCTTTAAACCAACAGCCAAGTATAATCCTTACTCTAATCCAGTACCTTACAACCCAAAAGCCTACAAACTAAACCTTTAGTAAGGTACTGCGCCAGCATTCTGCTGCCCAGAACACAAGGAGGGTCTCACCATTGGGTCCAGATTTGCCAGAAGGGAGATTTTCTCCAGCACAAGGTGAGCAAAGAACTAAGAGCTGTAAGGGAACTGACACTGCAACCAGTTAGCCAAAAGGAGAGTGCAGGTGGAGGTCCACACTCAGTCCTCATCACTCACACAAGAAAACTAGAAACGCCTGAGACAGACATACCACCTCCATACCTTGTCTATATCAGAAACACACAGCAAATAGATGACAGAAAAGACATTCCAGTCCAGTACATACCTTCCTTTCAGTTACAGCATCTTATGTTCACACCCACCAAACTTCAGCTCATTTTCAAATTTCCCCAGAAGTTCACAATCAAAAAATTCTTGTAACGACAATTTTGAAAGGTAATCCAGGAACACAAGTCTTGAAGATTACCATTTATTTTTAAATAAAGCCCAGCATGTAGTACAGGCCAAGTTTACCTGCTGGAATCCGGAGTGGTGCGGAGGGCTCTTCCCCAGGCCCTGCACAGCTTTCGTGGGGGACTGTTGCTGCTGCTGCTGCTGGGCCAGAGCTTGGACCTGTAACTGGCTTGCGGACTGTGCTGTTGCCTGAGCTGGTAAAGATGAGAGGGGTTGCTGGGAAGGAGGTGGTGTTTGCTGAGGTCCCTGGGTCATTGGCCCTGGTCCAGAGGGCCGTTGCTGGCTGTAAGGAATGTGGGACTGTTTCCCACCTTGCACCTGGTTTCCTGCAGGCGAGTGAGCTGTGGGCTGGAGGAAGGTTCCTGGGACAGAAACACCACCCGGGAAGGTGTACCCTGTGCTCATGGAGAAAGCCACAGGAGGGGGGACAACATAGGTTGGAGGAGGAAATCCTGGAAAAGATAAAAAATGCACCTTTAATCAAGTTTGGCAGAGCAGATAGCTCCAAAAAACTTTTAGTGGGGTTTCTCCTCCTATGCTGTTCATTTAGGAAAGGAGGCACCAGTCTGCACACACGCACTACAATGTCCTTCCTCACCTTGCCATTGCATGGCTGTGATGCAGGGATTCAGAGTTTGTTCTGGAGTTTTCCTGCAATATTCCAGGCACTGATAGCAGTCAGCCATGGCAGTATCTGAGGGTCATCTGTTTCCACATCCCTGTGTCCCCTACCCCCCAATCTCCCTGCTTTCTTTGACCCCCACTACCTTTTTCCTTCCTTGCTCTGGGGTTTTTGATGCTTTACCCCCAAAGTTGCCTCCCCTTCAAACACATTTTCAGGCACTGAACTTCTGCAGCAACAAACAGAAGAAATCAATACAGTAAGTCTACTGCCTCCTCCCAGAGGACCACCAGTCTCTGGATCAATTCAGAGAGATACAGATGGTAACCAAAGAAATCCTCATATCTGTAAGATCAATTCCTTCCCTGTAGTTCACACTGAAAAGCCAGGTTTGGAAGGCAAGCTTTAATTCTGTGTCTCACGGGCCAGATTTTATGCTGACTTTGAGACAGGGAAGATGCCCCTCTGTCTTATATTGAGAGCTCCATGTATCAGGTATAGGGAAGATAGAGCTTTCAGTTATTCCATGAACAAACATGGATAGCAAGCTGTGACAGGCAGACTGCACAGCAAACTGGGACACGCAGTGCAGCAACAGTAGCAAGGAGGGCCACACAAATTACAGCTTCAAACATGAGCACCACTACAAAAGAGAGTGAGTTTTAAAGCAAGCATTGTGATTCATCTTTTGCAATGGAGTCTGAAGCACAGGAAATGCTTCAGAAGCAGTGCTAGCAGAAAGCTTTGTCATGTTCAGACTAGCTACAGGAAGAGCCTAGCATGAGGTTCCTTGATCTCACACCCACTAAACCAGAAGGCAGGTGGCAGATTTCATGACAGGCCTCACTTCCAAAGCATAAGGACTCTTATCTCATTTCAGTTCTGCTACGCCCCTTCTTTACTACTTGGTAAGATGTTCAACAGGAAAATACATGTTCATTAACAAAGCCCCTATCTTCAGAGGCTGTACCAACCACTACCACAGCATTTTCTTCACAGTCAACAATAAATGACACTTCAAAAGAACGATGCAAATTACCTGGCCGGCTAGGAAGGGGAGGGAAGGCTCCTGGGTGATGAATAGGGATGAACTGGGAACTGCTGGCCTGACTTGGAGTCTGAGTTACAGGTGTTTTCCTGGCTTCAGACACTGGAGTCTTCCTCATCTCCGTCTGGGATTTCACCTGATGCAAAAGAAAGTATGAAGAAATTAAATCACTTTTCCTAAATTTCCACATTGACCATATCATGTCTCAATCCAAAAATTAGGCTCTCAGATTGTCTGAGTGATTATTTTCTTTTCCCTAAGTAACTGGGAGAAGTTTGGAACACAGGAACCCTCCTCACTGACCTCAGGCAGGTTACCCTGCATGTCCTCAGGCACCTCTCGCCTCACAAAAGCACTCAAGGATATTTACTTAGAAGATGCAAGAAGCTCCTTCTCTAGCATGAGAGTGAGAAGCAGACATAGTATCTCACACCATCCAAGGAACTTACCATGCTGCTCACCTGCAGTGTTTAAAAACAGAAAGTGCAGATGCTACTATGCTTCTCCTAGGGCACTGGTTCAACCTGAGTCATGCTACTTACCTGCAGCACCTTAAAAAACAAACACTGCCACATTCTTCCTGGGGAGTTCTCTCAGCCTAATCCATATGGTGATGTATATGCACAAACTCCTCCACACTACGGAATTCTTTTGACCCAGAGCATACAAGACAAACAGCAGAAGTGCTTCACCTCATTCAGTATACTGTGTAACTGCAGGGTGTTCTGTTAAAAGAGCTGCACCAGTTAAAGGCAGAGAGAAGAATGTAATGTAATGTTTACCTGATTCTGAGTCTGCCGCGGTCTGGGTCTTCCTGGGGAGGAAGACAGAGGGGAAGACTACTTTCCCTTTCTGTTCAGCTCGGCAGAACTGCCTGGAATGCAAGATGGAGCAGGCAGGAAAAAGACAGCAAGCAAGGAACCCGGGCAATACAGAAAGGGCCCAGGAGCAGACCTGACACCAAGCCTCAAAGGTGAGTGAAAGAAAGGGTTTTGTATCAGGGACCAAATTAAAAAAAATCCAAACCAAACAAACCAAAACTGTGTGGGGTTTATTTAGACATTTAGTGCTGCTGAGTTGAAAGGAGTTACAGGACACTTGTTTTCTGCCAAATTACAATAGTAAAGGGATAGATGGATTCAAATCCTTTCTTAAGTTATTTTTCAAATTGAATTTCCCCATTTAGAAATTATGGGAGTGTAGGGTTCTTTCTGTATTTGTAAAACTGGGAGGTTTGGGTGGATTTTTCATTTCCCATTAGAAAAAGTCTGGAGGGAACTCCACTTCAAGGTTCTGGCTGATGCTAAACACCACAAACAAGGCGGGCCCTTGCTCATGCCACATCTCTTCACCCTCCATCACATTCAGCATATTTAACTTACATTGTGCTGTCCCTTTTTCCTCTACAATAAGCCAAACACTTTTAAAACTCATATCAAGAACTATGCATTCTTTTACGGAAGTGCCGGAGAATTCAAAGACACTCTTCCTGCCATGGCATTTTAAAACTTGAGCTCTGTCCATCAAAAACTCAAGGATGCTATAACACATTTCCAGAGGATGGCTTCCAAAAGACCCCCTGCATGAATTACAGTTAACTTTATAAAAGCCTAAATCACTGAAACTGATAAATCAAGACTAATTTCAGTTTCTTCCGTGCTTCTACTTGCTATCACCTCAGAAGTGTGAATGCTACCAAATATTTACCCCCACAATAGCCCTAAGTGTTCCTACACAGTACTTGAGAGAGGCACCTTTTTATCACAGAGACCCTGTAAGGGTATGCTACACTTTAAGTGAGTCTCCACTGAACTTCCTTGGCACCTAACATTATGTTCCCTGGAGAGCAGAGATTCAACCCAGATCACATCCTGCCTGAGCATGCAAGTTTCCCATGTATCTGCAAAGCAGGACTGATCACTTCTGCACCACATTCTTCACTTTTTTGCCAAGTAGGAACTGCAGCATTTAAGCTTTTGAAGGCAATGAACTATGTAAGAGATAAGGCCTGAAATTGCCAGGAGTGCCAAAGCAGAACACAAACAGTCCACCAACTGGTATGAAACCTACACTGGTTTCTCAGCGTGGGGGGAAGCAAGTCCTCCCTCTATTCTGGAGCAGGTCTGGATAAACAAGTCCACCAAATTATACGAAACAGAAGGCATTTCACTGGACTTGTTGCCATAAATACAGAGTTAAAAAGTCAAAATTAATTTCTATTCAAGAAGAGACAAACAATGACCAACAATATCAGAGAAGATTCCGTTACAGCTGGGTTTGTTGTATTTTAAGACTAAGTCAAGCAAATTTCTGATAAATAAGCTATCATCCCTATCCAGAAAGCTACACATAGTTCTCAGATCTGCTAGGTTTTTATCCACTTGAAGTCCCTATTTTGCAGGGTAGGGCACAAAGATCAACACTGGGAGTTATGCTCAGACCTGCAACCACATTCCAGATGCATTTGACAAATAAGTAAGAAACTTGCTATTCTAACTCACCTATGTTGGTTTTCAGATACCAGAATCGTGTTCTACAACTCACAAACAATCGCCCCCTGGTTTCTGTAACCTTTACAGAAACCCTTTGTACCCCGTGGTATGGCTCCCCTGCAAAACCAACTGAATAATGCTGCCAGTTGAGACATTCCATTTCATAACCACGATGTTTAACAGCAAATCATCAGGAGGAAAACAAGGAGAATAATCCAAGGCTCCCAAACAACACAAGCTGGAAAGACTGAAATAGATGGTCTGTCTAGTCTAGGGAAAGGACCTCAACTGCACAGGCCTTTGGAGCAGCTGCAAAGAGGAAGAGTTATTCTGCAGACCTGTCCTGGGCAGCAGTAATGGGCTTACACAGAGGCAAGGGACATAGAGTGCATTAGGAAATAATTTCCACTTGCAAGAACAGTGAAGAACTAACACAGTTTCTCTAGGGAAATAATAGAAATCTCCATCACTATCACTGAACGGTTCCAGTCATCATCAGGGGATGACTGAGATGCAGCCAAATTGTCCAGGTACAGATCAGATCAGCCCTGAAACTCTCTACCCTTATTTACCATGACTCAGTGGAAGCCAGACCAGCAAATTCACTGTTGACTTGATATATTTTGTATGTAATGCTCAAAGAAATAGATTAAAGAGCATGCCCCTAAAAAATATAACCAATAAAAGAGAAGCTGATGTGAAAACAAACCATTTTGAGTAAGTGCCTGAGCCCAGATCGACAATTTAAGAGCAGAGTGGTTTTCCTTACTTCAACAGAGAGACACCTGACTGCACCCACAGTACAGAGGATCTTACACCACATATGTACAATCTGGAGCTTTTGTGACATTCAGTTTGTTGAATGTGCACCAGTCAACCAAAGTGAAAATACAGAGTACCTAGTTCTCTCACAACAGGCCCCAGAATGGCAAGAGCATGACTATGACCTGGCCACGTGAACTGCCTTGGTGGCCTCAATAATTTGTGGAATGGGTAGAGATCTGGTTTTTCAAGACACTTTATAGCAAAATCATCTCTCATTGCACTCTCTTTTCCCCTCTCTCTCTCTTTTTGAGATAGCATTAAGGAAAAGCAAAGAGATCCAAAGATCACCATCGCCTGGTCTTTGAGGTAGAAACATTTTATATTTTTGAGCATTAGCTGCAGGGCCCACAGCGAGACCTCAGTTCTGCACAAGCAGTGACTGCCCTGACACAACACGCACAGTCTCAAGACACAGTATCCCTCTGAGCTAAAGGCTTACCTGAACTGCCACATTCTGCTTTCCTGCTTCCTGCATCTTATCCAAGCCACATTTCTTGGTCTCATTCTTTCTTTTATTGTTATCTTTCTTCCCATCATTCTTATTTGCTACTATTCCTTTGCTAAAGTCCCGTCTCTCCCTCACTATGTCCTTTGGGGGGTAGATGCGCCCTTGTTCTCTGTTCATCTCCCGGGGCTTGATGTTCTCTTTGAAGGTGACCATCGGTTTTTCTCCTGCATCGCAGCTGTTGTTCAGACTTCTGCCAGAGGACAGCACTGATTTGAGTCCAGGGCTCCCATCAGCACACAGTGGCTCTGCCAGGGATGTCTCCTGCAAGGCGAGACTCTCTTTGGCTTCACTAGGGTCCTCCAGTAGGAGCTCCGGGATTTCTGTCACAAACAACAGCTTTCCTACCTCGTTTTCACATTGAATCAACCTGAAAAAGACAGGTAGGAATTGAAAAGCAAGTACATAAACTACATTACTTATCATAATCAGTCTGTGAAGGAATGGCTTGCTGACCCACAGAACACATTATTAGTGCTGTCAGCATCTTGTGCTCACATTACAGCTAATTGCTGTGTTGAACAGAGAGAAAAATAACATTCCCCACTGGCACCTGTGTCACCTCAGCTTCCAGCAGCATGGGATACACAAAGTACTTGCAATTACCTTGGCTGGTTATCAGCAATCCATTTGCCTGTGAAGATCAGGCGCTGCTGCCGTATCCGACGTTGCTGCCCTTCTTTATCCCCTGTAATTGCCTGGTGGCCTTTGGAAAAATCCAAGTTCCTAATATTGACACAGAAGAGGAAATATTAATTACACCATTACCCTCTGCAATATCCTATTTCTGTAGCAATACAACATGTCAGCATTGCTCTATTAAAAGCTGTGAACTTTCACCAGATATTATTCAAAACATGGCTATTAAGAGATGTCTGATTTACAGATGTAATTCTCATCTGGTAAGATGCATTTACATTAAAGAGGTTCAGTGGCGTCACGAGTAGTATTACAACCTCAAGAATTTCTTAGGGCTACACTGTCCATTGCAGTTGTTTTGAAGAGACCAACATCAATCTATACAGAAGTAAATTTTCATAAATAAGATATTGTAGGGAACAGGCCAATGCCTGTCAAAGTCGTGACGTCAGCAAGGGTGCAGGATCCTTCAGCTGTCACCCACCTGAATGAGGGCCTCAGAGCCAGGAATCCTTGCAACTCAAATTCTTCTGGAAGGGGGGTTGCTGACAAACAGACAGTAAAAAGCATAAGGAAAGCATGAAAGCATTGAGCACAATATCACAGCAGATACCTCAGCATGGTCTCTATACATACTAAAGCCTTCTATTAAATTGTCCACCCCACAATCTGAGGAATTCAGGAATGATAAAGCAGAGCAAAGTCTGCTCAGCACAAGAAGGCAACATTTGCAAAGTATTCACATGAACTAATACAAGAACACAACTTGCTTCCTTATTTGCTCTTCAACTGTAATTCCCCACATCAGCAGGAAAAACATTGTTTTTCCCAGTTCTTTACAGCACAGACTACAAGTGTCCTTACCGTTATTACTGGATAGATCTTCTTCATGAGGCTGGAAACTATTTAGAAGAGAGATCAGCCAGGGCCATATGCTACAAATTAGAAAACAAGCAAATCCTAAGCGAAAACTGCAAAACATGGGATGTGTTTGCTTTACCAAAAAAACAGTGAATGCTGTTACCATCACAGTTTACATTAATCCTGTGATTCCCAAGAAAAGTTTCTCGCAAAGTGTCAGTGAAAAGACCACTTTCTTGAAAGAATTACTATTACTAAAAAGCCAACCTAAAGTTCCCAAGAAAGCCAGGCTCTCACAGCACAGTGTTCATTATCCAGCAGGCCAGAGAGCCCACTATGAATTTAACCAGATAAACCCAGAGCATGAGCAAGTGCTGTGAGCACCTGTCTGCAATTCACGCTTTCCAGTCCACAGCTGATGACTCTCAAGGCACAGTCAATGAATCAGTTTAGGCAGCAAAATAATTTGTCGAGACACAGGTGTGCAGAAGTACTTCTGCTCCCTGAACAAGAACACGGTACTGTAGTGCTGGAGCATTTCCCACCAAGGGAAGTGACTCTTAAGTAAGGGCTGCACCGAGTAAGATCATTAAACTAGAGGTGAACTTGCAGTTCCCTGCCTTGCCCTCACAATACCAGTACAAGCCATGACTGGAAATCCTTCCCAAAGGCCCTGGAGCAAATAATTTTAAAATCACACAGATCACTGCATAGGTGGTTAACATTTAACTGCTACTACCAGGCCGCTTCCTCTTGTTTGTTAAAAGCTCCCACCCAAAAGTCCAAAAATCCTTCTGCTTTACTGATGGGCACCATGGAAGCACGAGAAAACTATTTCAGGATGCCCACTGTGCTCAGTGTTGGAGAAATGAATGTGTGCTCCTCAGCAAGGCTTTCAGCCATCGTCCAGCACGTGGCCTGGAGAATGCACCGTGCTCCCAGCAGCACTGTACACCCTCAGCTGCTTTCCTGCATGGCTGCGGGCACTGGCAGCATGATCTTCATGATTACTCTCTACACTACACTGAGCAACAGCTCCTTCCCATGACTGACAAGGGACAAAAGGAGGAGAAAACACCCCAGAGGTCTTCAATGAGGCAAGTAAAGGCAGAAAATGGGTTCCTTCAGAGAATCCCAGAATGGTTTGGGCTGGAAGGGCCCTCCCACCCTGTGCCGTGGGCAGGGACACCTTCCACTATCTCAGGTTGCTCCAAGCCCCGTCCAATCTGGCCTTGGGCACTTTTAAGGGATGGGGCAGCCACAGCTTCTCTGGGCACCCTGTGCCGGGGCTTCACCACCCTCACAGGGAAGGATTTCTTTCCAACATCCAACCTAAATCTACCCTCTTTCAGCTTAAAGCCATTTACTCCATGAATTACTACCTGCACGTCCTCTCTGCAGGGACTACTTGATATCAAGTAGGTATCTTGCCTATTAAAATATAGGCACAAGTCTTCCTTCAGGATGTGCACATGGCAATAGTTATCAACATCTCAAAACCATTTCTGAACTCTTTTGCTTAATCTTGCATTTAGGAATTGTGTGGTTTAAGCTCCCAAAACTGCAGGGGTTTTTTTGGGGGGTTTTGTGTCTTATTTAACAAACCAAAGTTATAGGCCCCCTGTTCCCCATATATCACACAGTTTTCCATGGAGTGCCCATCTTAGGAACAATACTCATCCAGCTGCATCATTAACTGTCACTCTGATCCTAAGAATCACCTTACAGAAACACTTTATTGAATCATGGTAATTCATTAAAAGTTAACAGACTATTAAAAAACTTAGTGAGTTTTGAACAATTTAAGTCTTGATTTATGAGAATAGTGGCAGAAGTGAAAAATCAGAGCAACAGTCCAGAACAGTTATGCCTGCGCTGACATTTAAAGAGCCCCTCTACTAAACTGAATTTAATTCCTGGGTGTCTATATTCCAGCACCGCGCAAGCGATGGCTTAGTGCATGAAATTAAGGCAAGTATTCTCCTGCCACTTCCCTGGTAGTCTGAGAAATCATTATACTAGATTAGACTAATACAGTCAGTAGTTATGCTCAAACTGGACATTATAAAATAGATCCCCTGATCTTAAAAAAGTGACAGCAAACCTAAAGCAAATTAAAAGAGTCCATTTTCTCATGTAACCAACAAGTCTCATGTTTTGCTTTATGAACTTTTTAGCACATACAATTTCTATCATTTCAGTATCTGTAATGATGAGTTATATGATCACTTTTCACATGACTAATTTGTGGATCAACAGCAATCAGGACCTGCATGCAACAAAATGTATCAAGAGAAAGATTAACACTCACTACCGTCTTTCATCAACCACTGCCTCCTGGAAAACACTGGGCCTAAGTTTCAGCCAGTCCATTGAAACCTTCACAGCTGGAAGAGGATACGCAGCCCCAGAGTCCTCCTGGTAGTCGTTTTGTAAAGGACACTTGCACAGAACTCCAAGAAACGACACTAGAAACGGAGGAGGAGGAAAAAGCAAAAGAAAAAAACTCCATGATGTGGGAATGACACTTCGAAGTTGACCGAATAACCTAATCAAACATATCCCCCCCACAAACCCCTATTCTAAGAGCCAGTTCTTTAGAACAAGGCAGTCCAACTACCTTATATTACACAATCCACCAACAGATCACAACCTAGGGCTTTTTAATAGTTTTGTACTATGCAGCAGAATCTTGATATCTTGTATCCCTTCAACTGTCATGGCAAGTCATTTTGGTAAGTTAAAAAACCATGAGACAAGCCCAGAGCACAAACATTTACACTCACCTATGTATTAGAAATTACCAACCCAACTACCTACCTGCACTTTATTCACTTCAATCAGCAGGCATCCAAATGCACTGGAGCTCTGCAGGGAAGCACCCAGCCCAGACCCTTTAGGGCACACAAGCTGAGAAAGAGTAACCATACCAGTGCGACCATAGTGCCTTCAGAATCAGCTCCAGGCTGGAATTTGGAGAAATCCAGCTATTCAGAAATTTAGGTGCTGACTAACAAGGCCAAGCTGACCACAGGCTCAATCAGATTAAGCAAATCAGCATTACGTGGGTAGAGTCTAAAATGCTCTGCACTCCCACTTATCTCCTGGTTGATATTACCAAAGGCACAGAAGTAGCTGAGATCCTGGTTGACTCAACTTCAACTTCAGTCCTGTTGAATCAGAACCAGTTCCATTCAAAGCAACTCCAACTGTATGCAGCCAACTGGGGAGCAGCCCCCCAAGAGGGGTACTACTCACCACCAAGTTGGATCCAGTTTTGCACCCAACTTAAAATGTTCTTTCAGAACCAGGAAAATGATGCAGAGTTCTGTAAAGCTTCAAACAGAGTAAGTCCAGACACAGAAATCCAGGGTTAGTCAGCACTGCTGACATAAGTGATCCAGTGCGACCATCATCTCTCTCAACTTTCTCCTTAACGTCTATTCTCAGCACTTACCTCACACAGCCATTAAGCTAGATCCTGAGAGGAAATTACTAATGGATTCCACGTTAAAATCAAGAGAACTACAAAAATGAAGTAGCTTCCACACTTACTGAAGAGAGCCAGGAGCTGTGTCCAGCAGAGCTGCTCATCCTGGCTGTAGCTGTGCTGCTCCGTTTCATTGCTGAAGTCTCGCAGGTGGTGCAGCTGGAACAGGTTGATCACAGTAATATGGACCAGCTGCTGAGAGTTGAAGGCCTTCTGGAACAACAGCCTCTGCAACAAAGACACAGGGTATATGCATTTTTAGATGGCAAAGCACGTGCTTGAAAGGAGAGTAGTTGCTCCTTCACTGCTTGACTAATGCTTCTGCCCTTAGGCAACATTCACTCTGGATTTTATTTTCAGGTCATCCCTCCCAGCACAGCACTGGGATTCCCAGGAGGACTTGGGCAGGTGCCCACTGTTAAGCACAAGGTTTTTGCTTGTACACTACAACAAATCAACATCCCCTTTCCATATGGTTCTCTTCCAGGGCAAGTGCAACTTTGAATGTGCACTGGCAGCACTGCAAAGGCCCGTAGATCCACTGGGTTTGTCTGCCTGTCAAAGAACCAGCATGGAGAAGGTGACATTTTAAAAAACACCCCAGGAAAATTTAACTACTGCATGGTTACACGTTAAAGATTAATTCCACACCTGACTTCATGGGTCACAGAATGCCTTGGCAGACTAAAACAGCAAGAGCTACTTAAAAATGCCTTTCAGTAACTATGCTGGAAAAGACAACTTTCTCAGGAGAGGAAAAGAGACTTCAAAGGCTTTTTGTGGGAAAAAAAAGGAGCTATCCTAAATCTCAGCCAATGTATCTTCAGACACAACAATCAGGGAAGCAGGTGGATTAACTAGTGTAAGCATCAGGAAAAGGTTTAAGCTCCATGTTCACCCTTGACTCTCTGATTTAGGGCATGAAGCACTGTACAGCTGGCAACTGAGACTGGCAGAGCTGTCAGCAGCAGCACCCGGGGCCTGACTGAGCACTCCCAACCCTGCAACTGCTCTCCTCAGAGTTAAAATCGGCCACAAAATTAAACTGGTTCACTACCATACAGCCAACTTCACATGCACATCCAACTTGTTGGAGCCACAAGAGTTGCTCTCTCATAAATTAGGCCCTATGTTGCATAATATAAACCAAAAAAGGTAATCTAAGGAACAAAGTAGGGCTCAATTAGCTGTTTGAACACCCTGGATCAGCCCAGAAAATGAAGCATGATCCACATGCCCAAGCAATGCTCATAATTATTGATTGTAAGCACTGTGGAAAAAGCAGTACTTGTTCCACAGCCAGCATCACACACAGAAAGAGAGATACAATTATTTCATTTTGAAACAATATTAACTGCCGGGGTTGGAGTAGCCCACATTGAACGTTAATTCATAGTAAGTTCTGTGGTTTTTAAAATTTATTTTAAAGATAGTGTGAATCTTGCTGTAGCAGCACAATTCAAGACAAAAAAATGTAAAAGGACACTGTAAAGCACATTCGTGATTTTTTATATTGCTCAGACCACATTACCCTTTCCTATTTTTGAAAAGCATCCACTCTTCTGCTGAACATACCCATCCTCTCTGCTTCTTTTCCACAAATTAGGAAGCTGAAGCAGAGCAGGTTCCAAAACGCATTTACCAGTTAACACAATGTCCTCTCTGAAATGGTACCACTTTGCATAAATACCTTACAAAATTCTTTTGTTTCAATCTTTGCCGTATTGTCCAACATAATGAGCTGGGTATGCAATCAATGGGACTCCTGGATTTTCCATGGGAAATGTGTTCTGCATAGTTCTAGTCTGCACAAATTAAGGTTGTATGGGACACTTTTTAAGGGCAAACTGCTAACAGGAGAGGTACGTTTTCCGAGGCAGATTGAAAGCAGCTTTAATAACCACTGGGAGTGAATGAAAGCCATCCAAAAGATGAAGCTCTCAAAATTCCTCAGGCCACCAAGCCAAGACTTCACAGATTAATCAAGTGCTTTTCACAAGTATCCAGGAATCATCCAGGTTAAAGTGCAGAGCATCAACAGCAGTCACTGATTTCTCCTGTATCTCCATCAACAATAGACCACGTGTCAAATGGGAAAAATCCCTAATCTTGGCAGAAGCTACTAGAAGTATCCAGTCTTAGCTGCAATGCAAACTTTCCCTAACTAGCTACTTAAGCTTCCTGTATTTTATCATGTGAGAGAATTATTACTGGACTGTAATTTCAGAACTCAGCTGCTAAAAACATTCTCCTCAATATACTAATTAATATGTTGTCAGAACTAACCTTAAACTGTTCTTCCAGCTTTTCTCGAAGAGGGCTCAGCTTCTCCAAGTTCTTACTCAGGTACACATGGCCATGAAATTTAATAAATGCCTTGATGAAGTCAGACACGCTCCATCGAGTCTTCACCTCATCACGACTGCATTTAGAATAGAAATACCTGATTCAGTCTATGGAATTACACACAGCTGCACATAACATTACAGAAATATCCCAAAATGAAGGAGGACTGTTCATGCAAAGCTACTATTCATGTTGGCACAGTATGCTTATTTCCTGCATTCACTAACCACAGTCAGAAGCCTCACAAACTATTCTTTGTTCCATACACCTGTGAGGATGCTCTGACTGGCCAAAGGTTGAGGGATTTTTGCTTCCACTGCCAAATACGGATAACTTCTAGCAAGGCAAGTACTTTTCGAAGAAGTCTCTTCCAGCTTATCTGAGTGGCAATAATTTACTCTTAGTCTCACCTTTCCAGTGCTTTAGAAAGTGCTTTTTGTAGGTTAGTGGAGGCAGCTGGGAAAGGAAACTTCACAGCAATGCTTCTGCAGTAGTAGAAAATTGTGGTCAAGTGGTCTCCTTTGGAGGAAGCTAGGATAGCCAACTGATTATAAGGCTGACCTAAGGGACAAAAAGACAAGTTGTCCAACAAGTTGTCCTGGAGGGAAACATGCTAGATTTCAGAGTACATGTGGTCACTTGGAAAGGGAGCATAAAGTTCTCTGTTCTTCAACAAACAAGGCTCAGATCCATTTGCTGACCCTTTTGCCCCACCGTCAAATCTGTACCATTTCAGTCAAAAAGCTTCTGAGCCTCTAAATTTGTGGTGCAGCAGCTGTTTGGGGGTTTTTTTTGTTTGTTTGTTTGTTTGTTTGTTTTTTACTTTGGATGGGGAAGGATTGGGTATGGGGGTTCCAGTTTGATTTTGTTTGCTCGTTTGTTTCTGGGGTTTGAGTTTTTGTTTGGTTGTATTTTGTTTAAATAATAAAATACTGTCAGAACCAAGCTTTCATCACCAACATATTTATCTTCATCTATTGGACAAAATCTAGCCCAATTTTATTTCCCTTTCAACAGTTCATATTTTTTTGCCTAGGGAGTTTAAAATACAGAGAATTTTGCAGTTAGAATGCAACTGGTTAAAAAATTGAATTACTGGTTTCAGCAGCCTAGCTCAAAAGTGATTTATCCTTCTCTCACCATCCCTACATTTTGGGCCACTGGAAGACAATAGCTAAAAAGTTAGATCCCTGAATTAAAGAACTCATTAACTCACATCAGCAACTTGAAAAATACAATCTCAGCTACTAAACTTTACAAATTGACATGAGCATAAACAATAAAAGAAAAAAAACAATGCTGGTGTAAAGCAAGTTTTCATTAATTGTACTTTATAATGTATGAATGTAACAGTAGTAGTGCAGCCTTGGAGTACAGCTGTGTATTACCTTCCTTTTTTTTACATCTGCACAAAAAGGAAGCAACACAGATCATGCAAATAACCATTATCTACATGATTTACTGACAGGTCAGGCTTTGTTGTATGGTTGTTTGGAGAATTTGGGGAGGGATATTTATATAAAAGCCCGGGTTTTCAACTGCCACAGAAGAAAACAATACTCCAAATCTTCTTTTGGAATATGAACTGAAAAGGTGTCCCAGACTCACCATTAGAAGGGACAAGCTGAGCTGCATGTCTATAGTAAGACTCTGCCTGGCTGGTCTGATTCCTGTAGCGAGCTAAGAAAACAGAAAAAAACCACCAAGTTGAGGCACAAAATTCCACTCCCCTGCAGTAACTTTCACAAAATGCAACTTACCTGAAGAGCACTTCATTAGTATTTCAGAAATAAGCATGAGAAGAATGTACAGTTACACCAAACAGCACCAAGATTTGACACATTCAATTCTGAGGTGGCTGTTTTGTCTCAGACTAAGACTGTCTAAGACTGTCTTAGGGACAACAGTGCCAAGAACACCACAGACAGAGAACTAAAAGTATTTTTCATCCCTCTTTGCACCAACTAGATCTATTTTTAGGTTGCTCCAAAAGCAACTGCAGATTCCTGTGAGAAGTTTCTGAAACACAAAGTTTTACTCAGATCGAGAAAGAAATAAATCTGTTGAACTTAATGTAAAAAAGAAACCCCAATTATGAAAGGCTGGATTTCTAACTAGTGCCCTTGTACACAGCATGTTAGTGTTCTGGAATGGAGAAGTGTGCTAGCCTGCTGCAACATCAGCATTTCCCTGTGCCTACCAGCTAGAACATGATTAGAATGCTACAAGACAAGACTCTAGCAGATCACTAGAAAGCCAGTGATTAACTGTGTCCATGTGTTAAGGTGTAACATACACTAGAAAAGTCGGACCATCGTTTGTTTCCCGATCTTTGCCCCCGCAGCAACCACCAAAGGCACAATCAGCAACTAGCTGCTGAAGTGGAGCACACTTGCTCCAGCAGTTGCCATGGTACGTGCAGATCCCTCTCTGGAAGCTGAACACAGACAGAACTCCACGTCCCAGCCCTTTCCTTCTGAAACTCACCGATATCTCCGAGGTGGACAAGGCAGTGCTGGCAGATGTAGGAGCAGGAGCTGGACTGTGGCTTCACAATGGCGCTGGTGTGCGTCTGTTTATTGCTAATGATCCCCAGCTGGGAAGACTTCACACGGCATGGCAGGTCTACATTAAAAACTGTGCACAATTCCTGTAATAGCTGCAAAAATGGGGCTGGGTCAGTAGCAGCTTGAGACAGGCGTTGGAAAGGCATCGGAAAGGCATCAAAACAAGTCATAAAACTAACAGAGCTAAAAAACTAACTCTGAGGTGTGCTCACTACAGATGAGCTAAACATATTTGAGGTGAACAAGCTCAAGTTACTGAAAGGGAGACTTTAACATATATTCTCCATATGGAATTCATCGAGTTCCATTGTGTCCACTGTGTTCATCTGCCCAATAAGAAAAAGCTGTGCATCCCAAACCAGTAAGCAACTCAATCCTCATGATATTTAAATCACAAAGGATTTATCAGTGGAGATTGACTATGGGAGGTCTACAGATACTTTTGGGTTTTATGGTTTTGCTTTGTCTTTTTGTTTGTTTTGTTTTCTCAGTAGGACACTCAAGAGGAACACAGTGGGTTTAATACCTTGATGAAGTGACACTGTGCTCTGAAAATAATAGAGACAAACATCCCTCACCATCCAAGGCAGCTTGTTCCAACATAAGAAACTGCACTATCCCAACTTAAACTTTAGAAAGAAGCTGGAACATAACCAAGTTCATAAGCAATGCAAGGCAATACAAATGTTCAGTAGCTGAGCTGTCAATAAAGACTTGTGCTAAGCCAACAGTGAGACTCTTTCAAGGAACAAGGCATCAGGTACTTGATCAAATATTTCAAAAGCTGATTGAAGGAAAACCTCAACTCTGCCATTCTAATTAGTGCTTTTGAAGTTTTTCCTAACAGACTCCGGCAAATACTCTGCGAAGTAACAGTAACCAGAGAGTGAGGAGTGTTTGCTGGACTGAGCTGAAGGGTTAAAAATGCAGGTAAGAAGTGACAGACTTTCTCCCAGCTGGGAACTGCTTAGTCTCCAAATAAAACAGACCTGCAGCAGGGTTGCACGTCCACAAAAAGGCACAGAGAAAGCCCCTGGCTGACAGAGACACACACTCTGTCAACAGCTGAACATGTGACGCGATGCTTTTGCTTGCTGCAGAAAGAGGTTTGTGTTATATCTCCTTCCCCTTTGGCTCTGTCTTTATACAGTAGACAAAAATCCCCGAACAAGAGGGATCTCACAGATGAAATCTGGATAAAAGAGAGCAACTTAACATCTCCAAAGATGCCAAATTAAGAAAATTCATGCTCTCTTTCAAAGATGTCACTTGAGGAGGCCCCACAGCTGGAGAACAGGTACCTTGGCTGAGCCAAGGCTTTAGACTGACAACGTGATCAACATCAATGTCAAACTCAGAAAAAGTAAAATTCCCTGATCCACTGCAGGAAAGAACAAGGCTTTTGCAAGACAAACAGTGTAGATGGTAGAAAGCCCCTGGCAACCATGACAGCCTGTCAAACTGGCTTCCAACAAGCAGCTTTCCAAAAAAACAATGCTGAAGGGAAAAAAGGGGTAGCCACACGGGTAGCCTGGGGTTGGCCTTGCAGATGTCTGGAATCCAACTAGGAATTGATACAGTACAAATATACTACTCAGTACTACGGTGAGCGCTGTAAGCTGAAGACACTGTAAATTAGCCATGAGGAAGTTTACTCTGAACGCTGAGAGGATTCAGCAAACACAATGTTGTTGAAGCAGACACCAGATGAGGGGGGAAAAAAGGAAAGAAAGGCAAGTTATCTTTATTAAGGCCGTTATCATACACTGACTCTTATTCTCCGTAATTTAAAGCTGAAATCTAATGAAAGCCTATGTTAATAGGAAAGAGTGTGGGCAAAAATATGTCAGTAAGAAGTAAGCGTATGAATACGAATCACACTCCTTTGGTAATTAACTGAAAGACTTGAGAAAGATTCTTAGCCCAAGAGCAGTTAACAATATCGTTTCGCTTCAGGGGAAGAAAAGTTCTGAGAAGTGAACTAATTGTTCTAATTATTGTCAGTGAACTAATTGTTCTAATTGTTGTTGAAGACTTAGGCCTCAATGCTCATCATCGGTGTTAGGAGTCACAAGGAAGGGGCAAAGAACAAAACATGCTGTCACATGCATCCTGTGCATCTGCGTTTTCTGCACATATTTCTTTTCCTGAGTAACAATCCAAGAACAAACTGATTATCCTTGCTTATCCTTGTTAGAGTCTTAGGAGTTCTCCTTTTGTTTATTCTTTTTCTCTTAAAGAATTTTCCCCATACTGTGTTGCCAAGAGACACTACAGACTGGTACGTCAGAGAAACAAAAGACCGGGCCACAGGGCGAGAGGTCCAGCTGGCTACCCTATTTTACCCGGAGTTTTTCTCGTGTAGGGCAGAGATGATGAGAGATCTGAACTGGGAAAAGGGGGTTGGGTGGGGCCCCTACCTAGCTCCTGTTCTCTCAGGATTTGGAGGGGAGAGTCGCTGCGGGCTTCTGCCTTCCGCTGCCTTCCTTCCACCGTGAGTCGGGCTCCATTTGCTGGAGCAGCCGTTCCACTGGGACCCTATTTAACACCCTAGCTCACTGAGCGGGGGGAAACATCTTCACCATCTGCTCAGGTGCCTCAGGGGGACCCCGGGATCCCAAGCCCGCCTTTCCCTGCCCCGCTGGGAGCCGGGCCGCGGCTGCCCCGACCCCGTTCCTTTGCCGCCGCTCTGAGCCTTCGCTACACTGCAGCGCCTGCTACACAGAAATGAGAAGCCAAATAGGAATTTTTAGAGAAATGGCAGAAAAAAAGAACCAAGAATACAATGAAATCATCCATTAACTCATCTGCTGGGCTTGAGGTTTTTTGTGTCATCATTTCTGTAAGCCATTACAATTAAAGTACAAAATTCTTCACCACAGGTCACTGCGGAGACAGAGTAAATGGCTTTAAGAGGGACTGGAGAGCCAGTGAAGGCTAGACCTCCTAATAGAGGATTCACACAGGAAGTAGTTCAAGAAGGCAACAGATGCACAGCCATAAAGCAGGAGCCCGTGCATAGAAGTATCATTCTACCCTTTCCTGCTGCTTTATGATTGCTCTGAGCAGTCACAGTAGAACGCAGGAAGAAATGGACCTTTGACCTTACCCAAACCAGTGGGGTTTAGGCTTTAAAGCAGATTCTATTAGAAAGGAACTTAAATTGCACCAAAACAACAACCACATGCACAGAAGTTTCAGCTCAAGACTGATCAAAAGAAAACCCACCAGCAGCTCTGCCAACATCTCCTGTTGAGAGCACCAGGGTTAGCAAGGTGCACTGCTCTATCCAATACAGCAGCAGTTTCCTAAGCTAAGGGCAAAGAACAGATTTTACCCGCCTAAAACTGATCCTCTACCCATCCCCTACTTTGTGCAACTCACCTGTGTGTAGAAGCCACTAGCTGCCTCTAAAAACAGAGAAAGGTTCGCCTGAACTTCACTCCGATTCGGATTTGCTCTGTTTTTCGCCTGACCCTGGAGCGTTGTGATCTGATTTTTAAAGGCATGATTCCAACTGAAAATAAAAGAAGCATTTACCTTTTTACTTTGGAAGTGTCTTGTGCAGATGGCATAAGCAACAGGAAAGAACTGTTTAATTACATAGCATCAGACATGAAGAATATTCAGATTCAGGCAACATTCAGATAAGAACAAATGTTAAATATGGAATAACCACCTTTCCTCTCATATCTAGGGAAACAGATCCTGCTATATATAGCTAACATATACGTGTATATATATGTATATGACTAACACTAACATCATTAATATTTGCTTGCAATTGTTCTGTTTTAGGCAGCATAGAAGTCCCTCCCTAAAACAAGATGTGGGGTACAGAAATGAGGGTTAAAAATCATTCAGTAACTGAAAGCACAGACAGGACAACTCAGCCAGCCTACTCATCTGGCTTCCCTCAGTGCTGGAAGAACCACATGCTTCTGTTAACTGAACTCATTACAACCCATGTCTGCACCTTAAATAACAAGGAATGGATTCAGGCCATGGAGAAAACCCAGCTGGATCTTCCCCTGATTCTTAAGGTGTCATTAGCAACCCATGAAGTTCTCCCCTGATTATTCCTCCCTCTGCCCAGCTGTACCTCACAGGGCTTAAAACATGGCTCTTCAGCAGCTACTCAGCTCCTGCTAGACTTTGCTCAAAGCTCCACGTGATTACATCAGGCAAATGTCCCCCTTTCTGGAAAATGCAGACTTCAGCCCCTCCCTGATAGCAGAGCAGACTGGTGTTCCTTAGCTTCTCCACCTCCATCTGGCTCTCCAAAACCCACTCCTGTATGACATGGCTGCTTCTGAATTGCCAGAGGTAAAACACCTACTGAATACTCTTCATCAGCTCTGCAATGTATTCTCCTGTTCCACCCACAGCACAGCTCTCATTTTAAAGGAAGTAAGACAACCATTCCATAGGATACGATTGCTTTTCTGGAAGTCTCAAGGTTTCCTGCTCCCCAGCCCTGATTACATACCTACATACAAATTCAGTGAGGTACTTACAGGTCCTGCTCCACTTTTTTATCCAAAGCATATTCCAAATCAGTCACTAGCATTTTTTGATATAGGTCCTGTAGAGCCTGTCTGGATGTCCAGACTTCTGCCGGACCCAGCTTCGAATCTGAACACAAAAGGAAAAAACACAAAAACACAATGGTTTTTGTAACACACAAATTTATGGAGTTACTCTGATTTTTCACTCATTTACCAAATGAAAGAATAGAGCTCAGTGTAAGATACACACCACCAAACACCTGCTTTTATCGGTTTCCTCAGCAAAGTGAAATACAAGAACTACAGATGGGTTGAAGGTTGAGTGCTCACTGATTAACTGATGAGTCTCCTACAACATCAGAACTAGATGTGAACAAGGTTAGCAGCTGGCAAGCTAAGAAACAAAACAGACAGGAGGATGTGGTTCTCTGTAAGTTATTAAACTGCACAATTTCTTGCCACTGGATGAATTTGGAAAAATTTCCAGTGTAGCCTGAAAATAATTAGCAGATAATAAACCCATGGAGGGATGCTAAATACGACAGTGCATGGACACATGCTGTTGGTATTTAGAGAACACCGTGGGCAAGTACTGCTGCATGCTTGCCATTTTCTAACTCTTCAGCAGCCATCTGCTCTCCATCCCAGAGGGTGAGTGCAAACACTGCTCCCCACTATCGAGTTACAGAGTCCCAATCTCCCACGGCTTCTACAATCACCTGGGCTGGGGCTGCAGGAGCACAAGGGATGGGCCTCACCCCAGGGAAACAATACTGATGCTGATGGTGGAGCCACTGCTGCTGGGTTAGGTGCATCCAGGTGGTTTTCATATTCCTATGAGGACTACAGCAGCCTGCTACTTTCACTACACCAAGGTAGCAAGCACAGCTGAGCAAAGGTTCACGAGGGAAGCTACTACTGCAGGGCTGATGCATTAATAGAAACCATTCCCAATTCCCATTAATACATACAGCTTAAATCAGAGCTCATAGCATTTCACTGCATCTAAGTCTGCACTTTCACAACACATGGCAGTGCTCAGATCAGCATTTCCATAACCCAGGTTCCCTAAAACCACCCAAAACCTGGCTAATCCAAAGTATAGCAGTTCCTGTGCTAGTCTAGGCAGAAGTCTCAGAGAGAAGTAGAGACATGACCTTCATCTCCAAATGTTTAGAACATCCCAAGCCAACTTCAAAAATATGTATTAGGTACAGGCAAAAGGGGCACAGTTGTTAAAATACTATTTATTTATATACAGAGGACAAGCCTTTAACATAAGGTCACACACTTCCCAGAAAATTCTTAGGAATGATAAGCAAAAGGAACACAAAAGGAAAACAAAACCAGGAATCAAATATTATTCATAAGCTAGATCAACTGTATAATAAAGGCAATTACCTGTCATGTCAGCCTTCAGGACTTCTGCCTGCCTGTAAGAAAGCAATAAGACAAATTAGAAACAGATCAAAATAACTGAATTATGCCAAAGCACATTCATGCAATGGTGAATCTGCTTACAACTCACTCTGCTCTAGTTCACCCCATGCAGGATTTGAGCTACTGCTGTTCAACAGCGTGACAGCTTTTAGTTCATCCCATAACAGGAGTCGACCGTTCACTTTTCCCTGCTTATGCCTCTTTCTGAACAAATACAAACTAAAGATGCGTATATTATGGTTTATATTTTAAGCTTTATGTGGCAGCAGTGTCCTTTATGTGGCCAACATTAGAGATACCGCTTACCTGGGAATTTGATATCAACTCTAAGTTGTCACACATGAAATGCAGGAGCCAACAGTCAGAGCAGCACAAACTCCTGCCAGTGTCTGTCAGCACACCTTGGTACAGCCCTCCTGCCCCCCATGCTGCACAAGTTTTCATAGGGAGAAAGAATAAAGACTATGGCTTCCCCAGTTACCTCTCTTCCTTGAACTGCTTCCCTAAAGTAATGCTTTGATCAGGTTTTCAAGGGAAAAAAACCCACACAGTACACACAGAAAGAATGGCAGCTACAGGTGACTATCTACAACTCCTGCACTGAGCATCCTCTGCAAATCCCCACTGCTGGTGGAGGTTGGCAAATAGCTTCCCAAAAAGAGGAACACTGGGGCAGTCCTCAGTAAGTCCTTCTGAACTGTCAGTGTCTGGCAGGAGTGGGAAATGGAGGTGCTACAGTTAAACACTGTGTCAGGAGTACATAAAGCTCCAAGGAGCAGCACTGCTGGCCTGTCTGAGGGACTCAATAACCCAGGGCTGGGAGAGGGGACACGAGACTGCCTGGTTTGGCTGGGTTTGGGTGGGACATGTCCCTCTGCTCTTGCTACACTCAAGTGGTGATGCAGATTTGGAAAGTGCAAGCTTTCCACACCAGACATAGAATCCTCCCAGCATATGAAATGCTCCCTTCACCTGCCTCAGCAAAAAAAAACAAACCAAAAAAGCCAGATGGAAGACACACTGTGCCTAACATGAATGTCAGATGCTAGCTTGGAAAAGAACGGAGAGCCAGGAGAAAGCACCACCTAATCCCTACAGAGGCTGCAGAAACCAGCATATACTTTCTCTTGCCAATGTGAAGTTGTAGTGACTGTAAACAGTTTTTCAGTTTGTTCTGGGATCTACCTACTGGCCACAAATTATAGGTAAGATTTCGAGGTCCACATGAAAATTAAAAAGGCACCAGAACAGGATATACATCATTAAGAAGATGTATATTGATAAGTCCCTTCACAAAATTTCTGTGGCAAGCACTATCTGTAACAGCTCACCACAGTGTACCGTCCAAGGAGCAACAGGATGCCCCAAGAGCTTTAATTGTCAAGAACAAAGGACAAAGACAAAAGTCCAGAACATTTTAACTGGTATCAAAACTATATCTGTACGTTCCTCACCTGATCCAAACTCAATGCTTTTAAGTTTATTTATTTCAAGAAGGTGTTAATATGTTTTTTTAACTCCTAAAAGCAGGGAACACTGGAAGAAGAGGTAATGGAGACAAGCAATGCAAATTTTAGCTGTTGTGTCAGGAGAAAGCTGAAAGCCCAAGAAACATTCCTTCCTCATCCACACAGAGGTAACAAAAAGCACCTAAGTGAAGGCACCGAAGCGATGGGTCTCTGTGGCTGCAGCCAGCAGGATGGGAATGAGCAGATCCTGTCCCCCACGGAGCCAAGAAGAGCCACGGAGGGACAGGAGCCTCCTCTGCACGCTGTGCCTCGGCAGCCCCTGCGCTGCTCACCTGCGAGTCCGCTCAGGCTGAGCCAGAGCTGAGCCAGACCCGCGGCGCTGGGACTTGGCAGCCAGCGATGCCACTGCTCCCAAGGAAAACCTGACTTGCTCAGGTGCTGGAATCTCACTTTTTTTGAACAGCCAGCCAAGTTCCTACAGTCTGGCTCACGCTTCAAACATCTGCCAGTGCTGTGAAGGTCTCCTCTGAGCTGAGAACATGATCTGTGCTGCCAAAGCCAAGCATGCTGAGAGGCTCAGCCCCAGCAGGACACACACGACTGCGCCCACAGATACGAGCCCAGAATTCTCCTCCAGGCACAAAGGCTCTTCCCTGTAAAAGCCAAGAGCTGCTTCTCTGGAAATTACTTGTGCAGAACTACCTTCCACTAAGTATAATCTTTAAAAGGGGAAATATAAAGGTGCTTTTTTCCCCCCCAAAGGTTTGCCCTCACTGTTGCCTAGAGAATTCAGATGAAGAGAGCCTCAGTCTCTGCATCAGTGTGACTGCTGACAGATTGTCTGTAAATGCACAGACCTAATCGTATGGCTAGACCTGAGCTTCTACCAAAAAGACTTATTTTAAAAGACTTTTTTTGGATGAGAAGACTCATGGGCTCACAGAAGAAGAGACTTTAGCACCAATCTCCTCACCAGCCATAACACAGACTGCCTTTTATGTTTCATAAAATTGCAACAAGCCGCACTGAAGGGATTGTCACTGTAATTCTTAATAAAATGTATAGAAATTACTTCAATACTTCCTAGAGGCCAAAGGAATTAGGAGAGTAGGTCTAACATCAGCATGCTGCTTTTCATTTCCACCTAGAAACAATTTACTTCAAATAGCTGCATTCTAAGCCAGGGTAAGAGGGGGCAGCCTGGGTACAAAATTTGTTCTGCATCAGTGGCAAAAGATTAGCACCGAGAGAGATAGAGAGAAGATGCACTGCCCGTTCCTCAAACAAACCTCGCAATGAGCCTTTGCTGGTGCTCAGGGACTCCTAGTGGGCACCGACTGCAGTTCACTGATAACGACTGATCAAGAGTTTCTCACAGTGCCAATGGCACCTTCTATCACCCCTTTTTTAACAAGCTTTTTGGGCCATATATTTTATTGCACCACCTCATACTGAATTTACATTAGAACAATTCGTTCTGGGGCAAAAAAGGTTGCCTGCTAGAAAAGCTGGTAGGGCTTGTTTACACCTTGTATCATTTCAAGAATATTCTCAGTACCTCCTCACCCAGCTGGACTCAGCAGTTCAGTCAAGTCAGGCTTCCCTAAGTTTTTTTGCTCCAAAATCAAATAAGGACAAACCATAGTTCAAAAAATTGTATTTCAAGTATTTCCATATACCACCTAATACTGATATATCATAATAGCTACTCTTTATCATTTCCTAACCAAATATGTAGATTCCTCTCTGTGCTTTAGACAAACTTTAAATTGAAATAAAACAGCCTCCCATTCAAATCAGTAAAAAAGTTTGATAGCTAAAGGAATTTTCATTTTATTCATAAAATTGAAAAGCTTCGAAACTTTAAAACAAAGTACTCAGGACCATCTCTTGAGATTCTAAAGGTATAAGATATATAAAAATTTAAGTCCCCACAGGAGACAAAAGAAACTCTTCTTCTCTTAAGAACCTGAGAGTATATAAAGTTCTGTTTTGCTGGACCTCAGAGGCTACATTTAGTCTGGAATGAACCACTGGACTTAGCAAAGGAAGACAAGAAAGACACATTTCATTTTCCCTCTTCCAAGTTTTTACCATTCTTGATCAATTAAGTTTTCCCAAAGCAGAAAAAGAAAACAAGTTGTTTCCCTTAAGCTAGTAAACACTACAAAAAGAAAATCCCACAAATATTGCGATGTCTCTCCCATACATATTTTGAAGTGTTTAACCCATCACAGACTGAAAGGTACATGAAAAGATCATGCAGTCCACTTAATCTTTAACACTAGAGCAAGTTTGCTTAAATTAATGTTACAATCATAAGAAAAGATCATACAACCTCTCTGGTTAACTATTCAAGTTTTCCTCTTGTTGTCATCTGACTTCCAACTCCATTTGCATATCACTAAACAAATGGATCTATTTTACTACTGTCCCTATTGAAACCCATTTCTGTTCCAACATCTATCTTCAGTTCTGCTATAATTCAAAGCACTCAGTCAAATTTTCAGTTCTGCATACACCACCCTGCATCTCTAATAGGGCTATATCCATTCTACAGAAGCAGGGCTTTGCTAACAAGCTTCACTATCAAGCACAGATAAGCAAATAAAATTAAGCCCAAGTTCTCAAAGCAGCAGTTTTGTGTTACCCAGCTAACATCCTCTATTGCTGAAAGTCCAACAGGTCAAAGTCAAGCCTCACTTACACAACACCTCTCTCATTTTCACAGTGAGGATGTGCCGGGCGTGATCTGCTACGGCATGACAAGTTCTACAAAAAACGTGGAAAACCCCAGACCTCACAAAGCCAACATGGAACACAACACTTTGCTTTCACCGTGCCTGAAGGGGAACTCCACCCGGTTTTCCCCTGGCAGCCCTAAGCATCAGCAGCTGTATCAGTTCCCTCATCAAATCTCAGTAGCACACCCCCCCACACCCCCGGGGGCTGGGCTTATAAAAGCCATCAGAATCCAATCACACGTTCTGTGATTCTACAAACTAAAAAATATTAAATGCAGGAATTCATACTCCTGCAGTTCTCTTTCCTGGAGGTGTGTGCAAAAACTGTACCACATGAAAAGCACCTGAAGCCTAATGAGCCTTAGCACGAGGTGACTGACCCCAAGCCTCATCAAGGGCATTGCCAGAAAGTTTTCATTCTTCTGAAAGGGAAAAGAAAAATACAGAGGATATACAGAATAAATATGGGAAATCTTTCATTTTGGATAGAAAAGGTAAATTTTCTATACTAGCATACTCAAAGTCAAACACACTTAAATTAATATTTTAATTTCATAATTTCAATATTGGCAAGGCTCACACCCAGAAGGAACTTTAAAGCAACACCCTGCAATTACTGTTTTAGATTTTGCTCAAAGTAACAGTTAACTTCAACAAAAATTTATAATGGTTTTAATACTCCATGGGTTTTTTCTTTATTTGTCTGAATTTAAGCATACCTGTGCTGATTCAGGGCAGCTGGAAGCAGTAGGAAACACTAGCAGCATGGACACTGAATATTCCACAGCATATTTAGGGGAGATTGGTTGTTTAGGGAGTTTAGAGACTCTCTGGCTACTAATCCTTTACAGCTAAAGGTTGGGTTCTGAACGATAACTCTGACTTGCCTGAACTGTTTTGTAGACAGTAACTGTATCTCTAACTATGACCTGTCAAAGGGAAATATTTTTATAGCAGTCTTAGGATTGTGCATAAACCTAGATGGTTATGCCTGAATAACAGCAGTAGGGAACTTGTGGATAAACTTAATCTTTGATTTTTCCTTCACCCATTAATTCAACATCACCTGAATACAAGAGGCTTCAGACAACAGCTCCAGTCAACAGCCTCACACACCTTTTCCTGAAAGGGCAAATGGATGGCATCAGGATTTTGCAGGGGTGTATAGCATCCAATGAAGATTTTACTTATTAATTAGTGTAAAGACTCTACCTACTCATGCATCAGACATGTACTGTTTAACAACTTTAACAGCTTTACCTCTATAGAACAAGTTCTTAATTTTCCAAACTTGCAAGTGTTGCCACCTAATTTAAGTGACCATAGTTTGCACAAAATTCTGGAATCGCTTGCTTTGGGAGCTGGCAGGTTTGGGTGATGTCAGCTCTTACTGAGGTAGCAAAAGACCTTCAGGCTGTGGGTCATGGAATTAAATGTTCCACATGCCTTGAAAGGATACTCCTCACACACACCAATGAAAAACACCTTTAACAGAACCACCTTATTGTCAATTTTATGTGCTAACTAGTTTAAATCTTATTATTCTTCTTACAGGCAGCTGAAGTCAAGCTAATTTCCTTGACCTGCAGTTTAATCAGATTATAACTGTAGATCAAAGCCACAGAAACAAGTATTTCATCACCAGTAAAAAAAACCCCACAAACTACACTTCTGCAGGCAGATATTACAGCAAAGCAATCACCACCTGAATACAAACCCCCTCCACAAGGAATCTTGCTCTATTCCTTTTGTGTTCTCACCTTAGCTGAGAAGGATGGTGAGAAATGGGGACACAGAACATGGTTTTTCTTAATACCACCTTCCCTCCTTCTCCTCTATTAGAAGCAAGTCATAATAATCATCCTCAAAATGCAACCACCAAAAGCAGCTCTTTCCAAGTTTGATCAGAGCTGACAATCCTCCTCCTTGGATAAGGGCAGAAGCACCCTTGCAGTCACCTTCATTCAAACTCATTTTCTTCCTCCAGTTTCATGGAAGTCAGTTTCTTTGTCCCAAAATTTTTTAATTATGTGCCCCAAAGGTAAAAGCTCTCCTAAGGGAAGTTTTCATGTTGTTAATCTCTGATTTAATCTACAGAGAGGGAAATACAAAGCTCCTACATTGCTCAGGCTTCTGGCATTCCACTGCCTCCACCAGTCTCTGCTCTCCCCCCGCTTCCAACCTGGAGTCAGAACGTGAGCTAAACGCCTCAGAAATGGAGTCCAGTTGTTCAGGATCAGCAATATGCCTGGATCTGTGCCATAGAACTTCAAAATTTAAGCCAGGAGAGTAACCTGAAAACTAGGTATCCAACAATCTGTATTTTCCAATTCAAGCAAGAACAGCTGGCAATAAATATACAGTGTTAGGACTAGCTCAGGAAAGCTCAGTTGTGTTTTTCATAGTCATTTTTTAAAAACACTGACTATGCTGTTCTACTTGTCATCTTGACCTACTAGTTACCTGGAATTTTACTAAAGACAACAGGGAGAAAAATAACTTTTAAATAGATGCTGCCCAACAAAGAAAAGCACAAAAACTCCAGTCACCTTTACCTTGTTTACCTTCCAGGAGCTGGCAGTGTAGCCCCATAGATAACCCTGACACTATTTTCAGTATTAAAAAATTCTGGTTTAGTAATAAGTGTTAGCTATAAAAAAGGCATGCACGGATACTTAATATGTGTGGCGATTCAAGACACTGATATATTTTCATATGTTAAGGCATACCTTCAGAAGAAAATTTCTAATAGCAAACAGTAAAAAAAGTAGTACTTCTATGGAATACCCTGGCACATCCATACAGTAACACATTTACTTCACTGGCTGACAATACATCAGCTTTGCAGCTGACCTGAGAACAAGTGAAAGGCAAAACATTTATGATCAAACGCATAATCCATCTATATATCTCCTCCAATCTTTACACCATCCCTTGGACAAGCAGATTTTTCAAAACTAAGGCAATCTTAAAGGTACAAGTGCACAAAATCTCCAAGATTGCCCTCCAATCCTCTCAGCCACTGAGAGCCCTCTCCCTTAAAGAAAGACAGACACCAAAACATAAAGCTCTGCTCCCTCACTACCCACAACAAGGAACTTTGGGGAAGCACACAGAAGGGTTACCAGTTTTTAGGACTACAGCCCTAAGGGATGTGAGAGGTTTGCAACTGAACGTGCCATGATAATTCCCACAAGATTTTGAGACCGAGCAAGGAGAAGCAACACAAATTTTTTCTGAACAACAACAACACCCTCCTGAACTATGCCTTTTTTTTCCTCTTTCAATCCCACCCTGATGAGAGCACACACTATCAGATCTCAGTGGTGATAAATGTATAGTAACACCAGCAGTAATTTGCTATATTACAGTTCCTAACTTGGTAAAACCTTCACTTGTGTTAAGGGGCTGGAAACTGCAGACAACAGATATTAAAACAAGTGAACATTATTTTACTTAACAGCTTTTGCACTATGAAAACCATTTCCAAGATTATGGAAATGCAGAAATCTGATCATTGAGATCAACTTCAGATGGGTATCATCAAATCAGTTTCAGAAAGTTGTGCTCTTCAAGTCAGCCCTGCAGAAGCCTGATCAGGTCAGGCAGCAGATACCAGCCCTCCCTGGACACTGCACGGGATCTCCCAGACAAGCATAGAGAATCCAGTCCAAAGGAAGAAATTACAGTCAGTTCAGTGCCACACTTGCAATACAGATAAAATGTGCCCTCTTGCCTGCCCGTGGAGCCAGAGCAGAGATACACATTTCCCTCTGGAAAGGCCACTCCACTTTGCAGCAAGAGGGCAACAACTGCAGCATCTAAATTCTGACTTGCAGCTCTACAAGTTTGCTGCTGTTTCCAACCTCCACTAATAGTTTGTGATATAAAACTCAGATATCTTGCTCATTTTTGGTGTTCCCTACAGACCCCCCTTCCTCTCAATCCCTGCCTCAAATTACCCCTTACACAGTGGCAAATGCTGAGCTTTATGCTCAGTAAGGCTGGAATGACTCCAACACAGAGGAAATGATCATTAAAGAGGAGTCAGTTACTGGGATTTCGAGATACTGTCTTCATTGCTAAGCAGCAGATGGATAAAGAGCAAATCCATTAGACGGTACCATCAGAGGTGGCAGAAATAACGCACAAGTAATCCCTCATACTGTTTTTGTAGCAAGTAAGCTAAGACAGATACAGTGCAGTTCAGCATTGTCAATATGTGCTCTCCAAGTCCTAAAACTAAGATCTATGCCCAGATGGCCTAGGCCTTCCAAAACATAAGCCTTACAGCAAAATTATTGATATTTAAATTATTGCGGTCATTCAGTAATTGTAAACTGGTTTTTGCCAATCCCATTCATTTTATAAACTCCCAATCACATCAACATCACACAAAACACACATCTATGCACAAACATGACATACCCAAAAGTTTTAAACAGCTTTTCATAATTAAGAGGTTTGAAAGGACACCACATGGTACCGACAAGCCTTGATAAAAACATTCAGATTACATCTGGGTATGATCCTAATTGCAAGCTGCATCTTAGAAATTATTTTCGATTCTCCATCTTGAAATTAAATGCAAACCACACGCTGAAAGCACAGTATCAGCAGAAGGCTGAACACCAGTCAGGGAGAATTATATCCTCCATTTATGATAATTAAATGGGTACTCAGTGCATCACTGCCAATCATTTACAGGAGTCTTATTAGCTGCTCCCCGTTCTCTATCAGAAACACACAGGCAATGCTGTTCTGAGATAAACTTACTTTTCAACTAGAGAATATTCCAATAATTTCTTGTCGCAGTCGAGACGGAAGCGACACTCACAAATCACTTACACCAACTCCATTCAGAAGGCAGAAGCAGCTTTATTTTGACAAGTCTCCATTTATAGTCTCTTGGCACTCGTGCTGTGTGTCTATATGCTTCTACATTAACACCCCTTAAAATTATTGGTAGCTACCAACCACCATCTATTAGAAAACAAATCTAAGCTAACAACAACATCCCTTGAACAGCTTCGTGTTTTTCTTCTCCTTGTTTTGGTTTCTTGCTTCTGTTGATTTGAAGTTACAAGCCGGATTCTCAAGGGTACAGAGTAATTGTACTTAAATCAGCGTCTGTGAGGCTTTCTGACCAGCTGTCAGTTTCCACAATTTCTGGCTTAGCACCATGTGACTCTCTGCAGTCCTCTGCTGTTGGTACTCCTCAGTTCAGGAGTGGCTCATGCAGATGGGCTGTTGGCTACACCCGAGTCCACCACCAAAACACATGGTACTCCTGGAATATGGGAAGTTACTCTGTTCTGTGCTCAGGGGAAGGAGAAACCTATGACCAATCCAACCAGCTCAGATCTGGCAAATGTTATTAGTACAGAAGAAGGGAAGCAGATGGATACACTGCTACAAGAACTGCCCTCTCTGGGAAAGGTGAAGCTTGAAGCTTTTGAGCCCCGTCAAACACCAACTTTTCTGGAGGAAATCCAGCGTGGCTGAAGCGATGCAGCTCCCTGGCCCAAGCCCAGCTGACCTGGGTAGCTCTGTTCCAGCAGGCCCAAACTGCCTCGGAACAGATCCGCTGCCACCACTGCCCCACTGAGAGCTCCCAGGTGCTCCTGGTTAACCAGTAACCTCCTCTCCTGTTTGAAAAACTAATGGATTGGTTAGGAGCAAGCATCTGAGCAAATTTATAACTTCCAAGGTTAAATCTGCTTGTGAGGCCTAAATATTTTTATAATAACAAAAAACCAATTCGATTTCAAATTTAAATCTCAACACGTAAAGACAGAGTCCATTCTAGTTCTATGTCAGAAAAGTTCACATGATGTTCAGCTGACTACAAATCAGTATCTGCTTTATGAACCATATATGGAAAATGTGGGGATTTAGCAGACCCTTACTAAACATAAACTGTAGAAAAGAATAATGTGAATTCAGTTTTCCAGACCACAGTCTCCCTTTCAGCAGTTAGACCAGACCTCATTACACCCTCATTACCTTCTGGAATGGCTGAGGACAAGGCTCTGTAGCAACGGATTTACACATCCCACCTGAAGACCAAATTGTAAGGCTAGAAAGGACCTCAAAAGGTGTTGTAGCCCATTCCATCACCCTGATGTTATTCCTGACAAACATTTCGTTGCTTGTTTTTGAAGTCCTACCAAGCCACCTTGATGCCTTGGGGTGGCCACCTAAAAACAGAGGCTAGACAAAAATAAGAGAATAAAAGTAGGTATTTATTTGAAGGGCCTTCAAAGGTGCACCCTGGGCAGTCAAAAGGCTCCACTGAAGATGGACGCTGGGTCACGGGTTCTTCACACTTTTGTAAGTTTGGTCCATTTGCAAATCAGGGTTAATTCTCCGAGTATAACTTCAGTCAATGATGTAATTACCCCAAGTTTGCCGTCCCTCTCAAGGCTTTAGTTTACACATTTTGGGGCCTGGAACAACAAGGTGTCCTTGAAAAGCAAACTTAGAGAGGCTTTGTTATGTCTAACCATGAGAGAACAGCAGTTAACAGGCCACATGAAACTTCAGAGTTAACACACTAGGCACTACAGGATTTGAAAAATATAAAAGTTAAAACCTAAGGCATCAACCTCCACAGCCCAAAGCAGCATCCCAGACACTCCGCCAAACCATTCCCACATGGCATTACATCTTGCCTTCAGGAACTGCCATGTGCCTTGGGTTCACCCACTCCAGCTCCTTCCTCCCACCAAATCCTGCAGCAAACATCACAAGCCTTGCCCAACCCACTGCTCCTTTTGGAAGGTGGGGAAGGGTAGGGACTGTCCTCACTTGGAGGAGACATTTTCTGAATCTCTGAGGCATATTAAGCAAGAAGAGACAATGCCATCAAAATATTTGCCATGTGACTACACAGTCACCACTTATTAACTCAACATTTGTATGTTACTCAGGCTGCACAAGCCAAGGCAGCCCCAGCATTCCACTTTGCAACCACTATAGATTGGACTTCATTGTCACTTGTTTTGGGTAGTACACCAGCATGTCCAAAAGAAGTTTGAAAATGGAATAATTTTGGCACTGTGCTTCAGCACTAGACAATAAAGCAGGGAAACCAGGTGAATCATGCTGCTTTCATACTAAAATCTGAAATCTGTATGTTCAACAGCATTTCCAATTATACACAGAAAATTTCCTGCAGCTGAGGCCTTAAAGGCCAAAAATCCTCATGTCTTTTGGATCCGACCTTCCTGAAGACAAAACACTCTTGACCCACATCACCTCATGCTCCAGCACAGCAGTTCTCAAAGAATTATTTCAGGAATTAACAGAATCAGTTATACAGGACAGAAGATACATTTTTGCAACCATCTTTAATCAAAGAGTACAGAATTTTAACTGATCTTGAAGGAGTATCCCCATGTAACGTAACGTTACGGGCAGACACAGCACTTTTTTTAGCACTGACTTCTGACTGGCCACCTATGATGGAAGCTACCAAAATAGTCTGTGGTTGTACAAGCAGCATCACCAAGCACTTGGTATCTTCATTAGAAACACACTGGAAATATTTTTCTTGGTACTTTCCAGTGTTAGAGATTGTTTTAGTCTTTGATATCAAAACCAGAAAACTAGTACTTCAGCTGAAGTCCGAGCAAGCCACAATCCCCTACAGCTGTCTTTGCCCCAAGCCCCATATCTCCCACCATTTACCTCAAAACAAAATAAATCTCTAAATTAAATAGTCAGAGTATGTTCAAGCTGGGTGGAAAACCTGCCAGACGTTCATGCCCTGGCATAATCTATGTGACATGCTCCTAAATTAAAGCTTGCTGTAATAATTCAAATGCATGTCAACAATGCATATTACGGATTTTATCACTTCTTTTCTAGTTAAAGATTTCACATATTTGTTCAACATTACACCTATCTGTATTAAGACAAACTGAAACGCCATCTAGATTTTTATTGCAAGTTTATGCTGCATATTTTAATAATTTAATTTACAATCATTAACCAATTTAGAAATCTCACCTTTTTCTTAAAATTGAAATAATATTTCCTTTATTTTACTAGTAACTGAAGCAGCATGTTTGAGCTCTAAAGAGTTGCTACAGTTTTCATGTTTTTATACACTTTTGGGGGGTCTGGGTCTTTTTTTAATACTTATAAATGTGGCTTAAATCCTTTGGACACTGTTCTTACCAACAGATTGGCTTTTTCCTGGGAATATCTGGCTGGATCAAGTCTCTCTGCTCAGAAGTTTGGTCATGGCATTGTCGTCGACAAGTATTTGCACTACTTCAAGACAGACAACTTCAACAACCAGAAGTCTCGTCCCATCCTTCCTTCTCCCCCTCTCCATAGGTACAGAGGATTAGCATTTCCATTTTCAGTTATTATTAGGCTAGTTTGGAAAATCTGCCCTAAAGACCCCTCATAACAGCTCAAGTGTACCTTGAATTAAGAGCAGGAATGCCTAAAGGCCCTGTCAAAACCAGTACTGCCAGGAACAAAAGGTGTCAAAGGTTGTTTGGGCGAAAAAAAGATTATCACACAGTCACAGCTGTTTGACACATAGCAATATCCACATGCTTCACATCATGGCAAGACCAGCACAGGACATGGCAAACCAAACCCCAGGAGAATTTCACTGCAACAGACAGTACACCAATTTACAGGACTATCATAGAACAAAGCGAGAAAATGGTCTTCCCAGCAGATTTCTCGAAAATTCATTTATTCTTCATGTGTAGGGAAGTTAAGATGTGGTAAATAACACAGTACAGACTACCAGGGGGTCCAAGGGGCCCAGAACAGGCTGGCTCCAAACAAACTTTGCCCTTTGCTGTAGCTTGATCAAATATGAACAACTCTCTAGGCCTCATTAAATCAAGGCATCATGAAACACCTGAGTCTGAAATAAAGATGTTTGATACCCAAAAGGTCTGTTTTACCGTTTTACAAACAAAAAGTGTAATCCCTGCTGGAGGTTCCTTTAAGTAGTTCAAGAAATATTCCCCACACTATTTTGGCAGAATCAGTCTTAAAGGTTCCACACTCAGAATTAATTTCTCATTTTCTAACAGCTAGAGAGTAGCTCTGAGATAATACAGCTGTACCACAAACAGGGCCTGCAGACTCAAAACAGATAATGCCTCAGAGGGGGAGAAACAAAAATCAGCTTTATGCATACCACCATTCAACAAAACAGAAAACTGTTCAATCAGGCTGAGCACTAGAGGACACTTTCAGCACCAAAAACAATGAAATTAAAAGATGAGAAATAGACTGCTGATGTATTAGGGACATAGTAAGTACTTTCAGAAATATTATCTTCCTTTTCCCTGAAGATGGAAGAGAACATTAACTCTAGCAGGACTCCTAAGTACCTCAAGGGTATCTCTAATTTGAGTCCCATCAGTGAAACTCAGTCACCCACAGCTCTGTAACAATCCCAAGAGATTCACAGACTCCTCAGCCTTCTGGTTCCTTATGATAATCCCTTGAATGTAGAAGCCAGTGTGAATAATCCAAGAAAAGCCCTAATGGAATACAGAAAGAAGAGAAAGCAGGCCTAATGTTACTCAAAAAAGTTTATTCCACCCCAACTCACAGGATTACACTGATCTGAACAAGTGCTGATTTAACTCAGAGGAATTTAAATACTCAGCTGCCGAACACTGTTTAAGCCATTTCCCCCTAATCTGATCATCTGAGAAGCCCCCAGGTTTACAATCAAAAATTCATCTTAAATTCAAATGGGAAGAGCAGCAGTGGGCAGACAAGTCTAGAAACACGGCCCAAAGGCAGGACTCAGAGCAGGGCTGCACAGGTGGCAGCTGGTCATGACCCCAGTATAGCTTTAATGCTTCCTGCAATACCCTGTCCAGTGCAACAACACAAGCGCTCAGCAGGCACACACAAGGCCACCAGCCCTCCAATCCTTTATGGAATCGTGAGAAATGATGGCCCACAGTCCACCTGGCACTTCACAACAATTTGTTATTCCTCTATTCTGTCCACAGCAGTAAGATGGAGAAATAAGATACCATATCCCTCCCTGAGCACAGGAAGACCTATGTTTTCCCAAACAGCACTGAAATCTATGACCTCCCTCATAATACATTAAAAAGTACAGGACCAAAGTATGCATCTCTGCTAACGATATTAAGAAAAAAATCTGTGGGTTTATTCCCCTCCTGTCTGATAGCAGCTGTGCAGTTTTTCCAGTAAGATGAGGACAATCCTCAAGTTCCCAGTAACGAAAGCAACAACTAATGTCCTCCCACATATATTCCTTACAAATTATAGCTGCATTCTTTAACTGCTCTTCTACCAGCCCGCTCCTACGAATGAATCTCTGCTGCTGTTGTGAAGATCTAACAGCAGTGATGAAGAACCCTTAAACCTCTACAACCCCCAGCAGCTCTTCATCCAACAAAATCAGATCCTACATCAAATTATCCTCTCTTCCCTCCCCAGCCACCATGCACTTGAATTGCAATTACTCCTCTTCTATACTCATTTTTGCTGGTTGAGCAGGGCAGGGAAGATGTCACGGCATTTATCCATTAAGTCACTGTCTTTCTCCCATCAACCCAACCTTTCTTTCTCCAGTAGGAAGCACCAAGACATCTGAAAATGCCCACAACAGTCAACGCGGCAAACTAAAAAGCAGGGCAGCTTCAGTTTCCATATAGATTGATTTAAAGAGATCTTTAAGTTGCTTAACTTAAAAGTTTGCGATACAATTCAGTGCCCAAATCAGTTTATTTAGAGGCAAAAATCATCTCACTGGACCAAGCTATGGTTACTTGTTAGGACTTCTTAGGACAGAAGAAACAGATTTTACAAAGAGCCGGAATATCACAGTATACTTTACACTGAACACTTAAATAAAACAGGTGATTCACCAAGAAAATGTACCTTCCTACCGTGCGCTGAAACGAAGAAACTGAGGACAAAAAACCCTCCAACCCCCTATACTCAGGGATGGGGGCAGCCTTCTGGAAATGCTTTGGGTGCACTCCCCCATCAACACTTCCGACAAGCATCATCATCTGGTTCTACTGCCACAAAATCACTTTCTCCTTTCCAATAAAGATCAACGACATAGGAATATGCAGGTTAGAACAAAAATACTAACTGCTACAGGAATCATCCCTGCCATCAAAAATAAATAAATAAATACAGCTGTAACTTTACTTACACTAACCTGCACTTCTAGGTCACTGGAACACTGCTGTTCAAGTAATCTCACAGCAGAGCACGAAGAAAGTGCAGTAACAGCATCCACAACAAGCTGTGTTCTGCAGCAAGGGGAGACTCTCAGTGCAGACTGGAAAGAGCGGTACAGTTTGTTGACAGTGATACCAGGTACATTCTGTAAGGATGATATTCTACATATAGCTACAGCCATATATTAGCAAACAGGACACTGTTTACTGGGGTTCTGGGTCAGTGAGCACTTTAATGATAACGAGCACTACCACTCCAAGCAGCAGTCCCACCCTGCTCTTAGCCATTAGTGCTGCAATCCTGTTGCACACCACTTCACCCCTTTTTGCCAGCACATCTGTAGTAACACAATGAATGGGATCAGGAAACCAACTCGGACCAAACCCCACAGGTAAAAAAAACAAATCTAAAGCAGTTTTAACCTAGTGTGGGGTTCCTCAGTTCAGCTTACTTTACACTTGGTCATCAACTTATGTCATCAAATCAGAGTTGAGGGTGAGGGAGAGTGAGAAACTTCTGTCAGGAGCTGTTCAAGTTTAAAACCCACCCTTAGTCTGTATGGCCAAGTTCTTGCCAAGTGCTAAGCAAGTCAGGGTCTCTGGCTACTGCAGCCCTCTTCCCTCTGGCACACACTCACCTTCCTGCCAGTCCCTCCAGCACGAAGATGTGCCCAGCACGTGCTAACCTGCACAGCACTCCCATCCCTGCTGTCACCTCCCTACAGAGGGGCCTGTTCAAACCCCAGCACAGAAACCAGCACACGACAGCTGAAGGGAAGTTCTGGAAGTGCTGCTGCTTCTCTCTCAACAGGCACACTCATTTGGATCACCCAAACATGATCACCTTACCAGCTAACTCTCACGAAGTTATAACGGCAACAACCAACTTCAGCACGTTTTAACAAGCCTTGTTTTCTCAAGAATCTAGGTTTGAAAAACAGAAAGTTATCACAGGTGGACCCAGACTTTAGCACAAGTTGTCCCTGAGTGGCAGGAGGATGCTCAATAATTTGGATGCCCATGACAGGAAAAAGGGAGCAAGTAATAGCTGCCCAGAGACCTGAGGAGTATGGTGTGTGTCTTGGGGCTCTCAGCAAGATATGCTTCCTTCAGCAGAAAGCTCAGTGGGGAATTGCTTGACACTTTTACTATTGTGATTCTTTTTACTTCATAGGTCAGCACAAAAAGCTGGTTGATCCTAAGTAAATAGCAGCCATCATCAATCTTTGCCTTTTTAAATCATTATCCTTACCCTCAAAGAAGAATAAGAAGTGTTGCTCATATTAAATATTGGCAGAAATTCTAGTTATCAAATGGTGGAGACATCTTGTATAGAGAAAAAAAAAGAGACAAAACTAGAAGGGAGACTTTATGTTCCCCCAAAGAAAACATCCTGCTATGAGGTGCCTCCTGGAAGGCCAAAGCAGGCCCCATTACCTCTCCCCTGTTTAAAATTCAGGAGTAAACACTATATGAAAGTAGCATTAATCATTTCAGAAAACAAAAAAGCTGGAGGGAATACTTTCCAAGACTGACTGGTCTTGTTCAGACACCAAGACAAGTCAAGAAAGCCATGGAACAGCTGGAGCAAGGCCTCCAGGGCAGTCGGGGCTGGAGCACTTGCGTTTGGGACTGGAGGAAAGGCTGTGGGAGCCAGGCTTGGTCAGCCTGTGGTAGGGAAGGCTCCAGGGCACCCACAGCTACCTCATGCCTCCAGGGAGGGCATTGAGAAGATGCATCCAGCCTCTCCGTGCGGTGGGAGGACAAGAGACAACGGGCATAAGTTAAAAAAGGAGAGGTTCGGACTGGATGTACAGAAAATCTTTTCCACCACGAGGACATTCAAGCAGTAGGCTGCCCCAAGGGGCTCAGATGTCTCCATCCCTGAGGGTTTTCAAGCTCTGGGCACTTGGTCTGACCCCAGAGCTGTCCCTGCGGTGGGCAGCAGGCTGGACAGGGGCCTGCTGAGGTCTCCTCCAGCCCGTTACCTTGTGATCCTGCCAACCTCAGGAAGCCCACTGCAGGGACACAGGGTTCTCTATTAAGAAGTTACATTTACTAACTTTTTCCTTCATATACTGTCAAGATAATTAAATAACTGACTTAGTCTTGCTGAGACTCATTCTAGCAGCATTCTGGTTGGTGCCTTTCCAGCACAGACAAGCATCACCTGTACATCAACCTGACCAGGAATCAGTACCAGAACATGCTCACACAAAGACTGCAATTACCTCTGCTCTACCCTCCTCCTTCAACACTGAAAAAACACTGCAAGAGGTGCATCATGGAGCAGACAGCAAAGAGCAACCATGGAGAGACACAGCAGATGCAGAAGGTAATGGAGCTACTGATGAGTCTTCGAAAAGAGACCCACAATTTGAATTATTAAAGCAGTCAAACCTTTAATGAAGTTGGTTATAGGCTCATCATAAGGCTATAAGAAAACTACCTACTGGTTCATCAGCACTGGAATTTCTAAGCAGTGTTCAAGCCCTGTAATTCAAGCACTTTTTATTCTACATTTGTGTTTGTGCTAAAAGCCACAATTTACCAGGGCAATGCCACATTTAACTGGTAACTGAGCTCACATCTTTTTGAAATGCAATTGAGACAGTCATATGTCAAACTGCTAAACTTCTGAATCCTAGTTAACTCCATTTTGAACATTACCATATAAAATTGGCATTGAAGATCATTTCTCTAAAGGGAACAAACATGGACTAAAGCTCAACACTGGCCTATAAAATGGATGTGCTCAGAAGTTTCTGTGCTACTATGTCAGAAATCCTATCAGTGATGTTTTGCCTAAAAGTGACTTATTTTATATCCAGCAGGATACATGAAACATTTACTGTAAGACAAGTGCCGCATGAGATTAATTTGATTTATGGGGAGTACTTGTAGATTCCCCAAGCAGCACAAATAGCATACATACAACTTTTCAGCCAGATGTGATGAACAGGTTCACCTGAACAGGGAGACTCAAACTGTGCCCGCTTTCTAAATATCTTTTAGGTTCTTATCTCCTAAAAGAACCCTCTGAAAGGTCTACTCACCTTACCAGATGCAATGCAAATCTTTGAGAAGGGACTGAAAGAACAACTCCAGAGAAGTATGTAGGAAACTAGATGGGAGAGAATACACTCCAATACTCTTGACAGGTGACCTTGGAAAGGATAAGACTGGGAAAGCAAAAAAATCCAAAATCTGTTGCAACATAGGAAGATGACTTAAAAACAGACTCTCCTGCAACTTTTCAAAGACTCAGTTCATGTAGCCTTATTTGCTCCTCCTGCAAGACTTCTGTAGGAGGCTCATGTGTTCCTCAGTTCTCACAGGTTGATTGAAGGGGCACAATCCTTTAAGGACAGCATTTTAAAATAGGTGATTCACACACATGCAGAAAGCAAGAAACTAGAAGTGGAAGAGTTAAGGTAGTCCAGCTACAAGTCCCTTCTTCCCTGCTCATCTTTCCAGCAGTTCGATTCTTGCACAGTCATTAGCTCACTAGTTATTCAACCATTACATGTTCACCTTAGAAATCTGGCTCACCCTGTCTAAAATTCAAATACACAGGAAAATGATTTCTCACAGAAACTCTTCTGTCCCTCCTTAGTGTTAAGACAATGAAGACAGCAGAGACTAATTGCTCCAAGTCTTCATTTGGCGCAATGACTTGTTAAGCTGCCCTCTCACACTGTTACACTTTGGTCTATTCCTTCTCCATTACAGTCGGATTGAGCCTGCCCTGCCACAGTAAAAAGGACGATGTCCTCCTCCTTAAGACAGAGGACTGACAGAACTGGCTCTGAGAGTCTGACACTCTATTCCCAGTTCCCTTTATGAGCTTGGGCCGCAGTAATCTGCAGCTGCATTTCTGCCCTATGTAAATCAAACAATTTAAATGTACCCTCTGCGGATGTAAAAAGCATTTCACAGCTTTTCAAGGAAACCTTCCCCAAGCACACCTTCCACACAGAGGAAAAACCCAAATGGTCTTTTGAAGCAGAAGGAAGATGATGGACTACGGAGTGCTTGAAAAGTTTGGAAGGGGGACTGTCCTGTGGTTTTGGGAAGAGACAAGGTTCTTGGTGACAGAGTCACTGCCTGTAACAGGTTAGTGCCCACGTGCTTCAGTCCTGTTACTTCGGCACAATACAAACAAAGCAGTCAGGAAAAAGCAAGAACAACCCAGGACGAGCTGCAGTGTGGGGGGCACAAAGAGAGGAGAAACGGGTGATTCCTGCCCACGGCTTGCAGGTCGGATCTCCAGCTGGGCGCAGCAGAACGCTAAGGAAGAGCCTGGTGGTGCAGGAAGGGGACAGGGGCAGGGCCATGTGAGACTTCAGTGGCACAGCCCCCCACAACAGAAAGCGGCCAAAGGACTCACGCAGTCACAGGAAGGAGCAGGGAGCCAGAGGTTACAATATTATTAAGACACATCCTACAATGAAAAAGCAAGTGTTTTACTGGTAGAAGATTGCTAATAATAAGGCATTTAGGAGCTTTTTCATAATGTAAGAGGAAAGGAAGAATGAAGAAGTTTTATGACAGCATAGGTGTACTCACCTGGAAGAGAAAAAGGTTCATAAACTCACTATTAGATAAAAAGATTACTTTTTTTTCTTTTTTGGAGAAATAAACTTGAGGTAGGATCTAGGCTAACAGAAGGAAACAAAGATAAAAGACAAGATGAGGAGGAAGGGAAGGATTTTGAGAACCAGCAAGGAGAGGCCGCTGAAGTGTTTCAGAACTTTGGATAGAAAGTGCTTTCAAAATCTAAAAGCCCCATCGAATTCACTCCTTCTAAATCCTTCCCAAGCCCTGAACTCCTCAGGAGGAATGTGCACGCCCTTTTGGCATAACTGCTCCTTTCCTGTGAGGTGCTCTGGAAGGGTCAGGGGTGATACAACGCGATCAACCTGGACATTTAGTATTTTACAGCTACTGAAAAGCCATTTGCAGCTCATGACGCTGCTTTCCAAAACCACTAGAGAACGAGCATTTGGGTGTAAGTTCACCCAAACGGTAAGTTCACCCCAAAGCCTATCAAAGTTCTGCTCGTATCAACGTGGGGTATCTCGTGCCGTCGACTTGAGGGACTCGGGAACGGTTCTGTTTCAAAGCACAGCCCTGGCAGCCTCACTCCTCTCCCAACCCTTCAGCTGACCGTCCCCAGCACCGACCGGCCGTGTCAGCCGTGATTGAGGGCTTCCAGCTGATGGCGAGGGCTGAGACACGACTCCTGCTACTCCCGTTCTCGCAGAGAACCTCCCAGGGCTGCGAGCACTAGTCCCGCTCCACCGCCGGGGTCAAACTTCGCGGTCGCTCCGCAGCGGCGGATTACCCCGCCACCTCCTCGGGAAGCGATGCAGAATTGAGGCGAGGAAGCCGGTGGACTCTCCTACCCTCCCTGCGGCTCCAAGGCACCGGCGTGACCTTGCTGGGGAGCCCCTGGGCCATGCGGCAGCCAAGCCCGCCCGCCCGCGGAGCTCGGG
>WEIT01012951.1:256347-267121 GCA_013389985.1 Dryoscopus gambensis
AGGGGGCGGCGGGCCGTCGCCATGGCAACCGCGGCGCATCCCGGGGCCTGCGTCTGCGGCCTGGCCCGCGCCGCGACAGCCGGCTTTGTCACAGCTCCCCTCTCGGCCCTCGGAGCGGCGGCTTGCGAGAGGCCCATGGCGCTGGCGGGAGCCCCAGTCACAGAATCACAGAAACACAGAATGAGGCCGGTTGGAAGAGGCCACAGTGGGACATCGGGTCCCACCTCCCTGCTCAAACAAGGTCATTGGAGAGCACAAGGCACAGGACTGTGTCCAGATGGGTCTGGAATGTCCCCAGTGAGAGAGATTCCACACCCTCTCTGGTCTCTGTTCCAATGCTTGGTCACTGCACAGGAAATAAGTCCTTCGTCATGTTCAGGTGGAACTTCCTGGGCATCCATTTCTGCCCATGGTCTCATGTCCCATTGCTGGGTTCCAGGGAACAGAGCCTGGTCCTTGCTCTGAGCCTTCCCTGCGGACAGGGATGAGGGCCCCTCTCAGCTGGGTCTCCTCCCGAGGCTGAACAGCCCCAGGTCCCTCAGCCTTTCCTTGTGAGAGCTGCTCCATGCCCTTCCTCATCGCTGCAGCCTCTGCAGGACCTGCTCCAGGAGCTCCAGGTCTCTCCTGTCCTGAGGAGCCCAGACCTGGACACGGCATTCCTGATGTGTCTCACTAGGGCTGAGCAGAGGGGCGGAGTCACCTCCCTGGCCACTGGGAATGCTCTTCCTGATGCATCCCGGGGTTGTGTTTGCCTTCTTGACCCGGATGGAATGACACTACCACAAGGGTGGTAGTGGCCTTACACTTTTGTGACAAGAAAAGTTTCAGTGGGAACAGCGCATGTAGGCTTGGACTTCCCACGCAGAATCGCAGGACTATCAGTCTTGGAAGAGACCCTTAGGGTCATCAAGTCCAGCCATCAGCAGTGTTGCTGAAGCACACACCAAATGAAGGGAAAAAAGGAAGGGAAGGAAACTTACTTTTATTAAGGCCATTATCACTGACTCCTTCATAATTTACAAGCTGAAGTTAACGTTGGAAAGAGAGTGGGGGCAAAAATATGTCAGTAAGGAATAAATGCATGAATAGGAATCACACCCATTTTCCAATTATAGAATAGAATCATGAAGGTTGGAAGAGACCTTTAGGATCATCAGATCTAACCATCAACCCAGCACTGCCATGGTAACCCCTAAACCACTAAACACATCACCCAGTGCCACATCCAGATGCCTCTTGAACGCCTCCAGAGAAGGTGCCTCCATCACCTCCCTGGGCAAGAGAGGGAGATAAGAGGGAGTCACAAAGCAGACCTTCTGTTCCCTGCCTGCTTGCCACACTGGCGATTCCCAGGGTTTGGTAGCTTGGGTGTGTGGCCCCAAGGATCACTCCAAAATGTCCCAAACATGCCTCATCTAAATTACCCAAAGCCCCTGACGCTACCAGCCCCACTGCCTGGGAGGCAGCAAGGTCAGGCACAGGATGGGTTCTGCACCAGAGATACGGCCCAGGGATATGGTCCATGGCCCTGGAGTTGGCACATAGAATCCCAGCATGGTTTGGGTGGGAACGGACATTGAAGATCATCTCATTCCAACCCCCCGACACGGGCAGGGACACCTTCCACTAGACCAGGTTGCTCTGAGTCCTGTGCAACCTGGCCTGGAATACTTCCAGGGATGGGGCAACCACAGCTGCTCTGGGCACCCCGTGCCAGGGCCTCACCACCCTCACAGGGAGGAATTTCTGCTCAGTGTCTCATCCAACCCTGCCCTCTGGCAGTGGGAAGCCATTCTCCCTCGTCCTGTCACTCCATTCCTTTAAATAGTCTCTCTTCATGTTTGCTGTAGGCTCCCCTCAGGTACTGCACGGCCACAGTTAGGTCACACTGAAGCTTCTTTTCTCCAGGCTGAAGAACCCCAATTCCCCCAGCCTTTCCTTGTAACAAAGCTGCTCCATCCCTCTGATCATCTTGGTAGCCTTGTCTGGACTTGCTCAAACAGCTCCATGTCCTTCTTGTGCTGGGGACTCTGGAGCTGGACATAGTGCTCCAGAGGGTCATCTGAGCAGGGAGCCAGGACATGGGCACATCAGGCAGCAGCCTTGCACCTGGGTACAACATTCTATCACAGCTCAGTATTTACACTTTTACCACTATTTATACTACGTGGTCCTACCTCTCATGCAGACTCGGTGACTTGTTTTGTGCTCCAACTTGTCTTTTTATAGCAGGAAAAATCCCTCTGAGTTCAGTGTCCATTTGAGCACATAGGCCAGCCTGAAGAAGTGAGGCAGAGGACAATTCAGGATCAGAGGAGCACAAGGTGGCTGGCTAATGCAAGTTGTGTTATTTGAGTCTGTAAGTGACCCTGAGGACAAAATGAAAGATCAGGTTTCGAAAATAAATCCCCCACATTTTTTCAGGTTGAAAAAAGAACCTGTTTAAGGAAATGATTTTCAGGGCCCCACATGTTCAAACGGGAGCCTTGCAAGGCTGCAGAATGGTTTTCCTGGTTTCAGTTCACCTAGGGCTGGGCAGCGAGCCATGGCCAAACCTCCTATGGAATCCTGTGCAGCCCCTCAGGCGGGTGCTGAGCAGGGCCTGGGGCTCAGCTCCATCCCTTCAGCCTCTTGGCTGCAGAGCAGGAGCAAACTGGTTCAGTGCTGGGCAAACTGGGGCTGCTCCTGCCTGCCTGGAGCCCATCCTGTGATAAACCAGGCTGAGTTGGTACTCTGAGATTTTATCTCCTGGATCAATGCACAAATGCAGCTCTTAGAAGGTGCATCTCTCAGGGCTAACTGTCCAGGAGTCTCCCTGGACCCTTCACGCTGTGTGTGTGACTGGGAGCCTTATCCTTCTGCTCCTGAGCTAGCATGCTCAGGGCGTCCTGCACCTGACTGTGGCCTTCTGGTACCTGGAGGGGCCAACAAGAAAGATGGAGAGGGGCTTTGGACGAGGGCCTGAAGTGACAGGGCAAAGGAGAATGGCTTCAAACTGCTAGAGCTCACCTCATTCCAACCCCCCTGCCATGGGCAGGGACACCTTCCACTATCCCAGGTTGCTCCAAGCCCCATCCAGTGTGGCCTGGGACACTTCCAGGGATGGGGCAGCCACAGCTTCTCTGGGCACCCTGTGCCAGTGTCACACCACCCTCACAGGAAAGAATTTCTTCCCAATATCCCATCTAACCCTGCCCTCTGTCAGTATAAATAAAGGCATCCCCCCCTTGTCCTGTTGCTCCAGGCCCCTGTCCAAAGTCCCTCTCCATCTTTCCAGTCAGTTGCCTTCAGGTACTGGGAGGTCACAATTAGGTCACCCTGAAAGCTTCTCTTCTCCAGGTGAACAATCCCAATTCCTGTATCCTTTCTCGATGAGTACAGTTCTCATCCAGGAGACCACAAAGTGCTTCCTGGAGCCATCACGCTCGTGCTGCATCAGGCACAAACAAAGAGTGGCAGCATCAACTCAGAGACTGTCTTTTTTAGTCTTGTCTGAGTCCAAACCACTTCCAGAGCCACCCCAAAAGATCAGAGGTTCCCATGGGGCAGAACTGACTCCTGAGCCTTGGACAGTAGGGAATAGCCAGCCCCAGGTATTTTCAAGAGAATCTGTTGGGTGTCATTGGCAGTGTTATTTAACCTGCTTGATGCCCATATAAATTGCCAAGCAGAGCCACACCTAAGGGCAGCTGCACGAGGAAACCTGTGGTCCATCAGGAAAACCTGCGGTCCGTCAGGACAACCTGCCCAGTCACGAGGTCTCCCTTCGCCTTTTCTAACTCCTCTTTAATATCTTCCAGGCAAAGAAGCACAGAAAGTCACAATCTTTGCAGGCTTTTCCTTGTTTTTCAGGGCTTTTCCTCTGAATTGTGGAGTCTTTTGCTTCCCTCTGAGTTTCTGCACTGTTGAAACAGGATCATCCATTAGGATGATGCCTTCTCCAGCTACCTAGAAACAGAGACTAGACAAGAGTAAGGGGATGAACGTGGGTATTTATTTGAAAGGCCTTCAAAAGTACACCCTGGGGAGCCAGAGGCTGCATCCAAAATGGACCCCAAGATGGACGACAGGTCACGAGTTCTTCACACTTTTATAGGTTTGGTCCATTTGCATATCAGCATAAATTCACCAATTAAAACTTTAGCTTTCCTCAATTTCCNCGTGAACAAGAGTTTCTCCCCCACACCTTCTCTTCTTGACTCTCAGAAGGCTCTTTCACAACTCCAGATTTGTCGTCAGATTGTCCCACATAACATTTTTAAGGGCTTGACATTGCTGCTGATCGCTCTGCTCTATTTCTTACAAAATTCTAGTGCAAACCTTTTGTTACACAGGGTAATTTCCTTCTATTTAAGGGGGACCCCCAAGTCAATCTCCCCTTAGTTTTGTTCCAAGAGATTTGTGATAAAAGAAGCAGATTTCTCATAGAGATCAACTTGTATTATCTTCTGTGTTATTTATGGGTCAATAACTGTAGCCTACCGTTTTATTAATATCACAGCATGGGAAAGGATTTGGTCCCCAGAGAAGGAGAGTAAACCAGAGACACTGTGAACCCATTGAATAACCCCAGCCCTCAGCCACAATGTAGCCAAAATGCCGAGGAGTGAAGCTGCTCTGCTCTCCAAAGGGAAAGTCTTGTAATCTGAAATGTGAATCCATTTTACATCCTTTGACTGCTTCTGTCACCATACGAGCTCAGCATTTCACAGACCTTGAATGTGTTTATGCTCAAAACACTGATTTAGCACCTCTAAGAGGAAAGCAAGGACCATCCCCACTTAGCAGATAAGTCAGGGGAACAGAAGAGATTTCCTCAAGGTCATTTAAGACAACAATGGAGAGGTGGACCACGTGGAGCCTGCTTCCATCTTTCTTCATTAACACTAATATCTTTAATTGTCCAGGAATATCCTGTGAGGCTCACTGAGTCCAGGGTCTCCCTTTGTGTGTGGATATTCTGCCCCTGTTTTCACACACAGATGTGGCACTGGACAGCCCCCGTCTCTGCACCAAACTTTGGCTTTTATGTCTTTGAGGCATCACATTCTCCTGCTGCTTGGGATGAAAACCTGGGATCAAGGAAAGATGAGTGTACAGCTCAACAACTGAATGATGAAACATGAAATTCTTTGCAGGTTTGGTGATCATTTCAATCTAAATGTTGTGAATGTGGGAAATTAGCACTCAACAGCATTTGAAGGAAGAAACAAAGTGTGAAAATACCTAAACAACTCTAATTTTGTCCTCTATTCTTCCTGATCAGTAATTATGTTATCATGATTAGTGTATTTGTTGTCATCCCAGATTATCCTACTTAGATCTTGAATTGTTCCTTACAAAAGCCTCATCTTACCCTAATAATAATAACCTCTTTTCCCCAAATATAGCCTGTATGCAAAACTTCAGGAATTTCAACTGTGTAGAGGTTTGTTAAGCCTTCATTATTCCCTTGCAGATATCACCCAGAAGAGAGAAAAAATAAAAAAATAGGCCTCATTTTCTAGAGAAATTCCTTCCAATCCTTATAATTCATAAAGTAACGGATTTCCTTTTAATGTTTTGAAAATAAGTGCTGCACATTCTGGGCAGAAGTACCCTTTCACACTAACTAAAAGCTAACTCACTTTTGGAAGGGAGAGAGCAAGCAGCCATTCCCGGAGATCCATGCTGAGTGCCTCAGCCTCACTCCCCATCCCAGGAACCCAGCTCTGATCCCACCTGTGCAGATTGATCCGAGCTGTAACCTCAGAAACAGAGACATTAAAAGGGCTGCCAAGCTAATTGCACCTGTGGCCAGTGTTCAGCTGGTGTTGCTGAATGTAGGCAAGAGGGAAATTGGTTCCCAGGCTGACCTTCCTCAGGAGATACCCTCAAATGTCAGTCCAGTGTCCCAGAAACACTGCACAGCACTTGGAGGCAGTTCACAGAGGCCACAACCAGGGTGTTGGGACCTCAACCTCGATAGATCTCCAGAAACTTTATCTCATGGCACTCTTTGGCATCTTCTTCTAGTGCATGATGAACCAAGCCCTGAGAAGAGCTCCCCATGCTACTCATAAATTTTCAGACCTCAGTTATAAGTCATGTCTTTCACTGACTGCTCTTCAGCCTTGCTTGCTCCTTCCTTGTTTGAATGTCTGCTTCTACCATGGGTCATCCAAAATGGAAGATTTCTCCCTTTGGGCCAGGCTGTCCCATCACATGGGGCCTCAGACCTGGTCACCGTGGGTTTGGCAGTTCCCTCTATCTCAACTAGGCTCCCACTATATCAGCTACCCCTGAGTGATTTACTGTCCTGTGCCATTGTTCCATGAGCAACTGGTTGAGCTTGGCCTGTCCAGCCTGGCCCAATATGCCAGTTCAGTCCAGCTTCCTTATATTTGCAAATCCTTTCCAGCCCATGGGCTGGGTTTGCGAGCCTGAATTTTGGCTAGATACATTCGGATTATATCTCAAAAGTGAGTGTAAATTAAAAACCTACTTTTGTGGGAACCAGGGATTTTATTCCAACTGGGCCACCAGGTGAGCAACTCCCTTATTCAAGATCTTTTGCTCCTTAATTCTCAATGAGAAGCCTTTTTCTTTCTTTTTTTTTTTTAAAGTGCATTGTTGCATTACAAAAATTTCTTCGAGTCACAGGGCTGGCATGTGGGGAGCAGAACTGAATCTACTTCTTAGCCCTGGTCAGAAAAGGCTCCAAAATGTGCCAGGATGGGTTCACAAATTGTTTAAGCCCCTCTAATTGTCCTTTTCTCTGATAGATTTGGGTTCTTTTGAAGAGTTTGCAGACTGTCAGTTTAAAAGCCCTAAACTGGAAGGTTTCCCTTCCTCCTCCCAAGCCCAAGAGGAGGGACAAGTAGAGAGGCAGTGCTGGGAGAACTGAGGGGTCCCCATCCCTCACCCCAGTGAACACAGCCATGATCTTCCTGCCTTCTGCTGCATGGCCCCCTGCTTTTGGGGCCTGGCTGTGCAGAGCTGGACAAATCCATGTACAGAAATACCCTTGGTGTGAGCCACAGGCCATGTTTCAGGTGTGCTTAACAGGTCTCAAGTCCCACAGGCAACGATTTTGCAGTGCTGATATGAGCTCCCAGTGCAGGCAGGTCCCTATGTTTCTCCATGCTGTTTTCTTCCTCCGAGAATAAACCCCAGCTAATCATCCTTCTGCCCTCTCTGCGTCCTGCTGTACTAGCTCTGCAGATGGCAGATGGCCATCGTGGCTGGGTTGGAGCCCAAATCTGCTGAGGGTCTCAGGGTGCTCCAGCGCTGCACAACAGTCGCAGGGAGGGCTGGCAGGGAGCATCTGGCTCCTGCAGCTGGGGCTGTTGTCTGTCTGCACCCACATGTTCTGGGAAAGCAGCAAGAAAAAGAAAATATCTGCTGGGCTGGGAAACATTGAGGGGAAAAAAGGTGAGATAACCGCTGCACAGCCTTGCAGGCATCGCTCACACACCAAAACCTGCCGCTGCCCCCCAGCCAGCAGCGTTGCTTAGTGACAGCTGATTTACTACATCACTCACCATCCGGCAGGCAGCAGGAAAGCCAGGGAAGAGCTATGAGCAGGGCTGTGCAGACCTCGTCCTCACCTCGGCCAGGCTATGCTGGCCAGACCTTGTCCCCACCATGGCCAGGCAGTGCATAACCCACCTCTGGACAGGTGATCTTGACCTTTCAGTGGTGTTTAAGGTCAAACCCCCGTGTGAAATGAAGCAGGCAGAGAGATTCAGCTGCATGGCAGGAGGTGCCAGGACCAGCAGGATGTGTTTGGCATCACCAGGCAGTGGGAGAACTTGGCCACAGGCAGTTTTGTCCATTTGTGCCTTCTGCAACAGCAGCACTTTATGCTCCTACAGCTGCAGGTTGTATAAGCTACAGAAGGGAAAACATGTTCCCCTGCAAAATTTCCTGTGCAAAATTAGCAGGGAATAGGGTTAAGATTAACAAAAAATTGAACTGTCTCACCTCAACTTCAGCCTCTTCTATATAAAAGGAATCAGTGAAGAATCTTCTCATAAAGGGCACCCCACCCCCCCCAATTTCATATCAGTGCAATTGTACCACCCCCAAGGGAAGGGTGTAGGACACCATCCTTGGTGGGAATGTGCAGGAGAGGAGCACCCTTTTCCCTGCTGACAAGACCTGTGGTTTTAAAGGCAGAGTTATGCTGAGCACAGCACCAGCGGTGAACGGAAGAGACACTTCTTTCCCTAAGGTCATGAGTCTCTCATTTTCAGGGTAAGCTTGGAGGAGCAGCACAGGAAAAAGCCCAACATAACCCCAAAATCTAATCCCATTGAATCACCCTATGTCCATACAGAGCTAGTAAGAAGGTAGAGCACTGCCCCTTTATTGACTTGATGGTTTTTGTTCATTTATCACCCTTTCTCCATGCAGCCAAGGAAAGGGATGGATGTGCCTCCCACGGCCTCTCTTGCATCTCAGCCCAACAAGCAAAGGTGACACTGATGCTTTTAGGACTCCTCATCCCCCCATCAGTCAAGCCATCTTGCAGCAGTTCAGCCACGTGTGTGCCACCTACTAGCCCACTGTCGCGGGCCTGGGGAAACTAACACTGAGAGCGAAAGTCTAAGAACCTAATAATTTTGTGTTTGCAGCAGCAAGCTCCCCACCTGGCCTTCTGCTGGTAAGAAAACAAGATTCCTTGAAGGATTTTTGCCTGTAGAAAGACATTTACACCCTTCACAACATTTTTTTCTCCCACTTGAGAGTATTCTCCTAGTATTTTTATTGTTATTTCTTTTCCTGACTGTGAGAACCTCTGGCCAATGCATGTAAACTACTTTCTCCATTCCACACTGCACGTGCTATATGTGTGGAGTTTTTAATGGTTTGTTTAAATTCTGGCTTCTCTGTCTGCTTCCTCACTTATCCCCAACCTGCAAAGCCTATTCAAAGGGGGCTGTCAGCTGTCAAACTCTCCTTGGAAGAGTCCAAGGCCAGGTTGGAGGCGGCTTAGAGCAATCTGGTCTAAAGAAAGATGTCCCTGTCCATGACACAGGGTTGGAATGTGATGATCTTTCAGGTGTCCCTGTCCATGACATGGGGTTGGAATGTGATGATCTTTCAGGTCTCTTCCAAACCATCTGATGATTCTATGAGTCTATGAAACACCAGTGAGTTTTGAGCCAGCTTGATACCAAAAAGGATCACCCTGTTAATATATCGCACATCTCCCTGGGGATCAGGATGAAGTTGAAGTGGAAAAGCAGGGAACAAGAGGCAGAACACACCAGCTGTCTCAGCATCTCTCTCCCTCAACACCAGCTTAGTCTGAATTAAAAATCAGGATAAGAATATAAGCCCAGAGGTGCTACCACACCCCTCTGCAGTGAGAGAGACCACCCCTTGCTATCAATGGGTGCTCCTGAGAGTGTGAGTGCAGCCAGGGCCTCCACAACAAGGATTTAACAAACAGATTCAGCATCATCTTGGGTTCATTCCCTTGTGGTCTTGCTCCTTCATGTCATTCAGTGTGATGTGTAACCCAGCACTTGGTTGAGCTGGGAGGGAAAAAATGTTCAAGCAAAGGACTGGGAATAATTAATCTTAACAGGACAAGGAGAAACACAGCCCACTGCTGTGTGTAGGGCTAAAAGCCTCTGCCGTGAGAAGGCAGAAATCAGTGTCTGGGGAGTGTTCTCTTAAGGAGGAGGAAGACAGATGAAGGTAGAAAGGGAGACCTGTTGGTGGCAAATAACTCCCTGCTCAGAGGAAAATCTGCGTGTAGGAGCAAGAGATAAGGCCAGGACAGCCTTCGGGAAGGGGCTGAAGGCAGTTGCCTGCAGCTCTCCTTCAGTGGCTGCAAGCAGAGAGAGCTCTGCTGGCCCTTGCTCAGGGCAAGGAGCTTCTTTAGTGGAGAACAGCAATGCTGCAGTCCTAAAAATGAGAAATTTAGAGAATTAGACAGGTGGATAGTCTGACACTAGTTTACCTTGCCATAAAGACTGATTCTTGGTGAATATATAGCATCTAGTCGATGTTGGTCTCTTTCAGGCAATGAAATGGATGTGTTGGGTGAAGCTGAAGCCCTTCAAGTTATTTTCCCCATAGAACTCCAGAAAAGGGTGCTGCAGCAATGTTGTGCTGGGACTGGAGCAGCTGGGAGGCCTATGCATGTCCCAGGCTGGGATCACTTGAGCAGGACAGGGGGAACACGTGTAGCTGCTCATGAGCACTGAGTTGTGCAGATCACAGAATCAGTTAGGCTGGACAAGACCATCAAGTTCAATCTATGACTGATTACTACCTTGTCAACTACGTTATGGCATAAAGTGCCACGTCCAGTCTTTCCTTAAACATCTCCAGGGCCTGTAACTCCACTGCCTCTCTGGAGAGCCCATTCCAATGTCTAATCACCCTTTCTGTGAAGAAATTCTTCCTGATGTCTGTCAGCCTAAGACTATGTCTCCTTGTCCTGTCGCTGGTTGCCTGGGAGAAAATACTGACCCCCCCACTTGCTTACACCCTCCTTTCAGGGAATTGTAGGGAATTATTAGGTCACCTTTCAGCCTCCTCACCTGCAGGCTGAACCTCCTATTACATCTCGTCAGTCCCGGGGATGCCCGTGTGTCCCCGCTGCACCTCTGTGTGCGTGCGTATATAGAGGGGATGCGGCTACGTGCCCATCGCTGTGTGTGTGCATGGGTGCATCTGGGGCGTGTGCCCCTCTCCCTGCCGCGGGGATGGACGTGTGCCGCGAGGTGTGCACACGAGTGTGCATGCACACACGCGTGTGTAGGGCCCCGCGGGG
>WEIT01012951.1:267304-376816 GCA_013389985.1 Dryoscopus gambensis
GAGCACAGCGGCGGGGCCGGGCGCTGTCCGCGCTGCTGGTGCTGAAGGCGCCGCGGGCGGGGACCGCCCGGGCCTCCCGAACCTGTCTCCCACCCCTGGCAGCTGCCCCCAGTTCCTTGGGGCTGTCCCCCTCGGAGGGCCGGGTTCCCCGCTCCGCACTCACCTTCTCACGCTCCTGCCCCCGCATGCCCCGGGGTCGGTCCTGGCGCTGTTCGTCCGCTGCTACTCGCCCTCGAGTCTGCGAGTCTGCAGCCGCTGCAGCACTTCCATTTCCTCTGACGAGGGAGGAGATAGAGCCAAGCAGCCACAGCCAGGTATAAAAGTCAACAAAAATACAGGGACTTAATGGAGATACTGGAGTACCCAACCATTAGATTGATACTACATCGAAGGAACGGGAAATGTTCATGTGAGATGATGGATATTACCGAGCATCCCTGTGATGATACAGATGATGGGGATGCTAGAATGACTGCTACTCAAGGCATCACAGCCTGCTTAGGCAAGACAAGAGGGAGGGAAGGAGGAAGAGAAGGAGGGAGGGAGAAAGGGCAGTCTCCATCAAAGGCAGTCTGACATGCCATAAATACTGATGGTTTGGGTAAAGCTCAAAATGCCTGGAAATCCCTATGCAAACAGAAGCTCACTTGGCTGGGGAGGAGTCTTGTGAGGGTGAAGTGTCCACTGCAGACCACTGAAAAAATGGGAGTAGAAAGATCAGCTCCTCTAATATCCCTTCTTGAAGTACAGAGACAGGATTCATCCTTTATGTCTGATAGCAGATTTAAGGCTGGGAAGCAGATACTGAAGGTCTTGTGCTACCAGTGGAGAAGCATCCCTGGGGTTTCTGCATATAAGCTGTATATAAGTTTTTAAGTATATAAACTATATAAAAATAATTGAAATCAGCTTGGGGTATTTCTGCATCAGACCTTGTTTTTGTTTTCTGTATATAAAGCCGTATGTAAGTTTTTAAGTATATAAACTATATAAAAATAATTGAAATCAGCTTGGGGTATTTCTGCATCAGACCTTGTTTTTCTAGAACATAATGAGTTGGGCATCAGGTTAGAAAATGATGGTTTTCTAGATGAGAAGGATCACATTGTTATTCCATTTCATAAGTGTCAGCAAAATGTATACCTGGGCACTAATATGCTTGAAATTTATTTAAAAATCCTATTCCCTAAGAAAAAAGAAATTGCCAACAAGGATCAAGGGGAATTATTTAAAAATAAAAAAAAAATATTAAATTAAATTACAGAGACTTGGTTGATGGAAGCAACCACTGATGAAAAAGATTTCTGTAATCCACATTTAGTCTTATTTTGATTAAGTAATACTAAAGATATCTGTGCGACCCTTATTCAGTGGACTAACAAGTAACAAAATGTATTTTAGAAAATAAGGATCGGCGAAATATTAGTATGCAGTACGTGTTCTTATAGACTCACAATGAGATTTTCTTTTTGCTCAGTACTGTTCAATATCTTTATCAAAGATGTGAAAGAAAATATATAATCCCTGACGGTAAAAAGTGGCCATGACCCCAAAGTGGGCAGAATAGCAATTCCTACTGCTAATGAGTCAGTTGTGCTGCCTGACTCAGGTTGTTTGATAAAAAGGGCTTGTTCAACAGCGAAGTCAAAGGCAAAGTCATATGTCCAACGAGGAAGAACGCACGTCAAATATAAACAAAAAGGCAAATGTCTTCTGCCAAACAGTGGCGGTGTCAAGGACTGAGGGGAAATTGTGCCCAACTCGCTGAATGCAAACTCTGTGTGGTGCTGTAAATAAAGAAGCAAATGCGATCCTTCTAGATATGAGCAGAGGAATATCAAGCAGAAGAAGAAAGGTTGTATTATTTTCATGTACAGCATTAACAAAACCCTTCTCTGAGGAACAGTGACAAGAATTACATTAGTTTCGGAAGCCAGGCTTTGTGGCAGGAGACTAGGGAGGCTCAGCCTAAATGCATCCTTGAAGATGTTAAGGAGTGACTTGATCTGCTTGGGGGACGGATATGTGATATGCAATGAAAGTGGGCAACTTTATTCAGCAGAATAAGGACTGGTGAGATGCCAAGAGTGGATCCCACACCACTTCAAACTACAAGTATGTTGTGTGGGTTCAAGTGAAGGTAATCGAGTAGTAGGAGAAAGTACCTGGGTACCTGATGGATTCTCTGTCACATGAAGGCTGTAAATGAACACTCAGACATCTTTCAGGAAGACAGGTTTTAGCTCAAATAGGGTGGCTTGATGTGGAAATTTTCTATGCATGCATCCTATAAAGCTATTGGAATACAATACTTGAGATACCTGATAGGGAAAAATGAGACTTCCATGAGGAAAGGACACAAAATTTAGCTTCTAAATCCCTGATCATTTCTGTTTGAGGAACACTTCTCCGCAAGTCTAGAAGTATAATCCTGTGAATCCATAGGAATCTCAGCCAAAATCTGTGTTACTCTTCTAGCTCTGCGCTATAGAGTCCAACCAAAACAGTGCTCTACCCTGTAAATGATGCATTTCAAACAGCTGAATTTGTGCAAAAATATTGTCTTCACCATTCAGACAAATATTTGGGCTTTGAGAACCTAATAGAAGGATTTTTTGCTTAACACAGAGGGAGACAATACATCTCTCTAACACGTGGCACTAATTAAGCCAAAAGGAAGTACAATATTTGCATGGGTTTGTCACTGTAGACACACCATTGTATCTCAACATCATTTTTCTCAGTGTGGATTTTACCATGTTTTATTCAGACCAAAAGCCAACCTTTTCCCACAGGATTTTTGCCTGAATAGGAAATCAGTTAATCATGTGGAAGTCTCTTCTAGTGGGGGAAAGATTCCCATTGGGTTATTCTTTCCATCACTCACATGAATTTAAGATTCATCGTTATCCTTGGGATTCCAAAAGCTGGGATTCTTCTTACAACTCCAAATCTGCACCTGCGTCCCACCGCTGAACCTTGTGAGGAGCTGAACTTACTGCAACAGAGCTCCCTGCTTCGTCTGCCAGTTAAAATCCTGGATCACTGGGGCTCCCCAAATGAGGCTGAATTGCATCTGTGTATACAAAATGAATATCATACATACAAATTAATACTTTGTCCAAGATATATAACATATAACAAAAAAGAAGGTGAGATGTACAGTGAAGAAGTGATGTACAGCCATCCCTACCAAGGGCTTGAGACAAACACCCACATAGTCCTGAAAACACTCCGAGTTATTTGTGGTATCAGCTGTGCTTTGAGAGGTGTTCTGAGTCACAAATTTAAGTTGTATTTTCTAGCTTTATGTGGCTGTGAGAAAAAGTTTGGGATGTTACTGCGGTGGGAAGGAAAGATGGAAGAACAGAGAGGGCAGAGGTTGTTTCTAAAGCTTGACACATACATTGGTGGCCTTAAACCCATTTATAGCCTAAGGAGGTATGGAGAAGAAAGAACAGAGCCCATGCAAAAAGTCTTAAAAATTGAAGAAAAATAAGATTCAGACCAGAGTCGTGCATTAAAGCCCCCCGCGCTGTTCAATGCAGGGAGCCACCTGCTCACCTTGGCCAACGCACACCAAATTCCAACCAGTTCATTTTCATTTCCCACTGCCACTCAGAGAAGCACTGAGCATGGGCCGCTGCTTATCCCCCCTGCCCTGCAGCCAGCTCAGCAGGGGAACTTCTGAGATGTCCCCACAAGTGCTGGGACACGCCGAGGGGCACAGACACCCAGCAGTGGGATCTGCTGCCTAAAGTGCATCTCCTGCATCTTGGCCTCCTCACAGTTTGTCTCCTCCTTCCTTCTCATGCAAACGATGCCACCCAAAGGACAAAAGCCAAGGCATCAAAGTCAAAAACAAAACCTAATCCATGCAGCTCTGCTAACACGCCAAAGCCCATGCTTATGCTCTGCCAGACAGTGAGCTTTTGCTTGCTTTGACAGTTAAATCACTTCCCCATGTGGCCTCAGCTCAGGGAGCCCTAATACAACTGTGTCCAGAGCTTGAAAACCCAAAGGCAGCTCTGTAGAGCAAGGTAGAAAGCAAGTTTTTTCAATCAAAAAAATATAGTTCATTTTGAAGATGGTCTCGGGTAAAATACAGGGATTAAAGGCATCACCAGACAAGGTCAGAGGCTCCAGGTTCTCTGTCATGGTGTTTCAGAGCTGGAGACGGAGCCAACAAATAGCTGCATTTGAAAGGAAGGTGCTGAGATTAGTTGCTTTGTAGGTTCTGCAGTGGAAACGGCTTGTACTGTCCTGTGGATATGTGAGAACTGGAGGATTGTTTCTGATGATTTCTTCAAACTGAACTGAGGGTTTTGGTGGGGTGAAATGGTGTCTGGTTGATCAGTGTGCTGTGTTTTGATACTGATTTTTTTTCTCTGTTTTCTTTTATTCATTTTTCTAAAAATTGTAGAAGAAAAGGTCCCTCTGGAATTGTCCACATCCCCTATTTTGGCACTTTAGACAGTTTTTCTTGCCTTTTTAAGGTTCTGAAATTCTCCACAATCCATTCTTCTCACGTGCAAACTTCTAGCTTCAATCACAAAGCCTTGCTCATCAGCCACAGTTTTATTTCTTCCTGGCTCTACAAACAGCTTCATCTCCAGGGACTGGATGACCCCCTGATTCCCCTTTCCACTTCTGCTTATCAGCCTGCAAGTAGCAGAGCTTCTCTGGGGCCTTCCTGCTCTTGCAGAGGAAGATTTCAGCCTTCCTTCCCCCCTTCTGGATGCACGGTGCCCACAAGGCCCAGTAATGTGGAGTCTGGGGTCCATGGGGATGTTCAGAGCTGGGCTCAGAGGCAGCAGGTTGGGTAACCCCCCACCCGCAAACACAGACATTATCCGACTCAGTCACAGGTACTTGGCTTTTTTTACAGCTATTTTTTGGGTACTATGAAGCATTTGATGTCAAATAGATGATTACAATCAAATCTGTATCATCTGCCTGCATCCAGACTGCCTCCTCTCCTGCATGTGGATTTACAGGGTGCTGGGTTGCTCCAGGTCCACTTCTTTGGGAGGAAGAGATTTGTGAGATGTCATTCAGATGTGGCCCTCTCATAGGGAGTTCTGGTACCTCAGATATTTTAAACCTATTTGGCTATGGAGTTTCCCCACCTACCTCCTTTCAAACAGTGCCCAGCACCTGGACTTGCACAGAAGAACACTGCTCCTGTTCATAAAACATAAAACTCTCTTGCTTGGTTCTTAAGAAAACTTGAGCAATTAAAAATCTCAGCAGGCTGCTCTTTGGTTATCCACTGCAGTCCTTGTAGAGGAGCAGCACTGAGGGGTACTGCATCCCATAGCAAGGGATTTGAGATGAAAGGATGGAGCTCTCTAAGTAAAGAGGGATGAAGAGGCAGGAGCTGAGGCCTTTGTTAATGATGTGTTGTTTTAATATCCTGAATTTCAAGAATCACTTTTTCTTATTTGATTGACATGACTGAACTGCAGAGCAGTTTAATGAGAATGTCGCTGCCTGGGACAGAGCTGGGAGAAATGCCTGAGTGGAATGACAGCTCACCCTTTCCCCTTTGCTTAAATGGGAATACATCTGCAAATGTCCAGAAGCAAAATTCCTTCCCCCTCCATCTAACAAAAGCTCGTCAGGAGCTTGAGAGGGACTTTGCTCTGCTGTCTGCAACATGAGTAAGAAGTGCGGGCCCCTGCGAGACTGCCTCCTGGTTCCATTTCATCCCCGGCTGAAATATGAACGCATAATTAGCTGGAGGGATCGATCGACGGAGTGGGAGGTGTAATGGGGCTCTGGGAGGACGTGCCGGACAGGGAGAGGCTGAGTGAGCTCCGGCCTGGCATTAGAGCTCAGCAACACCGGCAGAGCGCGGCGGGAACGACTTGACCGGGGCAGAGCCGGGACAGATCTCACTTAAAACAGCCGCGGTGGTGTATCGGACACGGGACCTGCGGCATCCCTGCTCACCCCTCTGTAACACAGCGGAGGAACTTCCGCTGACATCCAAATCACAGCAAACAGCCGAAACCTTTCTTCGGTGCAAGGGGTCTAGGAGGGCAAGTTGTGCCCAGCGCCAAGCGCCCCTGGCCCAGCGTGGCAGCGGCAGCGCCACCCGCCAGCCCAGCCCTGTGCCGCGGGGGCTGAGTCACCGACACACCTCCCCGCCCCGCTCTTGCCCAAAACACACCGAAACTGCGGATTCTTGGGTGCTGTGCTGGGAGGACAAAGCACCCATGGCTCTTCTGGGGGCCATTACATATCAGTAGATGTCACATTCCCATCACTGCACCCCATACGGACTCGTTTTTCACAGCCTTTGTCATTAGCTTCCTGCATCTCAAGCATCTCCTCTTCATGACCCAAAGTGAGGAGAAGTTTTCCTGAGCACGAGATTAAGCTCCATCAATAACTTCTCGGGGATTCTTTTAAAACATTTATAAGCTCTCAAATACTTAGCAGTATTTATTACGGTCTCTGAGACATCACATTGTCTCTATGATAAAGCCACCTCCCAAAATGTGCCATGTACCTTCTTTTACTTCCACCGACTATAAACAAACCTGGCAGTGAGAAATCCAGTCCTACAACCTCATTCAAGAAGGAAACAGGGGCTCTGCTTCTATTTAAAAACCATTTGCACTCACTGTGTTGCTTTCACCTCCTGCTCTGTCTTCTCTGATGCTTTTTAACAGCAGCCATTGCAATGCCAAGGGTATCAATTAGCTGCATGCTAAACACCAGCAGTGGCAGCCCACATCTCTCGTGTGACCTTGGGAAGCTCATTTGACTACTTGAGTGGTGCAATGGGGAGAGCCACATCCTTCCCCTGCCAGGCTGCTGTGGGTCGGGTACCACAGTGATGGGGGCCAGGGGTAGGAGTGGGTCATGACTCTGCTGATCTTTGTGCATCTGAGCAGCAACTGGCCCAAAATGGGCATCCTCACCTCGGCACACTTTGGCTTCCAAAATCCCTTCTGGCAGCAAGGCTAGGGGACTGCAAGAGGTCCTGTGAGCCAAGGAAGTTCAGCTGTGTTGAATGTTTAGCACAAGTAACTCCAATCTTAACCCTAACCCTAAACCTCAACCTCTACCTGGGACTAGGGAGCCCAAAGCAGCTATGGGAAGACCCAACAATCTCTAAAGACTGAAAAATCAGCCTAAGATAGAGACAAAGCCAGGGAACCTCTGGATTTTGACATGAGCATGCCCTCTCTGGTATTTATAACCCCTTAGTCCAAGCACTTCCATGATGCCACCAGTGCCCAGCCAAGCAGGGCTAGATTTTCAGGATGCCCTGTGTGGAGAAGGTCAGTAGTGCCCATCACAACCCTGAAAATAAACCAGGGCCAAGGCACAAGCTGTCATTGCACTGAAACACCATTGTTTCTGGAAAAAGCAACCTGGGTCAGAAACTCTATTTTTTCTCTCCCTTTTCAGCATCAACTACTTTTCTTCAGTAAGCCTGAGCCACTGGCTGTATCTTGGTCATACCAGCAGAAATCTGCTAAATCAATATTTGGGAACAGAAAAGCCTAGATTCTTCAAAAATATGCATTTTCAAAAGCCACTCTTGGGCTTGCCCCAGGGGAAGATCATTTGAGATAAGCCTTTTTCAGGACTGGAATAGGAAGCACAGGCAGTGGAGCTCCCCGTGGGATGGGTGGAGAACCCATCTCTGAGCCAGGCAAGGAAGAACTTGCTCAGCCTCAGCTCCACAAAAGTTTCTATTTTCACTGAAAATCCAACAGCCCCTAATTGAGCTTAAGCCTTCCCTGAGGAGATGATGTTTCTCTGTTTTTCATTGGCAAGGGAAAGCAGAAAATCCAGTTTTCCGGACACAAGCTGGATTGGGGATGCTTAAACACTTAACTTTGCTTCTGGAACATTTGCTTTGTGCAAAAACATGGTTGATGTCTCTTTTTGGGGAAAAGGAGGTCTTGGGAATGGGTCTGCAAAGAGACAGGGTTTCACTGATATACAGCTGCAGTAATGGGAATGTGACATCCCTCTGGTGCCACTGTGAGCCTGAAATCCTACCGTGGCTCTGTTGCCCTCACCAGCATCCCCCAAGCCTTTCCTGCCTCTCTGTTGGTGGGATGTTTTCTACCTGCACAGTCCTGGTTCAGCCAACACGGATCCCAGACAAGGTCAGCATCCTCAGATGCTTTGCCAGCAAAGGCAAGCCATGGGTCAGACACACGGGAGTCAGCCCCGTGTGGAGGCAGCCCAAGACCAGCGGAGAGCTGCTGGACAAAGGCTCCTCATCTCTGCTCCATGGGGAACTGAGAACCATAAATCCTCTGCTCCTCGTAGGGTTGTGATCCTGCCACGTGTCAGCTCAAAGGAGCAGCATGACACATGCCAGGATGTAAAATTACTGCCTTTGATGTGCTACAACAGCTTGGAAATGAAAACAAACAGAGTGCTTCCACAGGGAAATTAGGGCACTGGAAAAAAGTGTGGAAATCTGCTGGGGTTTTATTTCCCCTTCATTTTTTTTTAAAGGCACTGAGTGACACCAATTTCCCTGACTGAGATGGGAACTAGGACCTCTCTAGGGATGTACATTAAGGTGCCTGTCCTATTTTGGATGTTCTACACACGTTTTGATGAAAGCGATATATAAAACCATGGCAGAATAATGAAAATACTGCCTTTTGCTGCTACCCTTTTGCTGTGTGACTTTCTCCATGGGCCCAGGATAACAAAAATCACTTCAAAGTGGAGCAGTTAGGACTATCTGGAATACCCTCCCATTTGCTTGCCAAACAGTTTATTTTCTCTCCTGATATTTAGACTCTCATCGAAGTTGGTATACAAGCACTAAATGCCAGCTCTGGGCCAGATCCACGCCACAAATTGATGTTGCTTTCTGTGGGTGACATGTTACATCAACTTACACCAGCTGGAGAGCCATTGGCCTCCAAAATCCCAGAGGAGAGACAGATTTCAGCCAAAGTAGCTCTGACTGCTTTCTCCCAGCCCAGACATAGTGGTGTTAACTCCCCTAGTTTGTGCTTAAATAAATCCTGGCATTCAAGGGGGCATTTTACACTGAGCACTGGCAAATCCACATTTTGGCACATTTCTTCCTAAAAACAAGGAAAATACTACACTGGAAGAGGAAAACTCTCTCCTCTCAACCATGCTGCACCATGTACAGCTCTTGCTGATTTGTGGGGTGGCAGCTAATGCACCAGATAGGGTACATGACCTTTCACTTTCCACTTCAATATCACACATACAGAAAATCATCTTACCTAGAGATGCTTAATCCTTCTCTGAGGGCTTCTAAGCAAGCTGTTTCAGTGCTGCCCTGTAGAAGAGAGTTCAAAAAAAAACTGCTTTAGGTGAAGCCCTCTTCTTCATCCATTTTTAGAATCACAGAATGATTTGGAAGAGACCTTAAAGATCATCTTGTTACAACACCCTGCCATGGGCAGGGACACCATTCCCTAGAGCAGGTTGCTCCAAGCCCCTTCCAACTATCTCCTAAGAGTTGCTTTTACCTCATTAGATGCTTTCCCTCACCTCATTAGCCCCAAGACCTCTTAGATATCCAGGCAGCAGCCCTGAGTGTTGAACAGCTCGTGGGAGTATTTAACATGTTGTCCCATGTATTTAACATGTCCACTCACTCAGCTGCCCACCCCTCAGGTGAGATCCAGCACGGTGTTGAGAATGTTCCTGCTCTCCCTGTGATCCCAGAGTGGAGATCTCCAAGCAATAAGTTATATTGCTTCTCTGTACAAGCAGAGAGAGTGGCAGCACTGTGCTGATCACCTGTCCGACACAAAAGTAGGTCCAGCCCCTGCCTGGAGGAGTTGGTGGCAGTTCAACTCAAGAAGCAGCTCCCTGTACTTCTCCTTATGTTGCTCACCTGATGGGCATTGCCTGCTCCCTCCTGCTCCACTGCATCAGGGTTAGCAGCTACAGGAGGGAAAAGCATCCTGGCCTGGGTTGTTTTGCCAGGCTCTTCCTCAAATGCTCCTTCTCAAGCTCTAGGACCTGAGAGCTCTTCTTCCTGGGCTCCTGTGTAACTTCTCAGACACACTGACCCTTCAATACTTCACTTCTAATAAAAGAGGGGGAAATAGGATGTCTTCACTTCCAGTTTCAGTGATATGAAACAGGTTGTCCCTCTACAGCTCCATAGAAGAAAGCCAGATTCCCTGGGACCAGCCAGGTCCCCTGCCAAGGCCCCATCTAGCTGGGGCTCCAGGAAATGCTCTGCTATTTCTAGGTCAGCGTACTGTGACTAAGTCTCCTACTTTTATTATTTTTAGTTAGTTTGTTCGTTTATTTTAAACATCTAGTTTCATCTTGAAGCCAGGAGTGGTCAGCAGATGGTGATAGCATGAGTCTCGTTAGTCATCACTTGTGTGGCTGTGAGTTGGACACTGGTGAGGAGCTGGGTGGGCTGGGAGGGTCAGGTGCTGCAGCATCACCTCTCGGGGCCTTTCACAGCCTCCGCTTCCACCACAAACCTTGAGGCATTTGGTAGCCAGTGCCTTTTTTTGTGCTTATGAAAAGCTGATAAAATAAATGTGCAGCAATACCTGAAGCCCTTCCCAAATTTTTTATTTCTACAGTGCCTGGGTACAGCTATGGACTAATGGGGTGGGGGAAAGCATAACAGAGCAATTAGCTCGGAGATGAAAATCACTAAGCATTAGGGGGCTTAATGGGATTTTTCTACCAGCTAGAAGCGTCCTGGGAATCTGACTGAGATTGTCTAAGAGGCACTGAGCACAGGCTATTTGGGTCAGTGGGACACTGGGACCTCCCCAGGCTTGCCTATGGAAGGGTCAACCCCATGGTGAAGAATCACTGTCCTGCTTCTTCCCAAAGGAGGAACCTCCCTTGAAGAGCAGCCAGGGCTTGCTCTAGTAGAAATGTCTCTTCTGGGAGCCCAGGGAAGGGAGATGCCGAGAGTTTCCCCAGCTCTAACCAAGATCTGACTGTGGGTGAAGGCACTGGTTGGGACAAAGAACAAGGCTCTGGGGCAGGCAGGAGAGCTGGGCTCCAGGAGAAGGACACCTCTGATGAATACATCCCTGATTTGGCATTCAGAGGGCTTTCATACACACACACACACACACACACATACATATATATATATATATATATATATACACACACACACACACCATTCGGTTAGAGTAACTGCTGGCTCCTTGCCCACACTGAGCTCTGGAAGCACCATTTAGGTCCTGAAAGTGCTGCTAGCTTGAGAATAAAGCAAAGTGTGCTGGTGTATCTGGGTCACTCTCTCCTGCAGGAGAAGGGATTTTAGACAGTGGGAAAGTGCCTCCCTTGCCCTCAGCACCTCATGGCCGTGTTCCACCTCCTGTCCAAGGATGTCAGAGGCCTAATTGCTCAAAATAAAAATGAGACACTTGGGAAATGGCTTTGCCTTCTCCATCACCTATGGCTGCACACCTTCTCTGTCCCAGCTCTCAGGGAAGTGCAGTGAAGGCTGTGCAAAGCTTTCTTGCCTCCCTGCTACCTTGTATGTGTTCTCAGAGAACTGGCACAGTGAGAGCAAGCCGCAGCTTCAATCCCCTGTAGGGAGAAGGGCATAAATCAGAGCTGGCCTGTGGCTTTACTCTGTTAAAAAAACAAAGAGAGAGAGAAAAGGAAATCTTAGGGGTGCAGATGAACCAGGTACAAAGCCAAAGCAAATACAATTTGAAATTACACCTTGAAAAATTGAACATGAGGAATATTTGATTTCATTAACGTCAATTTAGGAGATGGAGCAGCGCCAGATGAGGTGAAACATTGCGAACAAATATACTCAGTGAGAACCTCCAAAAAGAAACATCTCTTAAATAAGGACTGATTTCCTGTTGGGGAAGTGGGATGCTATTTTTTCATTCAAACTGGACAAAACCATCACCTTTCCGTTTTGTAGCCCTGGAGCATATCCTCTGATTGGTCTTTCCTACCATCATCTCTCAGGAAATCAGCAGAGATGAAAACACTTGAAGTGCTTTTGCAGGGCAGGCAAGCAAAGCTGGCCTTGGAAAGTGGGAAAGTGTCAGCAGTGCTTGGGATGGGTCCAAGTGTCACCCCTGTCCCTTCCCTCCCCAGTACAGCAAGGTTAAGGTCATCCAGCAGCTGCCAGGCACGGAGTCACAGCTGAAAGCTTCCCATCCCACAAGCAGGCTGCCGGGGGGCTAATGCACCTCTTGGCAGGGCCATCACCCCGAGTTTATTTATGTCAACAATGTTTAAAAGCCATTGAGGCTGCCTGGAGCTTTACAGATGATTTACACCAGAAAAGGAATGAGCTCTTCTCTTACAAGCCGACATCCTTGCATTGGTGCGCAGGATGTAAAGTGCTCGAAGAAAATGAAAATACTGGAGGGGGTTTTCTGGGGTCTGCCACAATCTCTCAATATCACAGGTATTCAACAGGCAAGAAATGGTCTGGGAAAGGGGTGGGAAGCCGTGACAGAGGGCTGAGCTCAAGGACAATAAATGGGCCAGAAACCCAACTAATTGTCAGAGAAGTGGAATTAAGATGCCAAAGACTTAGGACTTTTTGGATCAAAATCTACTTTTACCCAGGCAAAAATCTTTGCACAAGCAGGAAGGGAAGGCTGGGAGCTGCAGACAAGCTGACCATAAGGCTGAGAATAGGAATACAAAGTTACTGCAGTGTCTTTGGTGTTAGCCATGTCTGCAAGGAGACCATGAACCTGATCCGCACAAGCAGCATATTTTGCATGAAAGACATAACAAATTTTGTGAAAGAAAAAGGTATTTTCTGAGAACGTGGACCAAGGGGCTTGGAGGAAGCACTGCAAGATCAAAGCAGCCACAGCGTTCGAAGCAATGACCCACCAAATCCAGCGTCCTGTTTCCAGAAACTCAGAGGAGTGACTGCTGCTGGGATCCACGCCTCCAGCTGCTGTCAGGGGCACACACCATGGCAGCAGGCACTGCACCCTCAGCCCAGGGTGAGCCATGAGCCACCAACATCCCCAAGTTCTCTTACAAGAGCTAAAGCAGTTTTGTCTGGCCTAGTGCAGAGGGGAGGATTCAAGGCCTGATGAACTGATGGGTCAGGACAGGCTTGGCTATGACGGCCTATTGCCCTCTCCATTTAGCCACTGAAGAGGGTGTCAGTCTAAGGAGATTCAAATTGTAAAAAAATAAAAATAAGCTTTAAACACAGCAGCATGATTGTAGTGAGGACACATGTAGATGCTGCAAACTAACACTGCATTTTTAGAATCACAAAATCATGGAATCATCTAGGTTGGAAAATACCCTTTAGACTGAGTACAGCTGTTAACCCAGCACTGTCAAGGCCCCCACTAACCCATGTCCCCAGGTGCCACATCCATATGGCTTTTAAGTCCCTCCAGGGGCGGGGATTCCACCACTGCCCTGGGCAGCTGAGCTGTACCAGCACTTGACAACCATTTACATGAAGAAATTTTTCCCAATATCCAATCTAAACCCATTTCGTCTTGTCCTGTCCCTTGTTCCCTGGGAGCAGAGCCCGACCCCCACCTGGCTCCACCCCCAGGGAATTGTGGAGAGCCAGAAGGTCTCCCATGAGCCTTCTTTTTTCCAGGTTGAGCCCTCCCCAGCTCCCTCAGCCACTCCTGGTGCTCCAGACCCTTCCCCAGCTCTGTTCCCTTCTCTGGACACGCTCCAGCATCTCAGTCTCTTTCTTGTGCCACCCTGAAGCCATGGTGCCACCTGCCCCAAATCCTCTGCCACCATCCCAGCAGTAAGGGCAGCTGCTCTTGTCACAATGCCAGCCCCATCAGTGACACAGCTCCTCTCCAAACAGGATTTGATGTGTTATTTAAGAAAATGCAATCTTTTTAAGGGCTTTTGCTTTGAAGTGGATAACTGTGAAGGGCTGGCTGAGCTGACGGTTGCACGAACAGGCAAGATGGCAGAGTCTCCTGACAGACACAGCCCTGCAAGCAATGTGCTCTACCCAAAGCCAAGTGAGAAGTGTCCAGTTTGGGATGTGCTGCATCCCAAGGGTGCTCTGCAAGTCGCGGGCAAGGCAGAACCAGGAGGCAGGTCTTCCCATTCCCTACACCGTACTGCTGCTTCTTAGCCCACATTTTCCCAAATACTTCCCTTGTAGGGATCTAATTGTCAATAAATGTGTTATTTTCCCCATGCATATTTGAATTATATGTGGTGTTTCTGAGGTAGACAACAAGCTCTTGAAAATGCAGATCCCAACTTAGGAAGCAGCCTCATTTTTACAGGTTTCTCCAAAGATCCTTCACCTTAAAACACAAATGAACAGTTTTGATAGTGATACAGAGCAGCAGCACCACTCTCCTCCCAGCAGCAGAGCCTTTCCTGAGTGCTGTGAGGCCATCAGCATCCCCATGCCATGGGCGGCGACACCTTCCACTATTCCACGTTGCTCCAAGCCCCGTTCTACCTGGCCTTAGACACTTCCAAGGATGGGGCATCCAAAACTTCTCTGGGCATCCTGTGCCAGTGCCTGTTTTCTGCAGAGGAAGTGTTTTATTAAGGCAGAAGGTGGTGGTGGATATTTGGTGTGAGCTCCTGGAAGCTGGAGCTGAGATGACATGCTAGCAACATGGATCACAGTGCCTGAAGATGTGGAGACGGTGCCAGGCTGTTTAAATACAGACCTTGAGATATTGGTAGCCAGGAAAATCCTTTGGCTTTTGCCACCAAGAACTCAAGGCAAATTAATACCATCAGCCACCTTTGAGAGCTAGAAGCAGAGTTTACAAGCAAAGAGTTCAGCTCCTCTGAAAAATGAACTTTATAAAGGGGCCATATGTGAAGATGAATGGATCAGTGTTTTTAATCTTCTTTTGGCAAGGAAAATGACATGAGGGCAAATCAGGAAATAATGAAAGGATATGTTAATTTAAAACTCAATGACATCTTTTTTGTTAGGGAATTTCCTTTTTAGTTTAATATTCATTTTAAATTGTATTATGATAAAAAGGTAAACGCTGATCCATCAATCTTGGCTTCTTCCTGCCCGTGCAAAAAAAACAAACCCAGGCATACTGTGTTTTTCTGCATGTGCTTTCACAGTATTTTGAGGGCAGGGAAGGATAATTGTGGTACATTCAATTCAGGCAATCAAACTTTACTCCCTGCACGAATCAAATTATTTAAGCCCGCTTTTCCCTCTCTGGAGGCTGGTGTGCCCAGGGCACAAGAGCTGGGAAGGCAGCCACAGTGAAGATTTCAGGTGAGTCTGAGGAAGAGGCTGTATTGAGGCTGGCAAACTTCCTACAGGTGGTCACAGAGGCCCGAGGCTGCTCAATGCCCTTGAGGGGGAAAAAAGGTCCATGGCAATTATATTTCCTTATTTGACTTTTAACTGACACAGTAACTGAACAATATTCCCTAGCAGAAATTTCAAAATTTGGAGGAAAAAAAAATTTGCCCAAGTGACTTAGAATCCTGGAATGGTTTGGGTTGAAAGGGACCTTAAAGCTCATCCCATTCCATCCCCTGCCGTGGGCAGGGACACCTTCCACTAGCCGAGGTTGCTTCAAGCCCCGTCCAACCTGGCCTTGGACACTTCCAGGGCTGTGGCAGCCACTGCCACAGTGGGACCAGCCACCCTTCAGGAAGGACCTCTCCCCATCCTGCAGGGCAGCACCGGCCACTGAGTACAGTGTCTGAAGGACGTGATGCACAGCGACGTCTTGGGATGGCTGATGGATCCCGAAATCACCACCTCAGTTTCAGAAATGCTCTTTTTTTTTTTTGCAAATCCAAAATATTTTATAGATCTTCCACTTGAAGAAAAAACGCTCTTTCTAACAGCTCAGCAATCTTATCTCCCTTTTTGCTTTTGCCTTCCCTGTCTTCTTTTCCCTTGCTACTGTCTCAGTAGCTGGGGTAGATATGTAGGAGACCAGGTGTGTTTGGCAATTTGTTGCCAGCGTTTTTACTCTCAAATGCCAGCTTTAGGAAATAACCAGCCTGAAACTGGACCTCTCTTAGCATAGTGGGACATGGGCGGCACATGGTATTGACACAGGCAGGGAGGGGTGTAACAGCTGTGCAGCTGGGCCATGGCTGGTGGGTGCTGTGGTGCTACAGGGCTCAGTGGGTCCTGCTAAATCCCCCTGCACCCTTTTCCTTGTCCTCTCCCTCCAGAGCGAGCCCGGGATTACCTGCACAAGACCGGACGCTTCATTGTCATTGGCGGCATCGTCTCGCCCGTGCACGACTCCTATGGGAAAACGGTGGGTTGTTCTCATTTCCTCTCTCTGTCTCCTGTGTGGGATGGTATCTCTGAGCACTGGGCAGCACTGCCTGATCTGTGGTCCCTTCAGCGCCCTCCTCTGCCCAGGGCAGCTCCTGACCTTGGGAAAGTCTCAGAGAGAAGGGAGAGGATGAAACCTCTCGCTCTTTAGATAAAAACTGCGGTGAGACCCTAAAATGAGCCAAAGTACTAGACAGCAAAGAGAAACATTCCCACCCAAAACAGCAGTGGTGGGTTGGTGGGGTTTTTTTTGTTTGAATTATTTCAAAGCCAATTTTTTGGGGTGTGTGGGGATCGAAATGGTGCAAACAAGTGACCTTTAGAAGAGCTTGTTAAATTAGGAGTGGCGAGCTCACTTGTATCCTGGAAGCTGGAGGAATTTCATCAAGAAACCACCCCCTCGGGTTGGCTCTGTTACAGCACAGGGCTGGGAGTGGTAGTGCTGAGCAAATCTCACCACCCAAGCACGTGGCCAGGGTTGAGCCCAGCAGGGACTCCTCCCCTCCAGCAAACAGGCGCTTAAATAAACCTCTGTGGGCAGGAAGGAATCCTTCTGGCCCCGTCTCACACGAGTGAGCCTGATGTTCTGCCCGGAAAGGTTTGCAAGCCCGGGATGGCCAGAGCACAAGGCTTCGTAACAGTTCTTTCTTCACCCTCTCGTGCAGGGGCTCGTCTCGAGCCGGCACCGCTTGACCATGTGCCAGCTGGCTGTGCAGTCCTCCGACTGGATCAGGTGGGTGGCAGAGCAGGCACCTGCCGTGGCACCAGCAGCCCCTGCCCCTTCCCTGCACCATGGGGGCAAAGTCCTGCATACAAAGTGGAGATGCCACCAGCTGGTAGAGCTCCAGGAGGAGCTTTGTCTCTCCCAGCCCAATCTTGATTAAAACTCAGAGACCTTCCCCTCCCACTACAACAGAGAACAGACGAGGAGGGTTACACCACCCTTCAAGGGAGCCCTCAGGGTTCGAGGAGTCATTCAAGCCTCTCACTGAGCCTGTGGTGTCTGGGTTAGACCCAAAGTCACTCAGCTCACTCCAGCCTTGTGCTGTGGCACCTTCCCTTTCCACGCATGTAGCACCAGCCTGCAGACTTTCACCTTCCCAGCACTGCCATGTGGCATCTGGTGGCTGAAGTGACACCAGAAGTATCTTGGGCTGCCCTCAGAAGGAGGATTATGACACACGCAGTCACATTCAAGCCAAACAAAAGCTGGTTAGTTGGGTACCAAGCATGGAAAGATGCCCAGGCACACATTTGGGTCTCCAGAGCCGTTAGGGATTGCTGTGTGGAAGGGCTGGAGGAAGGCCATGGTCCCTGGCAGGGCTGAGGAGCGATGATTGCTGCTCATGGCACTGCTGGCCAGCCCAGCGGGTAGGAGGTGGCGCAGGCAGGAGGTCCAGGCGGTGGCTGTGAGTGACACTGTCGCTTTGTTGTGCTCCCCACAGGGTGGACCCCTGGGAGTGCTACCAGGACACCTGGCAGACCACCTGCAGTGTGCTGGAGCACCACCGTGACCTGATGAAGGTGAGGCAGCCCCTATGCTGTGGGTGTACCTGGGTGAGGGCATGGGGAGAGTGCAGGGGTGGGGGTGCTCTTCCACCAGCTCATGGGCATCAACAACCAAAATACACCAAAGACTGACAGAGAGATTTGCAGGAACACAGTGAGATCCTGACCTGGAAGGGGTGAGACCTTGTCGCAGCTGCTTTGAGGTCTAGGCCCTGATGGTGGAAGAAAATAAGGCTCCCTGGCTGGAGCCAGCAGCCGTCCTGGACCCAGGAACGCCAGGAGGGCAGCAGGGCTTAAGGCAGAGTCAAAGCAGTAGTGGGCATAAACCACATCATTAGTGACACCCTGCTTGCTCCTCCCTGAGGGGAGGGAGGGGTGGATGGGCCTCCCTGCTCACCATCTGAGCCAGAACTACTGTATGAACCTGACAGAGGGATTTGACAGGAAAATTCAGCACCTGGGAAGTACCCAGGGAGCATAGCACCAGGAGGGTAAGTTCCAGGCAGGCCTGAAAGCCAAGGAGGAAGGTGACTGCCCTTGGGTGACCACGGGGACAGGGGTAGCAGAGCTGCTGGTACATTCAGATTTAGGAAGAAAACCAAAGATAGGAAATGGATCAAAGAGTATTGTACAAACCCACAGGCAGCCCAGACAAGGAGGCACAGGAGTAGTGTTAGCCAGCCCAGCAGGATGTCCATTGCATCCAGGGACTGTGGTGTTGAAGCCAAGGAGTTCCTGGTGATGCCTTTCTTCTCCTGCAGGGATGGGTGGAGGAGAAGAGGACGTTTGCTCCTTGCTAGCCCAGACAAAAAAGTTGATACCTTAAACACAAGTCATTATCCACAGGGTCCTGTTAGCCCCAGCCCCATTTGGTGAGGTCACATGGGACTGGGGACTCTAAAGTGAGCTTGGATGTACCTGTCACGAAAGATGACCTTGAACCAGGGATGCAGAGGCTTGTTACAGGGTCAGAAAGGTTTGGGGAGGGTGCTGGGGTGAAGACACTGTTCCAACTACATCCTTCCCTGATTGCAGAGAGTGACTGGCTGCATCCTCTCCAATGTCAACACACCCTCCATCACCCCTGTGATTGGCCAGCCCCAGAATGAGTCCTCGCAGAACAACATCTACCAGAGCAACATCTCCAGCAAGCCCACAGCAGGTAAGTGGCAGTGGCGTAGGGAAAAGAGGGGTAACTACTTACCCTGCATCTCCCGGCCAGGGCTGCCAAATATTAGAGCAGTGCTTCGTGGCCTTATTTTTGGGCCGGAGTCTCATCAGTCTTGGTGCACCAAGTCCAAGGTGGGGCAGGGGTGTGATGCAGGAGTCAGCATCCAGCACAGCAAGGGCAGAAGCCAAGAAAAACTTAAAATGGCTGTGAAATCTCTCTGGACTTCTGCTGGATGTTGTCTAGGCAGTGAGACCAGCAAAAGGAAAGGCTACCTGGTACCCACAGGGTGCATGCAAGGCATGAACTGGCAGGACAGGTGATGTAGTGGGATCCCCTACGAGACAGTGGGATGAGAAACATAAAGGTATTAGCTGAGAAGAGGGAACATTACTTAAATCCCATAAAAATGGACATCTTATGGTTTTCTTCATTATTTTAGCTGTCTTGCGTTGGTCCCTTCAAGGCACAGTGGAGCACTCTCGGGAGTTAAGACCATGAGAGGAGGTGCTGGGAGATGCCGGGAGGAGTTCCACACCCAGGCACAGGAGCATCTTTCAGAACCAGGGCAACTGAAGCGCTTGGACGGGTTAATTGCACACCCTCTCTTCCATTAATTTTCCTTCTTCCCCCTTTAGCAAAGATCTTGGGGAAGGTGGGAGAAAGCCTGAGCCGGATTTGCTGTGTTCGCCCGCCCATGGAGCGCTTCACCTTTGTGGGTATGTAGAGGAAAGGTCCAGCATCACCTCTAGAGATCCAGCTCCCAACCTTCCTCCCAACCCCTCTTCGAGGCTGGGCACCAGCACCTCTCTTTTGCTTCTCTTTCTTAGATGAAAATGCCAACTTGGGGACGGTGATGAGGTATGAGGAGATCGGTGAGTACACAGCCCTCTCCACATTGCTCTCACTCGTGTGGGCCAGTGCTGCATGCCTTGGGAGCATCTGCATGACAGCTCTGGCAGATACAGGATCATCTCACCCTGGTGCCAGCTACTGGGACCCAGGGATGCAACAGAAACAGCCCTTAACTGGGCTGAGACTGGTCCTGTTGACAGACAACAGCCTGAAATAATAGAGTATGCAGTGGGGGCACAGCTGCCAGCACTAGCACAGACCTGCCATGGCATCCTGTCCTGAGAGTCCCCTCAAGTGCCATCAAACTTAGCCTCCCATGGTGGTGTCACCCCATCCCCACATTGCCTGCAGCCTGGCAGAGCCTCACAGAGCAGCAGGAGAGGTTTCGGCTGCCTGACCAGCCGTGGTGCCTCTTGCTCCAAAGATCTTTCGGGGTTTTAGCCCCACTGCACATCACCCAGAGCTCTGCATGGGGAGCTTGCTGGTGGTTTTGAGACCCATTTCATGCACAGGCTGGCACTACAGCCATCCTAGCACTGGCACCATGCAGAGCCCAAAGGCTCTGCGTTTGGGAATGCCAAACAGGGAGGTGTCTTCCCATGTAGCCACCTCTTCCCACCGCTCCGGGAGGGTTTTATGGCTTTCCTCTGGCAGTTGTGCAAGTAAATTAATCTTTATGGGCCTGTCAGAACAGAAAACTCCTTCCCACAGCACAGTTTTCTTGCTGAGCTGCAAAGCCAATCCTCAAAGTGAGGGAGCTGGTGCCTGATCAGTCCCACGTGCTCCCACCTCTGAGCTTCTCTCCTCTTTTTTCCAGAGCTTCGCATCTTGCTGCTCTGTGGCAGCGACCTGCTGGAGTCCTTCTGCATCCCTGGCCTCTGGAACGAGGCGGATGTGAGTCACCACTGCCGGGCATCCCTCCGTTCTCCTCCTCCTCTGCTTCCCACAGCCAGTGCTCCTGGGAGCCACTAAGTCCCTTGGGATGACAGGAGTTGTGCCCACAATCTCCACTCCCTCCTCCATCCCAACCCTGACTGTCATCTCCCCTACGCATTTCCACAGGGCTTCCGTGGTCCCAAGTCCTGTTCCCACTCACTGTTCATGCAGAGGATGTCACTCGGGGTGGCAGGGTAAGCCCATCCCAAGGCATTTCCACAGGCTGTGCTCCTAATCCTTGTCCCTTGGAAGGAGCCAGCATCAAGTAGATGCCAATCCCAGCAGAGTGAGGTGTGCAGGTAGGAAACAAGGTATTTACAGGAGTGGTCCAGTTGTTGGGAATTAAACACATTGAGAGCCAAATCAACAGCTTTCACTGTTGGTCCTTGCTGGAAGAAGTCATATTTTCATGGGAGAACACCAGCCCTGGAGATGGGCTGGGCTACTGACCCACCAGCTGCTCCTGGCAGTCACAGCCATGCTGGCTGTGGGGGCTCCCCGTGCTCCTCACTGAAACTGGTCAGCCAACACAAACCTCCCTCCTTGAACTTCTCAACCTTCAAAAATCAGTTACCACATCTTCAATCCTAAGCTTTTAAAAGCATTTAGGCAGCAGGCATCTCCTTTGAAGGGCTGGAAAAACTGAGATGAGGCAAGCCCTGGAGCTCAAGCACAAAGGATGCAGAAATGACATCAAAGCACAGGCAGAAAAGGCATTCTGCAGCAGCACCTCCTCATAGGCTCCTGCTGCCTGAATTTGCTGACTCAAAGCTCTTTTGGATGAGCCTGGTTTGTCTCACCTGAGAAGGGTGTGAGCAATATGAGCTGTCCCCACACGGTAGCAAATTTGGCCAAACGACCTTGGAAGAACAATCCTCCCAGACCTCTGTCAGGACCAATACATCCATCCTGCTCATGAACCCTTCCAGTGAGGCAGAGGTCACGTTCACCTCAGGCAACATCTTCTGCAGTCGCCTCCTTCTACCACAAGTTCTCCTCAAAGCCTGACCTCAACATCTACTAATAGGATTTAACTCTGTGCCTTTTATTTCATCTACTGCCAGCCACTTGCCCGGATAATTCCATGTTTCTGCCAAAGGCTGTTGATATAGCCTCAAAGTTGCTCTCCATCTCCCTCCAGACCATGGTCCAGCTTTCACAGGGCAGGGTGGGGTTGGCAGACAGTGGCTGGTTTGGTGTGGGGTGGCTATAAAGCTCTCCACACTTTGTGTTGCTCCCAGATGGAGGTGATCGTCGGGGAGTTTGGGATCGTGGTGGTGCCCCGGGATGGAGCAGACCCCGAACGAATCATGAACCACTCCTCCATACTCCGAAAGTACAAAGTGAGTGAATGGGTGCACATGAGGCCAGGGAAGGCTGTGAGAGGACCCTCAGTCTCTCTTTGCCCAGGGGGACAATTCTGTCGTGGGACACAAAGTATCTCAGGGTCAGGTGCTCGCAGCTGCTGGGTGGGATGACCAGTGGGTCACCATGAAGCAGGGTGGAGAGGCTGGCGGGGCAGATATCTGCTTTCAAGCCATCCCTTCACTCCTGTTTTCCTCTTTCCCCTGCAGAACAACATCCTGGTGGTGAAGGACGACTCAAACCACCCCATGTCGGTTGTCAGCTCCACCAAAAGCAGGTGGGTGAAGCAGGGCTACTCCCACTACAGAGTGGGGAGCAGGGTGTCCCCAGCCAGCCTCTCCATTTGCAGGGGCACCTGACCCACACAAGTGGGCTCTGACACCTTTCTCTCTCCCCACACCCCCAGACTGGCCCTGCAGCATGGGGACGGACATGTCGTGGATTACCTCTGCCAGCCTGTCATTGACTACATCCTCAAGAGCCAGCTGTACATCAACACCTCTGGCTAAGTGCCTGGGGTCTTGCAGCAAGACAGCCCTCATGTCCCTCCTGCCTACAGCTCTCCATCACCTTTTTTTTCTCTCTCTCAGTCCATGTCTCCATCTCTCTCCCCGTCCCATGGCCTTCTGCCTGTGTCTGCCTCTCACCCCTGGCACCAACGCTCTGTTGTGCAGCCATGTCCAGGAAACAGTTTGGTCTTTTTTTCTGGGATACCGCCCTGCCCTGCATGTGTGGGGAGGGAGGAGGGGCTGGCCAGGGAGTGGCATGGTCTGTGTGCTCCCAGCATGTCCGTGGGAAATGGTCGCCCCAGTCCATCCTCCCAGCATGCTCAGAGCAGGGGCTGCCTCTTCTTCATCTTACACAACTTAAGCTCAATAAATCTGGGTGGGTTTTTTTAATTATTAAGTAGCTTTAATGTGAGCCCTTCGGGCCTCCCAACACAGTGACCAGCCAAACCCTGGCTGGCAGCAGGCAGTTTTAACCCAACCAGCTCGGTGCCCCACAGCAGGGGAACCTCCTCAGGCCAGCTGTGAGACAACCCAGCTAACAAAATCCTCCTCCTGCCCCTGAAAAGTCATGGAGAGGGCATTTCTAAAGGGGAGCAGAGGCCTTGGGAAGCACTGCTACCAAAGCATTATGGGGAGAATGTCACATTTCACCTTCCCTTGGCTGCAAGAACTCAAGCCACTCCCTAGGCAAATGAAGTTGGGGTGATGTTCTACTCTTACCCACTGTCAGTGGGGGCATCCCACAGCACCTAGAAAGAGATCTGCCATTTATGGGGCCAAGAAATGAGGCAGAAAGAAGCAGGTGGTGAGCCAAAGCCTCTGGTGAGGATTTGCCCCAAACCTGGCTGTGTTCATCCCCCATCCTCTAGCCTCCAGATCTCCATTTCTGCTCAGTCCATCTTCTGTTGCCACTCCTACTCTCTTTCTCTCCTTGAAGAGTCCATTAAATGCATGATAACCTCTCCCTCCCAAACCAGCTGTGGCTGCTTTGCACATCCCTTGGGACGAGCCAGGCTCCTGCTCCTGCCTGTGACAGGCCCCCCAATGCTGGGGATGGACCCTGGTGGAGATGCTCACAGTGAAAGCAGGACAGGTAACGTGGAGCAGTTATTGTGGAGAGGAGGGTTGCTGGAGCAGGGCCTTGTCCTGCTGATCATCCCCAGGGCACAAGGACCCTGAACAGCTCCTGGGGAAGGTCACGGCCATGAGGAAGGTTCAGCCCACACTTTCTCCTCTCCCTTTGCTCCCTGTAACCTTGTATCGCTTTGGGTAGAGTCCTGCAGCCTGTGGTTGAGAGTCCTCCAGGGTGTTTCAAGGAAAGATGTGAAATTTCTTTTATTTTGTCCCTTAAAACTCCACAAAGGGTCACAAGTAGCTCTCAGGCAAGCTCCAAAGGCGGGACTTTGCTAAATTTGGTGACCTGCTGGGTGCTGCTGGCATCCCTGGAACAGCAAGCAGCTTTGGACAAACAAGGAAACCCACAGCCACAGGGTCCTTGCAGCAGACAGGATTTTAGGAGCAGTACCTGACAACTTCTCAGGAGGGCACAGCCCTTCCCAGAAGGACAGAAGTGATGTGACTCACCCAAAGGCCGGAAGAAGTCTTTCCTTGTCAGAGATTTCCCTCTGCATGGAGAGATTTGTTTCAGAACTGTTCTAAATTTGGCAGCTGAGTCCCTCAGTGCCAGCTCTGGTATCCCCAGGTGGCTGAGTACATATCCCACAGGATGAGGAGATACGGAGATGCCAGAGCAGAGAGGGTGGCAAGTGTGTGGGACTCTGCTCCAGGGAGGCCTTCAGCCAGCCTGAGCTGGTCACCACCACCACCCCACCGAGCTCCCTCAGCGGTGACACCTCACCCTGAGACACCCAGTGCATGTCAGCCACTCTCTGGACTCCTCTCCGCCCACTGTTCTCACACGTTCTTTTTGCCTCCCTCCCCTCCCGCTCCACCTCAACACACAAGTTATCCTAGACAGCAGCCTCTCCTCCTTGCCAGATGTCCCCTCTGTTTCTTAGCTCCGAGCCGAAGCAGCAGCAACGGGGGCAAGCAGCCTCCAAAACACACAGAGGGACTGAACCTCCTGGGGAGCGACACCTCTGAAGAGGGAGCAAAGACAGTGGGTTTTCCCCAAGGAAAGACAATTAAACAAGAAATTAAACAAAGGAGATGAAGGAGAGGAAGGAGAGGAAGGAAGGGTCATGTCCGAGAGCCATCTCTGATCCTCCCTCCCTCCTGTCCACGGGAGGGGATGCAGGGATGCCATGGCCTCCTGATCCACATGATTGGGATGGTGTGGTTTAGCTGTGGTGGGGATGATGAGTTTGTTCTGTCCTCCTGCTCTTACCTTCGTGTATCTGCTCAGTAAAACTCACAGGATGTGGGGAGGGATAGGGGGTTTGTAATGGGACCTTCAGCTCTGGGATTAGTTTGGAAAAATGTCTTTGGGTGGGCATGGAAAGAAAATAATCATCTGTGATGATCCACATGAGCGCTGGGGAGGTGAGGATTGGGTTTCCAGGGTGCAGGGGAGGTGTGGGAAGAAGCTCGTGGGTTTTGGTCTTTGAACCTCCCGTTTTAAACAGTGCAATTTGCTGAAAGTGAAATGAACTTCAAACATCTTTTGGGGAAAGAAAATAAATAAAGGGGGGAGGGAAAGGGGTTGAAGTTGCCATGCCACCAATTTCACCTTTGTCAAAAGTTTTGGAGCCTTTTTTTCTTTTTTTCTGTCGCTATATGAAGAAATGGTCATTGACAAAAAAATACTTTATCAGCAAAATGTTTAAATTATGTAATAAACAAAACAAAACAGAGATGTTACTGGTGTGATTTTAAAACAGCCCCAAGACCAAGTCAGCACAAAGAGCACAAGTGCCTGCACTGCTGGCATAACCCGTGGCTGAATCCCCCCAAATGGGGGACCCTGAAAAAATAAAGCGGTAGGCAAGATCTACCCAAGAGTATTCATCATTTATTGATCTCCTACCTTTCAAAAAACCCAACTCATGGAAAAATAGTCAGGTCCATACCAGCTGTCCCTATGCTGTACAATAGGAGAAGGGACACATGCCAGGGGCTAAAATACATCTCACTTAAAAAAAAGTGTAAAGCAGACATAATACTTGGTATATCAAAAAGCAAAAGCACAGATGCTGCTTTATCAGAGACTCGAGAGATAAGGAGGGGTGAGTGAGTCCCCAGAGTCCTTCTCCATCCAGGACCTCCTCTTTCACCACCACACAGGGCAGGGGCTTCAGCAGAGCTTCAGCTTCCAGCATCTGGCAGCACTTATTTCCCCTGAAACTTTTTACCCCTGCATGGCAGGGGAGGTGGGAGCAGTGCCAGAATGCAGCTGGACCCACATGAAAGCTGCAGTGAAGGGAGAAGGGAGCACGGTGGTCTTTGGCTCCTCCGAGCTCTGCTGAGATGCACAGCAGGACACCCCTGTGGAGAACTACCTTAATGGAGATGGTGGCCTCAGAAACATCCAGCACCAGCAGGGAGGAAGGGAGGACAGGCAGCACCAAACCAGAGGTGGAGACGTTCAGGACATCTTCAGTATTTTTAAACTAATGAAATCAGGTTACAGCAGGATGGGACAGGGTTCTCAGGTACAAGAGCCACAGCATGCCAGCACCACTGCCAGCCTGGGAGGAGATAGCACATGAAGCATCACCAGTGCCATAATCCAGAACTCATCCCCCCAGCAGCCTCTCATGCTCCTTGTTTCCTGCCTCCTGAGCTCCCAAAGGTGAGGAAAACCCCATGGAGAACAGGAGGAGGAACTCGTGGCGGCAGTGTCAAAAGTATGGACAGAGACTCTAGTCCTTCTGTGTATGTCGGACCAGGACAGCATATCCACAGGTGATGGAGAACCTCTCGGTCATGAACTTCAGGCTCCGAACTGTGCAAACTCACAAGGTTGACACCTAACCCTGCACCTCAGAGAAATATTGTAGGAATGGGCTGTTCTTCAGACAGTAGCACCTTCACAAACCAGGAGTCTCCTTCCTCCCATGAGCGAGGGACGGAGCACCTTGAAAAATTAGGGACTCTCCAGGGCCAGCGGGACACTGTGAACTCCATCTGCCACACTGGTCTTGAGGGTAAGGATCAGTTTAATACAACCAAACACAGCCAGTTCTGACAGATTTGGAGAGGCCCTTCTGCCTTCAGCCTGGCAGGTGCTGCAGCCTTTCCAGAGCTCACTCATGGCAATTCAATAGCTTTTGTGTTGTAGCAGCCTGGAGGAAGACTCTTCTGGATATCCTCCAGGTTCTTAATATCAGCCAGGATGCCATCGATGCTGCTCTCCAGCATGCGCGCCCGGGCCTTCTGCTGCGCAGCCGTCTGCTCCAGCTCTGACATCTCTGCCTTCAGCTGCTTGCTTCTGCTTTTGGCTTTGCTGAAGTTCGCCTCAAGCTGCCTCAGGCCGTCCTCATCCACAGCGCCAGGCTGGTCTTTTGAACAAAAGGAAAACAAGGGTTAGGAAAGCAGGGATGGAGGCTGAGGATTAGATCTTTCTACATACTTCATCTCCACCCTGCTGCCCAGCCTGTATCACAGGCATCACGTAATTCAGCTTCCCACTGAATTCTCAGAAGCCCTGCCTCGACCCCAGTGGGGACCTGTCTCCGTCCACATCCCACAGTGGCATTGCAAAACCTACTCATCAGACGCAGCAGCTCTTCCAGGGCACTCAGCATCTGCTGCACCGCTGCCCCTGCCTGGCCAGCCTTGTCATGGACCCTCTGAGCTTCCTGAGCTGTCTGAAGGAGCAAAGGCAGCAGCTGTAAGGTGAAATCAAGCCCACAAGTCAACAGGGAAGGGGACAAGGCAAGGGAGATGGGAACCCACCTTCTCTATCGCAGCAGCATCCACCTCAACCTCTGAGAGTTTCCTCTCAAATTCGTCACCCACTTCCTTGGCCTCCTGTCGCAGGGTGGCCACTGCCTTCTCCAAGGCGAGGACGCCGTCAGCCGTCCTGTTGGCTTCTACCTTCAGCTGGGTAATCTCCTAGGGAAGGAGAAGGCACTTTCAGAGGGGCAGAGCACAACCGAAATCATTCTGGGTGTACTGGAATAGGGAGCTGGTAGAAACTGGTTCCTTCTACAACGGACCCAAAAGTATCACGAGCTTTCCTCATGTTCTCCCACCAGTTGCTTCAGAGAATTGTTTCTATGTCCATGGCTCAATCCCTCCCTCACACATCAGCAAAACCCTGGGGAATTACAATGCACATCTGGGAGGTGAACCCACAAATACAGTTTTGGGACCTCACAAGCCTGCCAGTGACTCTGGCTGCAGGAGTGGAAAAATCCCCTTGGTCACTGGAAGGCGGCTACAGTGAGATGCCACAGAGATCCTCATGTAAGAAATGTGCAGAGATCATCTAGAGCCAAACTGGTATCTGCAGGACTCACTGTAGAGAAACTTCAGCTCTAAAACTTCAACCCATCAGGTCCACCATGAAGTTGCCAAGCATCTCCTCTTGTTCCATGTTTTTCCCCTTCCAAATCCTTTTCTGACAGCAATAGCACCAGAGCCTGTCCTCACCTCCTGGATCCCCGTGGCGATTTCCTTCCCCGCCCCCACCACGCTGCTGGCTGCCTTGGACTCAGAAGCGGCGCTGCCCAGGATCCCTTTGGCTTGGTCCATCTTCTCCCTGGCACTGGTGACCATGCTGCTGATAATGGGCAGCCTCCTCATGGCATCTTTGGCTTCCCTCCTCTTGTCACCTGCTTGCAGGTTGAACTCTGGAAGAAACGCATGTGGAAATGAAGCCACACTACCTTTGTGAGATCACACACAGAAAGGAAAAGGAAGGGTTTCTAGGATGTTACCCTTGAGGCTCTTGAGGATCTGTTCCACCTCGTAGAAGGTGGCATTGCCAGCGCTCACAGCTTGCAGGGCTGTGCTCCTGGCAAGGGTGGCTCGGGACATCAGCTGCGTCAGCTTCTGCAAGGTATCAAGGGACACAAAGCGTGGGTGAAAGACACGGTTTGGGAGCATCACACGGTCCCAGAGCAGTCTGGGAGGAGCTGGGCTGGAAGAGACCCATCAGTCTGTTCCCAAATGCTTGCTCTTGCCCCTTAATCAAGACTACCGCAGCCTGATCTGCCATCAGAAGCTTGTGCCGGTGCTCCTCAACCAGCTCCAGCCATCCCGAGTCATCTTAGCTCTAATCTTTGCAGGAGCAAGTCTTCAACCTGTCTTACATAGAGGAGAAGTGCAGGCGAGACTCTGCACCAGCAGCTCCCTGCACACACCGGGGTCTGAAGACCAACCCCAAGGAAGGGTCCAATCCTGCACCAGGCAGGCAGAGCTGCCTTTGACAGCTGAGCAAGCACAGTGGTGCAGCCACAAGCATCCTCCAAGGCTGCAGCTCCTGCTGGGGATGACCCCTCACCAGCCAAACTCTTACCACTCTCTCGCCCTCTTGCCCTTGTAGCAGCTGCTTGGCTTCCTCCTCCCAGTGCCCCACGCGGCTCTGCAGCCCCCGGTACTGGGCCAGGGAGGTGTCCACCAGGATCAGCAGGGCACTTGCATTCTGCTTCAGCCTCGAGGCTTCCTCCTGAAACAGAGACACAGTGGGGTCCCCAGCATCTCCCCAGTGCCCACCAGGAACCATGGGCAAAAGGGGAAAAAGGGTAGGAAGATGCCAATCTAGTGGCTCTCCAACAGGGATGGGAAGGGCTGAGCTGGTGGTAGGATAGCAGGGAGGGCATCAGGAAGAGCAAAAGGGGATCTCCTGGTCTGACAGGCACAAAGCCCTCACCTTAAAGGACCCAATGTCCATCTCTACCAGGTGGGACAGGGAGCTGAGGAGCACCCGGCTGCCCTGATAAGCTGTGTCTGCCTTGGAGACCATTCCATCAGCATCAGCCTTCAGGCCTCCAGCCAGTGACTTGAGCTCCTTGTATCTGTACAGATGTGAGGTTGGAGAGCCTGGTACCAGCCAAGCTGCCAGTCTCCCACCCCAGCACTAATACTACCATCTACATCGACTCGTTCACATTCTCCAAGGCCCCATGCAGATTTATCACGCAGAAAAAGCCAATTGCAAACGTTCCCTGCATCCCAGTCCCTCCAATGAGCAGGGCATCTGCTGGCTCCTTACTCCCACTCCAAAACCAAAGGTTGTTCCACACAGCTGAACCGTCTGTTTCACAGAGCTGCCAACCGTCCATCTCCACCCCTCAGACGTGCCAGCGAATTCCCTGCCTCCAGCTGCACATTTCTGCAGCTCAGATGGGGAGGCAGGGAAGGGGGCCCAGATTCTTGGCCATCCCCCTCCTCCCTCCCACGCCCACCCATGACACTCAGGCCAAGGCAGCCCATGCTCACCTCCCGAGCAGCCCTGGCAGGGAGCCCGAGCTGGCCTCTGCACCAGTGGCCGCGCGCAGCAGCTCCAGTGCCTGCTGTGCATCCTCCCGTGCCACCTTTGCAGCTTGGTCAATGGCATTGGCTGCTTGTGTGTGGCTGCAGAGCACAGAGGGGGCTTGTCAGAAAGGGCTCCCACCTAGTTTTCTCCACCAACTTCCTTTACTGCTGCATTCACTGATGCTGGATCGCATCCCCTTGGGAAACACAGCATGTTGGCAAAGGGGACCCATATTTTCCTTGTTCCTCCTGCATCTCCCAAGGATAGAGGAGCATTGGGGAGGGCAGAAGCTCCCTATTCCAACTGGACATCCAAGAGCCAAACTCTGATCATAGATGCTTCTAAATCCCATCCAATTCCAGCCTTTAAAGACAGCTGAGGACAACTCTACAGGGCAGCAAAGACAGCCCAGCAGCTGCATCTTCCCCTGCTCCATGGCTGGCACAGAGGCTGTGGCAGATGTCAACCAGAACCTAGGCAAGGACCCTCCAAAAAGCACCTTCTGGGCACCTAGCAGGATCTCAGCCCCCCTCCCCTCTCTCTCGGCTACCAGTGGGAACAACTCACCTGTTGGCCAGTCTCAGAGCCTCCTGGGCCAGCAGCAAGAACTGATTCGAGCTCCCGGGAAAGCTTGAAACAGGAATGGTCTGAGGGAGGAAGGAAGAGAGGTGTGAGTGCTCTTCCCTGCTCTCCATCCAGTTTGGCAGTGAAAGAGGCAACACAGCATGTTAAACTTCCACCACCCCCAAAGACCTCTGCCAGCTCCTCTTGAGGTTCCGACCCCAAAGAGAGGGCCACCATAACACCTGCATTCACAAAACAACATCTGTAATTCTTTAAATGCTTGCTTTCTCTGTTGATTTTTTCCCAGCCCTGAGCTGGACTAGGAGTGTGTCACATGAGGATGTTCTTACCACCCGACGGAGAGCAGCTCCGCTGCGATCCAGGTCCAGCCTGGCTCTCTCCAGCAGCTGACGGCTCTCCTGCACCTGCCTCTCATACTGGCTCCCCAGAGACCTCAGTCTCTGCACTGTTGCCTTGATCTCGTCCAAGCGACTCTGGGAGCTGGATCCTTGCCCCTTCATCCTGGCCACACGGCCTTCCAGAGACCTGTCGGAGGCTGGTGAGAAGGAAAGAGAAAGGCTGAAGAGAAACTCATAGCTGAGCAAAAAGGCCCAGGCAGCAAAACTGTCCCTGAGACAGCCCAGATGGCCCCATCCAAGGGCAGTGGGCAGGTGGTACCTTGCAGGCTCGCAGCTTCCCTGAGGATGGTCTGCAGCATCTCTTCAGCCACCAGCATCCTCCCCTCAAGCTCCTGGCTCTCGGTCCCACCGCCAGCTCGCACCTCTGAGAAGAGCAGCTCCAGCTCCACCAACTGCTGCAGGTACAGCTCCACCTGCAACCACAGACCGGGCCATCAGCCAGCGGGACACCAAACCCATGGGGGAAAGACCAGGGTGGGAACCAGGGCCGCAGTCAGGCCCAAAGACAGAGATCAAAATGAAGGCTCATTTTAGGATGGGGCACAAAGGATCAGTTGAATCGGGTACAAAGCCGAGGTTTGAATTCACATTTCACATGTACAAGGAGAAGATGCTTGAGGAGCACAGGAGGAGTCACTGAGGATGAGTGAATCACTGCACTCCTGGCTGCTCAGTGGCCCTGGGGCTGGCAGAGATGCTCACCTGCACTTTCACCTGGCCATAGCAAGCTGGGCACTCCCTCTCTTCACAGCGGGGACCCTCAAAGCCAGGTTTGCAGATGCAGCTCCCATCACTCCTGCACTTCAGGGGCTCAGCACCAACTGAGTCGCAGGCACAGGCTGCAGGTCGGAGCGACACAGGTTCAGGGGGGCCTGGCCCCACTTCAAGCCTCAGCACATCCCTCCCTGCTTTCCTCCCTCCATTTAGCCCTGTGCTTTGGTTCCTGCTCACCATTCCCAATTTCCAGCATCCTCCTTACCCTCAAACCACTCCATAGTCAGTCATGGAGTTTCTTACTCATCCCCAGCTCAGACAGTGCCTGGGTCTCACCTCTGCACTTGTCGGCAGGGTCAGGGGCCAGGGGGTTCCCAAAGAAGCCGTCCTTGCAGCGGTCACAGTAGAAGCCAGCCGTGTTGTAGATGCACTTGAGGCACTCGCCGGTCTGGCGGTCGCAGTTGCCCACGGCGTTGGGCTCCGTGTTGCCATTGCACTGGCACAGCTGGCAGGGCTGGGAAGCCACTGGATCTCCAAAATAACCATCAGCACAGTACTCACAATTGGCACCTGGGAAAGGAGAGATGAGCAGAAGTTAATGCTTGTTCCTGGGCGGCGGAGGCTGAGTCTCTGCTTGTGCCCCACAGAAATGGGCGTGTTCAATCCCATCAGGGTTGGCACAACAGCTTCTCTGCTGCTGCTGGTGTGTCATCACCACCATGGCCAACACACGATGCCCCATACACACTCCAGGTGCCACAAATGACCTTGTACAAGTTGTTTCCTATTTGGATTTTTCCTTATTTTTTTGTTCCCCTTCCTCTCCCACCCATTCTTTCTCCATCCATGTTACATTTAGATGAGAACTTTTCCCAGAGCAGGACAAGGTGTGTTCACCCAGCCCTTGGGGCTCAAAAACCCCACCACAGGCAGGAATAGCAGTGACATAGGCAAGCTGGGCTGAGGGGATGATGTGGATCTGCCCAGCCCCAAGCAGCCCTGTAGAAAAAGGCAGAGCAGAAGCAAGGAGAAGGGCATTACCAGCAGCTCCAGGAGGGCAGTGGTCACAGACAACCTCCTCGCCACCTGGCCCCACGGAGCAGCCCTGGCCAAGCCCACAGGGGCAAGTCCTGCAGCTGTGTGGCTGCCGGGGGTCTCGGTAGGAGCCAAAGGGGCAGCTGACCCCATTGCCCACGTTTTCATCTCCCGAGTAGCATTCACCTGGAGGAGCAAGGAAAGGGCTTAGGGCAGTTTAGTCACATTCCTGGTGGGACATTCTCCACCACTCCAGCCACAGCAACACAAGCACCTTTAAAGGGACCTTTAAAGGTGATCTAGTCCAATTCCCCTGCTATAGGCAAGGACTTCAACTAAACCAGGGTGCTCAAGCTCTGTCCAGCCTGAGGCATTGCCGTGCTTAACTTTCAAATAAGAAGTCAGAACTGAAGAAATATTGTTATCTAGGCAGCAGGAGATGTTTTTTCTCTCTCCAACATGCACCATCTAAATCCAGTCTGATCCAAATGTATCTGACTGCAGTGCTTCTAGGCTCTGGGGAGTTTTGTCTTGGATGGTCCCCACATTTCAGACCCAAGTCACAGAATCATGATCACAGACAGAATCTCAGAATCACAGACAGAGTCACATAATCACAGAAACATTAAGGTTGGAAAAGCCCTCCAAGATCATTGAGTCCAACCTGTGGCAGATCCCCACCTTGTCAACCAGTCCAGAGCACTGAGTGACATGTACAGTCCTTCCCTGGACACCTCCAAGGATGACGACTCCATCACCTCCCCGGGCAGCCCCTTATAATATCTAGTGACCCCTTCCGTGAAGAAATGTCTATGAAGTCAGTGGTCTCGACTCCCCACAGCTCTACCCTCAGGACTCAGGCAGCTTCCCTGCATTCCCATACAGCCTACAAGCACAGCGTGGTGGCGGCTTCTCTTACCGGTGTCAGGGTCACAAATTCCTCCCCCCTGGCAGTTGCAGGGCACGCAGATGCTGAAGGGCCCCTGGCCGGGGGCGTCTCTGCGGTAGCCAGGGGCACAGCTCTCGCAGAACTGCCCGCCGTACGCCGCCGGGCACTGGCAGCGCTCCACCCAGGGCGCGGGGACGCCGGGGCCGGGCAGTGCCGACACCAGGGTGACGTTGTCGATGTAGCCGGTGCCTGCAGGGAAGGACAGCCAGTCACCCGCGGGGGACAGCAGCTCCACCTGCACGACCCCCACAGCCAGGACCTGCACAGGCCGTACATTCTATTGCAATGCCCATGGGCAAACGGAGCGGCCAAATCTGTTGCCATCCTGCTCAATCTCTTTGCTATTTAATTTTGCCCCCTTGGAGCACTTATTATTATTTTTATCTTTTAATAAATTTTAGCAAAGGTGTATCCATCCAGAGATTTGTTGTCTCCGACAACGAGGAGAAGCCAACCTTGTGCTTGCAAGCTCTCTCTGCACTTACTGTACTCCCCAAAGGTGGCTCGGATCCGGAGGGCTGTCAGGTTTCCCAGCAGCCTGCGAAATTCAAAGTGATTCAGTCTTGGGCTCCACTTGCTGCTTGGGTGCTCATCCAGCCTGCCGTGGGAGAGGGGGGAAGTGAAACTGGTTTCAAAAAAATGAGATGCCCCCTCCAAAAAAACACAGTAGCCCTCGCCCATCTTCCTCCTGGGAGCTCAAGGCTTGGGACAACAACCTCCATGCATACAACTGATCTCGAGCCGAGAACCCAACCCAGCCTCAAGCCACATTTCCTGATGCCCCTCTCACAAAGTAACCTCCTTATACAGGACAGAAGCACCTGAGATACATCCAGCCCAAACCAGGCAGCCATTTGCCACCTCCAAGGGGTCATTGCTGAAGCCAGGAGCTCCTTGAAGCCGCAACCATTCTTGCTCCCCCTGCCCCAAACACCCCAGCTTCCCACTTTACCTGAACGTGTACGTCTGGCTGATGCCGCAGGGCAGGACCTTCCCCTGGGGCAAGAAGGGGGCAGTGACTCTCAGGCCGTGTCCTTCCAGGACCACATCATGTGGAGATGGCTGGCGTCCCCCTCGGTCCAAGCGGTAATCGAAGGAGAGCACCTGGCCATAGCTCAGCTGCTGGTTCCCAAGGAATTTTGCTGCAAAGGGAAAATCAAAGGCTTAAAATCTTCCTCCTAAAGGCTCAGTTCATGGAATCAGACCAAGGAAACGGTTCACTCTGCCTACCGCTGATCCCACACCTACCAGGCGCCACGAAGTATATTGGCTCCGATCTCCTTGCTGCTACGAAGGCATCCCGGTGGCGTGGGGACCACTGGAGCTGGGCTGGGGAGCCGCTTTCATGGACACCTTGCCAGCCCTCAGTACCTGGAGCACCAACAAGGAGCAGTCAGCGTGCACAGGGAAGGTGTTTCTAGGATTCCAGCAACTTTCTTGAGCTGTGTCTTATCAAAACTCTCCAGCTTCCTACCCCTGACCTCTGAGGGGGCAGCACAGGTGTCCCTGTGCCCACACATCTGTAAATCAGCCAGGCTGGGCACAAAGGCCTCCTTCCAAGTGGCAGGAAAGACATAATGAAGGAACCCTATGCTCCCCGCAACCCTTGGACCCTACTTCTGCCTATGACCAAGCCACCATCAAAGCAGGGTTTGCTGCAGCCAGGAGCAGGTTGGATGAGCACCCAAGGAGCAAGTGTAGCCCAGGGCTGACTTCCAGCAGGGCTGTGAACCACGTGGTTCCTCCAGCCCACTGAAGAGAAGGGATGGCAAACGCCCAGGAGCCATAGGGATGTCCTGCTTGGGCTTCACCTTGCTGGAAGGTAGAGGTGATGTTGTGGACACTGTGGTTGTCCGCACTGCTACACGTGACCGAGTGCCCATAGCAGAAACAGGGGGAGCATCCTGCAGGGTTTCTGGCATCCAGGTTATAGAAGTGTCGCTTGCACCTGGGAAAATGCAAGAAGGTGACAACATTCAAGTAATTTTCTCCTTTTACTGGCCCACACAACCATCCCTCTGATGCAATACAGCCATTGGCAGGGTTCAAGGTCATCTCCAGGCTGGGGTGGCAAGATGGGTGTTGCAGTGGCTTCAACCTGACAGAGGGCAGGTCTAGATTGGATACTGGGAAGAAACTTTCCCGTGAGGGTGGTGAGGGACTGGCCCAGGTTGCCCAGAGAAGCTGTGGCTGCCCCATCCCTGGACGTGTCCAAGGCCAGGCTGGATGGGGCTTGGAGCAACCTGGGGTAATGGAAGGTGTCCCTGCCCATGGCAGGGGGTGGAATGAGATGAGCTCTAACTTCCTTTCCAACCCAAACCATTCTAAGACTTGGTTAACTGCCAGGGAGGCAACTGCAGAGAGAAGGAGGCTTGTGCCAGGCAGTGTGCAGCACATCCTCCTGACACCCACCTCTGGCATCGCTCTCCAGTGGTGCTCTCCTTGCAGACACAGCGGCCGGAGTGACAGTCTCCCCTGCTGCCCGCCGGGTCACACTCACACTGCAGGCTCCTGCAAAGGCACAGCGGGAACCTCTACCTGAATTTCCAGCTCGGCCTGGGAGCTCAGTGCTTCCTGCTGCTACACAAGACAGTGGAGAACCCTCCCAGCTACCACTCTCATGCAAGAAGAGGGGAAATAAGCAGCAGAACCACCTCTTTATGGAATCTGCAGCACTGTGGGTGCCAGGTTGACCCAGTGCCCATTGCTACTCCTCCAGGGCATCCCAGAGCATCAGACCTGCCTACAAGAGCAAAGTGAAGCTCTGCTGAGCTTAATAAACCATGGCTGAGGTTAATAGACCTTGGCTGAACTCCACCAGGCAGCAGCACCCAGGGAGCAGGCAGCCCTCTCTCACCAACACCCTTTGCCTGCCAACAACCCCAAAGGAGCAATGGCAGGGTGAGGTGAGGAAGAAGAAGACACAGCTGAGGAAGTCAGATCAGAAACATTTCTAAAGATGTTTAAACAGGGCTTCACGCAAAGGAAGGGGTTGATTTTTGCATGCACATCTCCTTGCGAGTGGCACCAGCACAAGACAGCCCCACAGTGGGCAGATTTTGCTTTACATGGCTGTCGCCTATTGGGCATTATCTAGATAATAAAACCATCACCTCAGAGAGTGGCTAAGTTCAGATTTTGATAGTGGTGCAGGACACCAAGCCCTGCAGGTTGGCACAGAGGTCCAGCCTCACTCAGGCCCACTCTCTCCTAGCATGGTTGGTTTAAGGTTGTCCATGAGCTGCCACAAAACCAACCCTCCCTTTGCAGGGGGTGTTTTCAGCCAGCACAGGCCCCAGGAGAACTCTGGAGGCCGGCCCTCCCGCTGGCCCCATGCCACCGATGGTGGCCAGCACTCACTGCCCGCTCCTCGAGCACCCGGCCTCGGACAGGGACTCGAAGCCCGGCTGGCACTGGTCACACTTGTCCCCCATCACTCCGGGTTTGCAGCTGCACCGGCCATCGCTGTCACACTGTGGGCTGAGGGAACCTGCAGAAAGACAGGAGGGAGAGGTTGGGATGGGCGCCTTCCAATCCAAACCATTCCGTGAGTTTGTGATTATTTCAGAGGGCAAGTGGGTCTTGAAACCCGTGGTCTGGCATGTAGAGAGCCACAGCCTGACCTGCCCAGGTCCTCAGCAGGTGCCCTAAGCCCCCTCACCCCACCCAGCAGCTGTGCACGTACCCCAGGTGTGGCAGAGGCAGGGCAGGCAGCACCGCTCCCCCCACCGTCGGAAGAAGCCGTCCTTGCAGCGCTCGCAGTGGGCGCCCTCGGTGTTGCCCAGGCAGCCGAGGCAGCGGTACCCGTTTCCCGTCTCCCTCAGGAGCTGCCAGTCAAAGACGCACTGCCTGGACATCCCGTTGCAGTCACACACTGAGGAGAGGAGAGCAGAGAGCCATCTCAGATGATGCCTAGAGATGAAGGCACCAGCAGCGATCCCACCCTGAGGGGCAAGGGACAAGTGCAGGCGGTGCAAACCTCCCCTTCCCTCTCTGCTAACAGTGAGCCGTTCCCCCACACCTCTGCCTTTGTCCCCATGTCTGTGTCCATCAGCCACCCTGGTGCCATGGTGCCCACACCATGCTCTGCATCCCCACACTGGGGAGGAATGCCCCATTTCACTGCTCAGGATGGACAAACCTAAGCCAGGCAGCTGCAATCCACAAAACAGCATGGCCAGGGCTGTTCTCCATCCTTTCATGGGGCTTGCAACACAACCAGGACATTGAATAAGCAGAGGTGGTTTAAGAAAACCCCAGCCTTGTCCTGAGAAAAGCACGGGTTACCTTTCTGGAGACTTCAGGGAAAAGGGAAAGATTCCTGAGGTTATCCTTTGTTTCACCTGGCCTCTGACCAGGAGTGAGTTGTGGAGGAAAAGCTCAACCAACTTCCACCCAGTCCCCCCACCCAGATCTGCAGTGCAGGGTGGTGAGGTGGTCTCTGATCCAAGGAGTTTGGTGGAAGTGTGCCAGCCACGAGGGAGATTAACAAAAAAGGTTTGGGCAGGATTGGACAGGTCACCTCACCCCACCCTCCCTCAGCATGAAGAAAAGCTGCAGCTGCCCACACTGCTGCATGAGGATGGCAGGAAGAACAGGCATGAGATTCTGCATTCCTCTACAGCCAGGACAGATGATCCCCCAGGACATCAGACTCAGGCATCTCGCCAGATGTGCCCGCTCCAGCACTCCACTGCCTTGTCCAGCTGCTTTCTTGAAGCCACCTCTCACCTACTTGGCAATCCCTCAGTGGCCAGTACTGGAGCATTTAATCCTGAGGACCTTTACTCCAGACATGCTCCTCAGGATCACTGAGGAGAGCAGGCACAGCTGAGAGAATGGTTGGCAAAGACAGTCAGGAGAAAGAAACATCCCAAGGGAAAAAGCCAGGTCCTCAGGGACACAGAGCCTGCTGAGGAACTGCTCCAAACCACCCTGATGCTGCCATGGGAGCCTCGACCTCCCTCTGAGGAGCTCCGCTCACTGCTGGCCTTCTTGGGACAGGAAAGGCTATCCCCAGCTACCCAACCCCTGTTCAGGTCACCTCTGAGAGCGCAGAAGGTGGTGGGAGTCCAAAAATGGGCAGAAACCTGCTGCATGGATGCAGACAGTGCCTTGTACTCATACACACCGAGCCTCCTCCTTCCCTGCTCTCCTCTGGCACGGCTCAGCCCTAGGGTACAATGCCCCTGTCCTCTGCATCATCTCTGATTCCTGGGACCAGGCAAAGCCTCCTGCTCCCAATGCTCACACCTGGGCGCCGCCCTCCCACACACCCATCGGCACCTGCATTCCAGAGGGAGGCACTCAGCAGAGCCTCTGCCAAGAGGAGAGATGACCTCATGCACCAGCAAACAGGGAGAGAGATTTTTCCAACTTCGCCAAACATGGCTCTTCCCTCGCAGTCTGGCTGCCAGGAGACCGAGACCAAGCTCAGGGGATCTTCTGCCACCCTAGCCTGCTGAGAGGGCACCTGTGGGCACAGAATTCCTGCCTCTAGGGTATGGGAAAGCAACTCCAGCCTCAGAGAGCATCACCAGTGACCAAAGGGCATGGACAATACAAAGGACCCATGGAGAGCAGCAGTGTGAGACTTGCTTCAAGTATTTGTGCTCACCTTCACAGCAGAAGGATCTCACTTGGGTTGATCCCACTCCCCATCCCTCCACACTCCAACTAGATTTCAAGTTGGAAGGGACCCATAAGGATCTTTGAGTTGAACTCCAGCCATTCATCACCCTACATCTACACAGTCCAGAGGATTTACTAGGTTGCTAAATTATAGGCATGAGCACCATTCCCCCAGGGAATGAAAACCTTTCTTTGGGTGTTGCTCTCCTGCTGCAGCACATTAGGAACCAGCTCTCCAGCCCTGGAACAAATTCCTGTCTTGATGATTCAAAGCCATTTAAGATGCTGTGGCAGGTTCATGCCACCACTGCACTGGTGTGGCTGCTCCTGGTCATCTCCCAGAAACCCAGGAGCTCGGGCAAGCTAATCCTTAACAAGAGCAAAGCACTGGAATTGATAACAAGACGGAGCAGGAAGGAGCTGATGGAAGATGAGGACCAGCTGAGGACAGGATCACTTCTGTATCCAGGTGCCCTGGGGCTCTGCTCTGAGATCATCCATGGACAAGAGCAGGTTCCATGGAGAAGCTTTGCAGCTGGCTTTCTTCAGCACTACATCAGGATGCAGGAGATCCATGGCACACATCCAGGAGGATGTCATTCCCCCAGCTCCCACCCGCAGAATAAAGCATGAAAAATGCTTGATGGCTGTGCTGAGATGAATTCTCACATCAGAAAGGCTTGAAGAACGAGACAGGCAGCTTCAGGCCTCTTAAACTATCTCCTTAAATTCACAAAACCAAACAACGAGGGCGGCCCTGGGTCTGTCAGGATCCGACAGCTCTGTACACATGAGCCAACCTGCAAAGATCCCTCCTTCCATCAGAACAACAGAGCTTTGCACGGAGTGAAGCCTCCACGTCAATACAACACATTCCCTGCTCTGTGCCCTTGGGACAGTGACCCACGAGGCTGCCCCATCTGCTGCCCCAAGGCTGGGTGTCCCAACTGCCCGACTTCACAGCTTTCTCACTGCAGGAAGACCTGCCCGGGGCTTCTGGGCTCCATCAGCAGACCAAGTTACACCACCGAACCCACTCAAAGTCTGCTGCAGCATAAAAACACGGCTGGTATCGACTGTCAGCTTAAAATGCACACAGAAACGGGTTCAAGAGTCCCTGGGAAAGCAGCAGTTTCCCACACACTGCCAGGAAGGAGCAGGAGGGAAGAATCTATACCAGTATTTTAAAACTTGCATGTAATTAAGGCTGATGTAATAATTAACCCAATTAGCATGCAAAGCAAAGCAGGTCTTTTTTTTTCTTTTGAAAAAATCCCAAACCAAACCACTTATTCAGCACTTATTTCCCATTGCATCACACTTAAAACTGATAAAATTCAACTTCAGGCCCAGCAAGCTTATTTCAGAACATCAGCACTGGAGACCAAAAAAAAAAATTAAATCAATCAGTATTTACAAAATATATGCAAAAACCTGATTTTGGCCAAACATAGCCATCTCCAGACTATAGGCCAATGAAACTGAAATTCTGATAGCTGAATTACCACTGTGCTGAACATGTTTAAATCTCCCTCCATGACACTCTCCACTACGTGAGATTTGCACGTGCAAGAGGATCTGCTGGATTTTTTAAGCTCACCATCAGTCTGTGGACCACAGGAGACTCCTGTCTCCCATGGGATATGGCAGGGCTGTGGCACCTTTTGAGCCCCACAGACTTGCACAAAATCCAAACACCACCATGTTTTTACAGCAAACTGGATCCTGGATGCTTCCAGCTCTTCTTCAGGCTCGGGGAAGGTTTTGGTTCCAGCAGTGATGGGCAGATCAGCCACTGCCTGGGCCACGCTCGTGCTCACACCTGCATCCCACCCTGGGAGCAAAGCTCCATACCGACAGCAGTAAGGTAATTGCATAGAAATAAGTTATTGAAAGGGGATGCCAGTGACAAAACGAAGGCCAGCTGCTCATGGGATATTTTACCTCGGAGGAAAATTAAGAAGCACCTACAGATCCAATATCAATCCCGAAGGCAGGAGGGAAAGAGTGCCCCAGCAGGATCCCGCGCACCCGAGCCCTCTCCCGGCAATCTCCAGCACGGGGAGAGAGCTGCGAGCCGACCTGCCGGCGGGCCCGGGGCAGCAGCAGCCGCCCTTCCCGCAGCCTCCTCACCTTCTGCTCCGCGTGCGCTNGCCATTGCTTGTGCCAGGGAGCGCCGGGCGCCCGCTCCCGTGGGGCTCCACACCGGCTGCCTGGTGCCTTTGTGGTTTTTTTGGTGCGTTTTTTATCGGCTGCTCCACCTGAGTCACTCCCAACAGGAAGAGCGCGTGTGCCGCGGGCTGACTCACAGCCAGAGCCCAGCCCAGGGCGCGCAGACAGGCGCCTGCCCCCATCCACAGAGGCGCACTGACGGGGCACGGCACCCCAAGGATCTCATGCATGCCCCGTCCTAGGGAAATAAAATACAGCTGCAGCTCCTGCCCGTCCCGCTCGCCCAGCTCCATCCCCCCGGCCGCCGTCGCCTCCACAGGCAGGGCAGAGGTGCTGGCTGGGGAGAGCCGGACTGTCCGGGCACGCCGGAGGCTTGCAGGGAACAAAATGGAACAGGATGAGCTCACAGGAAGCCTGGGGAGGGTGGATGGAGGCTGTCCGGTCCCAGGCCAGGTCCAGCCAGCCAACCTGCAAGAGCAGGGCTCATTTCAGGTGCCTAGCAGGACTGGGGATGCAAAGAGACCCGAGGTCAGCTTGGATAAATGCCAGAAAGCACATCGATTTACCAGATAAGTATCAAGTTCAGGAAATCCCCAGACCTAGAAATGAGGTGGAGGTGGGAATCATCACACATATTTGTCTGCTTTTGCTCCTGAGACAGAAAATGAGGTTAGATGGGTCCTTGGCTTCACCTACTACATCATTTTTATGATAGAAGAAGGATGAGGAGTGGACACAGAGAGGGGGAAAACACTTGTCTGAGGCTGCTGACAGAGCCAGGAAGATGCCAGGCTCCACAGCCCCAGGTCCATTAGCACTTTGTTCTCAAGGGTAGCTGAGAAGCCACACAAGGCATGAAGGCCAGTTCCGTCTTGCTCCTTGCCTTTGCCTTGCAGCAGGACATGACCACTTCTACAGGGGAATAGAGAAATCTGGAGGCAGGGGTTCTCCACATCCTGCACACACCAGGACAAGTGGGATTCCAGCATATCCACCTGCCCTACAAAAGCAGCCCACCGGAGGGGCACAGTGAAGCATGGGCCTTCATGCTGCCTCACAGCAGCTCCCCTGCCTAATGCCACAGGACTCCTACTGTCACAGGTGACTGTGAGTGGTCCAGGAGCACCTTTAAATAGAATGAAAACACCCAGCAAGTTTGTTCCCAAAGACACAAGTTGCCTTTTAGCTCCCCTTCTGCATTAGGGATTCAAACTCAACCCAGGGCATGACACGCTGCTCACTTCAGGCCTAACACACCAGGGTGATTAACACCGAGCTGAGTTAATAAAACCATCACTTCAGAGTTTTTACACATCCATCACTTTTCACCAGCAACCATCAGCAAAATTTAAATTATTATGTTGTTTCAGACTGGTTTTGGAGCAGTTAATTCTGCCACAGCCACATCCTCAAGGACTGATAAACTTGTGAGCTTCAGTGGTCAGCCTGCAGTAGCAGCTTTTTTCAGCTCTGTTGTGAATGAACTTAAAACATCTTCAGAAGGACTTTTCTTGTGTTGCAGATTAAAGTACAGAGGTTCTCCAGTGAAAAAAAACCTGTTTCATTGCAGTGCCTGAAGAGCACAGCTGTTCTTTATGCGTCCCTTTGCTTACACTTTTGTTTAAAAGGTAAAACATCTCTGTTAACCATGCTGGTGTGAGACCTTTTCTAAAGGGTGCTGCCATAGCAATGGGTTGCCGTGGGATATTTGCTCTGTGGAGGGTAGTTCCAGATTGGGTGTGTTTAGAAAATCAGGGCCCCTGGAAATACATTTTTGGTAGTCTCATGGCATGTGGTTTTCAGAGGTCATCTTGAAGCATAGTGGCAGATGGTAAGGTGAGAGTAACCCGAGTCAATAAGCAGAGATGACTGAGGAGCGAGCTGTCAGGGCCTTGTTTGCACAAGTGGAGTGAGAGGTGGGGTGGCAACAATGAGATAAAAGGGATAACATGGAGGAGACAGATAAGGGAAAAGCTTCTGGATGGGGAGGGCTGGTTTTCCGAGAGAGAAGTCAGCCAAGGGTGTGGTGAGGATGATGTCTCAGGGAACTGCTGTAGGGACCACGCTGCTGGATATGAGCTTCCCAAGCAGAGGGGTGCCAGCAGGTAGGAAGGACACAGCAGAGGCGTTTTGGGCAAGTGATGTACTTAAGAGCAGAAGGGATTGTGTCTTCTTAGAGGTATGAGTGAGTCCTAAGAACTGCTGAGTTGGTGGGAACACCATAAATAATTTTATCCTACTTAAAAAAAACAGTAATGAAAACCACATAAGACAACCTCAGGTGCCAAAACCCACCCCTCCACTATCGCATTCAGGAAGCTGTGTTCTTTGTTGTGAGCTGTATTAAGATCCAGCAAGGGAAATGAAAAGGAAACCTCCTGTTTTATAAAAGTGAGTTGACTCAATCAGCAGCAGCAGCAGGTACGGCTGGCAAAGGGAGGTGCAGAGATGTGGTGAGTTCAGGCTGGCTGTGCCCATGAGATCACCAGGAAAGAGGAAAGCCCTGTGAGTCAGCTCCAGGTGTCTGGAATGTCTGGAGGCTGTTAGGCAGCATAAGAGGCTCAGACAAGGAGCTCAGTGTTAATCACCCTGGTGTGTTAGGCCTGAAGTGAGCAGCGTGTCATGCCCTGGGTTGAGTTTGAATCCCTAATGCAGAAGGGGACCTAAAAGGCAACTTGTGTCTTTGGGAACAAACTTGCTGGGTGTTTTCATTCTATTTAAAGGTGCTCCTGGACCACTCACAGTCACCTGTGACAGTAGGAGTCCCGTGGCATTAGGCAGGGGAGCTGCTGTGAGGCAGCATGAAGGCCCATGCTCCACTGTGCCCCTCTGGTGGGCTGCTTTTGTAGGGCAGGTGGATATGCTGGAATCCCACTTGTCCTGGTGTGTGCAGGATGTGGAGAACCCCTGCCTCCAGATTTCTCTATTCCCCTGTAGAAGTGGTCATGTCCTGCTGCAAGGCAAAGGCAAGGAGCAAGATGGAACTGGCCTTCATGCCTTGTGTGGCTTCTCAGCTACCCTTGAGAACAAGTGCTAATGGACCTGGGGCTGTGGAGCCTGGCATCTTCCTGGCTCTGTCAGCAGCCTCAGACAAGTGTTTTCCCCCTCTCTGTGTCCACTCCTCATCCTTCTTCTATCATAAAAATGATGTAGTAGGTGAAGCCAAGGGAGAAAACCCATTTTGGTGACTTATGCCAGATGAACATCCTGATGCTGAGTCCTTGCAGCCCAGGTCAACCCTCACATCCCCAAGCCTCCTTCTGCAAGGGACCGTCTGATCTGCCGTGTCCTCCAGGAGGAGTTCCTCTGGGATTTCCTCACAGTGTGGAAAATCAGTGATCACAATGTGTTGGTATCACCAAACACCAGTGCAGCGGTGGAGACTGGACTTCACTCTCTGCTCTGACAGTTGGGTGCCCTGGGAAAAAGTCCTCATGACAGCCAGAGCCACCTGGAAGAGAGGAGATCATGCAGGCAGCAGCTCCGCTGGGATGGGCAGAGGCAGGCAGGAAGCAGGCCGGCAGTGAGCAAGCAAGGCAGGGCAGGGCAGCAGCAGTGGCACAGCAAGGAAGTGCTGTCGTGTCTGGCCTTGCCTTGCCTGTGCCCTGCCCAGACCAGTGAGGGCTGAGACAGACAGGGATGGAGGAAGAAGGCATTGCCATCCAGCTGCATTCCTCTCTCTGTCCCCATGCATGGCCTCTGTGGGATAACTTTTACATGGCATTCCTGATGCTTCTGGGATGGGGGCACACTGAAGGCATCAGGCCAGTGGTCAACTAGAAAAAATAACCAGAATGTGGCCCAACATGTCATGGCTGTAGATGGGGAGCACAGAACACTGCCAGCTCGATTTGACAGCTGTATGACCTCCTCTACTTCCTCAGATCCGCACAAACAGAGACACCTCCTCCAGGCAGTTGTTCCCAGCACTTTTTAACTCATAACAACATCTTGTCCTCCTCAGAAGTGAGAGGGAACCCAGCTCAGGTCTGTCCAAGCCCTCCCCACTGCCACCTGCTCACCAGGCCTCTTGCCCCCTGCCAGCCTCCTGCTTCTCCAGAGAGCACATGAGAGATGATGGAGCTTGAACTTGGGTATTGAGAGGAAACACAGGGAACTGAAGAATAAAGGCTACCAGAGCATGGCTTGGTCACTGCTCAGCAAGGTGCCTGCTTCCCCCAGCTTGATGTCAGCTACAGGCTACACTGAGCAGAGAGTATCTGAGGAAGGCATCTCTACTTGGGCTTCAAAATATTGGAAAAAGAGTTTAGCAACCTGGAAGCCATTATCACGGTCCCTTGGAGCTGGGTCTGCTCCTCCCTGTAACAGATTTCTGAGTATCTACTTAGGTTACTCTTACCTCATCACCCTCCACTATCCTCGAGCATTACCTCTGAAAACCACATGAATGCCAGGCTCATCCTCCTTCAAGATCACCTCTGAGACACATTTGCACAATGCCCACAAAAAACTTCTGATAAAATAAAGCACACAGACTTGCTTTCTAAACTAAGCATTTTAGCCTCAAAATGGTAAGAGGCTCCATGTCAACCTACAGCCCATGCAAGGTCAGAACCATCCCACCACCCAATTCTCTGCTCCCTGACTGCTCCCCACACTCCAGCTGAAACCTCAGCCGGATTTTACCAGCTGGGACTTGCTCCACAAAAATATTGGCAAGAAAAAAAGAGAGGTATTTTAGAAAACAAGTTCATTAGTGACAACTGAAGAATGAAAGGTTGAAAGTACACAGAGATACAAATATAGTAAGAATTTACCAGCTGAGATGGGATTAGCTCTGATGTAAGTTAATGAGGCCTGTGCATTTTCCTCTGCTGAGAAAAATAACAAATCCAGCTGGAGCTGTAAGACAAGTGTGAATGCAGAACAGCCTAGTCTCCTATCACTGCAATCTGTCCTTAAAAATTTGGGCCCAGGAACAACACAGAGCACCCAGATTTGTGGCAGTTCCCAGTAATTTCAGCTTCTTTATTTGGGGTTTTTGTTTTCTTTTCCCAGGAGTCCCATCCTTTTCCACCTGTTTAGTAAAAAGGATTTTACTCTTACAGTGTAAATAAACTCCCCCCAGTTCCTCAGGCCTTTCCAGGAAGACAGTGTCACTCCAATAATATCAGCACCAACAACATACTATGTTTTTAAGTCCTGGAAAACCAGCATCTTAAAATCCAACACAGCCATGGGAGTGGAGCAGTGACACAAGGAAAAACCATCATCCCTGTCATCTGTATCCCACCACGTGTATTTCCAAGTTTCTTCTCCCTTTTTCCCATACCAAACCAGGTTGTCTAAGGAGCAAGAGGTGAATCTTGCAACTGAGACACATCCCCACCATCAAATATAAAGTAATACTCAAAAGAATGCTGGGGTATAAAGGGTTACAAATATTCAGACTTTATTATAAATAAGAAATACTGTTTTATACATAAAAACTGCAAGTGTTGCATTTTGTTCACCGCCCCAGACAGCAAGACCACAGATTAAGGGCAAAAAAAGCTGGAGTGAAGGCACATACTGAGGGGGCCACAGTCAGGAATAAGGTGATGAAGGAATGTCACGTGTCATCCGTGACACCCAGCACTCCACCAGCAGCTGTCACATCATCACATTACGTAAAGAAATAACTGGACTGATACAATGAATAATGGCTGTAATGCAGTACTGATTAAGAGATCGCTTATAAAGATTTTTTTTTTATTTAAAAATAAAATTCTGTTAAAAACGGCTTAAGAGGAAAAAAACCCAAAAACCCAGGAGAAGAAAGCAGGAAACCTTAGGCCTGAGGTCAGCCAGGGCATGCGCACATCTTCGCATCTGCTCTTCTCACAGCCTTGGCAGAGGTGACGTGGTCACAGCCATCTTCCCAGAGCAACCCAATGTCCCCGTGCATGCAGGCACAGGGAGCTCTCCTGCAGGGCTGCTTCCAGGCAGGAGGGAAATCCCACAGTCATTAAGGGAAGGGATACGAGAGCGATACGGGGTTTGCTGGAACACCCCTGCCCAGCAGCACTGTCTGCACTAAAGCCTCCTGCCTTGCACAGTGGTCTCAAGATGTCCCCAAATGCAGCTCTCTGACCACCTCAGTGCTGGGTCGGGTCTCCCAGCAGTGCCACAGCTCCTCACAGCCCAGCTGCAAAGCCACAGCCCCTGTCCCACTCCTGGCACAGCATCCCAGGGGACAAGGGACACAGAACAGGATGCAGCAGGCACCATGGGGCAGGGCTGGCTTTGGAGGCAGGGCTGGAAAGCATCCACCCAACAGGCAAAGTGGTTATGCGTGGGTGCTGGAGATACAGTAGAGGGAAGCAAGCAGGAGCCCAGCGAGAAGAAATCCCGAGTTTGAAGGGAATGATCTGGAGAGAAGCGATACACAGTGCACATGCCCCGATGGCTACAGGGGAAAGCACACAGAGGAGGCCAGGCTGTGCCACTCTGGAAATATGGCTGAGTATATTTACACACACATACACATACACAAGAGACTTCCTCACACTATAACCATGATTTAAAAAAAAAAAACGGAAAAAACATCACATTCACACAAAAAATATAAATTTGAAATAATTAATAGCACCAGTGTGTGTCAGATAATAATTTCTTCCCCGCTACGCAAACGTACAAAGTTGCATAGTGTTTAAGGCTAGATATATACTGGATCTCAGGGAAAGGGGGGAGGGATGCCAGGCTGGAGGCAAGGAGGAAGCTGCAGAGGATGCTCTTGTCTCGGAGTGAGGGGCTCCCCGCCGCTCCCACCCAGCACCAGTGAGCCCTGCCTGGGGAAGGAGCCTGTGCGGAAGAGGTGGGAGTGGTGTGAAAGGCAGAGCTGCCACCTGAGCCTGGACTGAGGTCCCTGTGCTGTGGTAGCTTTACAGTGATGGGCAGATCTAGAGGCAAAAAGAAAGGAGGGCACCAGGAAATTCCAGCTCTTCCTGCCAGCTTTAAAACAGGCAAAAGGCCCGAGCAATGGCAGGAGAGATAAAAATGCCACTGTCCTCCTTCAGGAAAAAGATGGGGAGAAAAAAAGACCTTTCCATTTCCACTCATGTGCCCCCTTCCTTCCCCACCCAAAGACATTCAAAAGGGAGGTCAGTACAGCTGTCAGAATTCTCCAGAGGGCAGCCCTCCTCTTCAGCAAGACTTGTCTTGCTTCAACAATCTCATCTGTCCGTCAGCCATTCCAAGCCCAGAAAACCAGATCCTCTGCAAATTCAGTAGCAACAGATGGAAATGCAGCTCGTGGCTTCCACACTCTGGCAGTCTGGACTACCAGCAGGTAGCAGCTTTCAGACTGGACCCAAAACTTCTCTACAGAACAGGAGTGGGGCTGGCAAGACCCACCACTCCACCAGTATCCCATCTTCCCAAAGAGCTCCAATCAGAGGCTGCCTTTTTCTCAGAGCAATGCATCATCACAGAAAGCACTTCAGAAAGAGGCTTCAGCTATTTTGTCAAAGGCTACCAACACTGTTGGTTTGGCCACTAGGTAATGATGAAAAAATTAAATTCACAGGGTTAGAAGTTGGGAAGAAGGATCTGAATTGAGTGCAGCTATACTGGCCATTACAGTAATACTTTGGTAGCCATCCCCTTCCTTCATAGGGACGAAGAGCTCCAGGATTGAGGATTTTACAGTCAAAAGGAGAAGACAGGAGAGAAAGTTGGGTTAGTTTTGCCTTGCTGTATACAGCTCACATGGTTATTTCCGAACCACGGTATAAAGAGTCCAGAGCATCTCTCATCCTTGCACTAATCAAAGGGAAACTGTGTCTGAGGAAAGGGCAAAGGTGGAGTGCTCAGGAAAACCATCTATATAAAAAAACCCCTTTGCTGCCCAAAGACGGATATTTAATTTGCTTCTCAAAAAACCCCCCAAAACCCAAACAAACAAAACAAAAAAAAACCCCAAAAAAAAAAAAAAACCACAAAAAAAAAAACAAAAAAAACCCCCCCCCCCCCCCAAAAAAAAAAAAAAGAACCTTTCAATTTATCCTGATTGGAAAAGAAAACAGTGGCTGCAAGCAGCAAAGAGTTGGGGATTTGGAGAAGGTACTGTGTGTTAAGGCACTCCACGGCCGAACCACCGCTCACCGGGGCAATTCCCCCCACCCCCAGCGCACCCTTAGGGTTTCTCAATGGACGGGGTGTTGAAACAGCCAGATGGCAAGGTCTTCCTGATGTCTTCCAGGTTGCTAATGTCCTTCAGGATCTCTTCAATGTCCCTGTTGTAGGCCTGTATCGCATCATCTTGCTTCTTGGCCTCTCTCTCAAGGAAAGACACCTTCTGGTCCAGGTCACTATCTTTCATCTGGTCTTTGGCACTGTTCAGGGTACCTTCAATTTCATTCAGTTTGTTCAAGTCCACCGTCTCCAGTTGCCCTGGAAAGCCAGAAGCAAACAGTGAAGTGCATTAAAACCCCTTTGACACCCTGGGTGCTCACATGGCTGAGCCAACAGCAGACCTCCATCGGGCCATCTCTGCATTAGAGACAGCATCTGAAACAGGATCAGCTACACGGGTGACGTCTCCACTGCCTCAAGAAGCCTTCAGTTTGCAGAAGGCCAATACTGAGCATTGCACAACAAGCTCTGCGGCGACTCGGGAAAGAAAAAGAACCCCAAGTCCTTGCCAAAACCACACAAACCCCATTTCACGAGGTCTACAGATCCATCTGGTTCCTCACACAACACTGGCAGGAAAGCCAGCACACATCAGGAAAACACTCAAAGGCACAGAGCACATTAAGGACAGTCCTACCTAGCTGATCCAACAGATCATTAATGACAGTGAGCAGGCTGTTCACAGAGTTCTTAGCTTTTCTTGCATTGTCTTCTGCCTCCTGGGCAGCCTGTGAGGCCTGCAGGATATAAAAAAAATAACTGAGAGCACAAAGAAGGTGTAGGGATTACAAAACTGTTGCCTCTCCTCTGCAGTTAGTCACCATATCGCTGCCTCCTCAGTCCAGGATAACAATCCTGCACAAAGATCTTTATCACAGGGCTGGGGAGAAGACTAACAATCTTCAAGTAATAGGTTTTCTGAATATTTCAGGATGGGGATCCCTGAAAACTGAGCAGGATTTTGCAGTAAAAGCCAGGATGGAATCAATAGGGCTACAGTCAGGTTTTAGTTAAAGGAAAAGTAGCTCTCAAATTCCAGCAGGGAGCCTATGATAATGCACCAGAACTTGTCTCCTTTTCAGTCCCACTTAAAACTTGGAAGAGTTGGAATACTGGCTGGACCCAGCACCATCTTTGCAAGAGGAGAGCAGGAGGAAAGCCTTCATTGCCAGGACAGAAGGGAGTAGGCAGCTCCTAGCCACTGCTGTCACCTGCCAGCAGTACTTACCTCGCCTGCCATCTTCATATCCTGCTCAGCATCTGCCTGCTTCTGCTTCAGCTCTTTTTCTGCATCCTGCAGCTGCTTCATCATGTCATCCACTTCCCTGGCCAGTCCTGTCACGTCAGCAAAGGTCTTGTCGGCTTCGGCTCTGGTAGCAGCAGCACTCTGCAGCCAACAGGTGGGAGAGGATGGAAAAAGGTGGTGAAGGTGCAGAACTTCCTTCAATCCTTCTCATCAAAATGCACTGATTTCCTATCTTACCACATTTTGCAGTGGGGAATACAGCAGAGAGCACACAGGGCTCACCAGGAAATACTGGAACAGGAGTTTATGCAATCACACAAGAGTGTCAGAGCGGGTGAGTTGCAGCAGACTCACCTTCTGAACGGAGCTGGCGATTTTCTCAGCATCATCTGCTCTGGCCTTGGCCTCGCGGGCGTCGGCAGCAGCGTTGCCCAGCGCCAGCTCTGCCTGGCGTGTCTTGTTGTTGGCCTCTGCAATGGTCTGGCTGATGGCAGGGATCTTCTTCAGCGCCTCCTCGGCCGCCGTCTTGTTATCGTTCACCCGCTTGTCAAAGTCTAAAGGGGCAAAGCAGTCCCTTATCACGTGCTCCAGAAGAGCCTTGGGATGCTCCTCTGACCGAGCTACCCAAGGCTTTTCTGCCCTGACACTGGAGGGATCAAGAGCAAACTGGGGTCAGCTCTCCCTATTGCACATCTTCTGATGCTAAATAAGGAAGTTAAAAGGAAATTTCCAGTCCCTGAAAACACTTACATTTTTTCTTTAAAGAAAAACAAGCCAAAGAAAACACCCAACACTCAGGTAAGGGCAATAGCAGGGCCTCTTTAACCAGAATATCCTACTGCCAAGTGACTTGTCACACTAGAATTGAAGGATTCACTCCAAGTGCTTCCTCTTTACCTTTCAGGTTGCTGAGAATGGTATTGGCCTCCTGTAGTGTGCCATTGCCCTTCCGAGCAGCTTCTTCTGCCAGGGCTTTTGCTGCATCTGCTCGAGCCAAGAGCTGGTCTGCAGTCTGAGGAGACATGATATGTATCAATGTATTCCCACTTTCTGAAGGACAATTGTGTTGGTGTATGAAAAAGCACTGCTCAGCCTCAAACAACAACACCATCCAGAACAGCAGGTTCTGGACCTCTGAGACCCAGGTGAGTGTATATACTTCAGGAATACTGTTCTGAATACAAAATTGACACCACATCTGGCAAATATTTCATATTTTCCCATACAGCCTTATAGCCATTGTTTTTAACAGCTTTCTGCATCTCCTTTCTGGGGCCTTTCTTCAGCATTCTTATAATCAATAAGTAACATTAAGACTGAATAAGATGAGATCTTTCACATCTGGCCAGTTAACTTGTCTTCCTTGGTTTTTTTTCTCCCCAGGGAACAAAAGCCTGTGCAAAGCGGAACTGACCTGCTGCTCTGTCTTCCCCTTCTCCAAGAGGTTCTTTACTTCTAGCTCCTTTCCCTTCATATCTTCTCTCAAATCCTCATAATCTTTTAGCTTCCTGGCAATTAGTTGATCCAGTTCCTCTGCTTCCTTCTTGATCTTATTTGCTTCATTCTGCAGGTGGAAATCACACACACAGATTCCTGAATGTTACAGAATTCCTGAACAGGTGGTAAATTTTTGCACTTCTACATTCAAGCCAAGATGTTTGGCAAACATTTCACTCAGATTTTTGTCCTTCAGAGACTGGGGGAGGTGGGGTTTATGTAGGTGGTTTTCTGCACTTAAATCTCCTGCATAAATGTATAAATTGGATAAAAGCTGGATTATGCCTACATGGACAAAAAACTCACAGACCATTCTTATGCAGAGAACATTAGCAGAGGATATGTGAGGTATGCCAGCAAACTAGCAATCTTCAGGAAATACTGCACATGATGGTGCCCACATGTACCTCTAGCCTCGCGGAATCCACAGTCGGCAGGCTGGTGAGATTAGCGTAGATCTGCAGGGCTCTGTTTCCAGCTTCCTCTGCCTCTGCAAGCACCTTGTTGGCCTGTTTCTCTAGGTCTCGAGAAATATTCCTTGCCTGATTGTACCTAAAAAATCCACAAGTACCCAGTTATGTTACAGTATTTTTTGTAGAACTGAACTTAGTAAGAGAGTAGAGAGGCTAAGAAATTGAAAATCATCTCCTGTAAAATCCAAAGCATACAGAGGGTTGTCTTAGTTTTAAGCACTGCTTTAAAGTCAGGAAATAAAAACAATTTTCTGCTACTGACTCACTTCTGGTTGAGCTCATCAATATCAATTGCCGTTTGGTTTTCTCCAGCCAGGGTTTTCAGCAGCAGCTGATATGCTTCCGTGGAAGTATCATTTGCAGCCTTGGCTGTGCGAACAATCTCATCAGCTTCCTTTTTGTGCCTGGACAAGATGACAGAAGAAAAATAATGCCATTAGATTCGCCAGCCAAGAGTTTTTAATCCTCATTTCTTGAGTATATTTTCTCTTACTTTTCTTTCCTTCCTGCCTTCCTACCTTCCCCCAGATCTACAAATGGGAGATGCTGAAACATTTGCAATGGAAGATGGTTGCCATTTCTGTCATCCACATGACCAATGTTTGCCGCCAGTGCTACACAGTCATCACCCCACAGCACCAGTATCTTACACTGCAAAGGGTGTGTGTCTCCTATCCAGCAAATTGAATTCTGCTTCTCCCTTGGAGAGGAGACCAGGGCCCTGACATAGGCCACGATGAGTGTTTTGCCACAGCCTACCTTTCCGCCAGCTTACGGGCCTCTTCTGCCAACACAGTCATGTTGTTGGGGTCCCCGCTTTGTTCTGGAGGTGTAATGGACTGGAAAAGAAAGGGGAAAAAACCCTTAAAGCTCTTTTTTCATCTTTTATTCATCTTTGCTTTCAATATTTATTGTCATGATCTAAATGCTTAGAGATGTGTCTAACCTACTTCTCATTCTCTGTGTTTTTCTTAAGCTCATGTGGTTTCCACCACTGGTTATCCCTTGAAAAACAACGGTGCTAATATTTATTTAGGACTTTTTATGTTGGTTTGGGCCGAGATTCAATCTGTGACAGACAGTGGTGAACTTCCTTCATTGATTTCTCATGATCTTGATGCAAATTTGCTGTATGAGGGAGAGAGCAAGTGGAGAAACACACCAGAGGCGCCGAAGGAAAGGCCCTCACCCTCTCCCGGCTGTGTGAGATCTCAGCAGCACACTCACCACGTTGTCAGATGCCATCTTGGCCTTCTCCAGCATATCAGAAGCCAAGCTGATCAGGTCCTCGGTGTCCTCCACCCGCACCCGGGCCTGCTCCGCCAGGTTCTCCGTGTCCCGCACTGTGCCCTGGATGTTCCTCAGCCTGTTGAGCTGACTCACCAAGGTGCTGTTGATGTCCTTCAGACGATCCATGAGGCCCTGATCTACGTCTGAAACACACAACGGAAAAGAGAGGAAGCGAAATTAATCAGAGCAGGAAGAGAAGCTGGAGCAACAGCTTACCACTGCAGGCACCGTGTTGGTAGGTTAATCCCGTACTGAAAGGGAACCAGAAAAACCACTTCACAAGTCACTCAGCTTGAGATCAAAGTCATAATCAGAAGGTGCACCAAACAGGAGAAATGAAAAGCCATTAACTAGTAATAACACAATCCCGCTGGGTGTTGGAATTGACTCTGATGGGGGATTTTGTGTTCAGAATCATGTTTTACCTCTCTCATTGACTTAAAATGACAACAGAGCTGCTCCTCAATGGGTATGAAATGTCTGGTTTGTGAATTCTCTTTAGCTTAACTCCTAGAAATTAAGCAGAGACGGAGGAGTAGGGAAGATGTACATTTTTCCACACTGAGGGCAACAATGGCTACTCCAAACAAAGACATAGGGAGCTCCATAGGGAAACAGCTAGGAGCTGTGTGGAATAGCAAACGCACTCCAAACTCTTCCCAAACCAAAGGGCTGACAAAAGCTGGCAGCATAGACTCTTGGTTCTCTCATATGTAGGACTTATAAGGCACCTGAACTTCCCCAAATTTTTGGATCACCAGGTAACTCCCCACAACAGCATCTTAATAATGGAGGCGTCACAGCAAAGGTATGGGCCTCACAACCCAGGCAGTTCCTTTTGAAAAGCTTAGAGTGTTATCAAGAATTAAAGTGCAAGCAGAAGCCCGCAGAACTCCAAAATTAAGATTTTTCCCAAATACCTTGCAGCACGTCTCAAGTACTGAACATGAACATTTGACACATTTCAAAAACATACTACCACAAAACCAGAAATAACTCCTAAAGGTATGCACAGATTTTCCAAGGGTAGTTTTTGCTGCATTTACCTTGCCCTCTTAGTAAGAGAAAAAACCTGGAGCTGGGGAAGGGTCTGGAGCACAAGTCTGATGAGGAGCAGCTGAAGGGGCTGGGAGGGGTTGAGCGTGGAGCAAAGGAGGCTCAGGGGGGACGGCTCCCCACAACTCCCTGACAGGAGGGTGCACCCAAGGGGGTCAGGCTCTGCTCCCAAGGAACAGGGACAGGATCAGAGGAAACAGGCTCAAGCTGTGCCTGGGAAGGTTTTAGCTGAAGAGTGGGAAAAATTTCTTCACTGAAAGGGCTGTCCAGCCCTGGCACAGGCTGCCCAGGGAAATGGTGGAATCACCATCCCTGGAGGGATCTAAAAGCTGTGTGGATGTGGCGCTTGGGGACGTGGGTCAGTGGTGTCCTTGGCAGCGCTGGGGGGCAAGGAACAGTTGGACTTGACCTTAAAGGTCTTTCCAAACTAAATGATTCTATGATTCAAGACATGGAAAGAGAGATCAAAAATTCCACCACAAAACCAAATCCATTCCCTCATCTTTCTTCAATCCCCACCCTGCTATCCTCTTATGTGGGACTGTTGTCTAGGCACGGATGCCAAGCAGACAGTGTAAATCTAACTCAGCTAAAGCTGAGAAAAGCTCAAGTGACCATTCTCACTAGCAGGAATCTTCCCAAGCAAACGCCAGCATTAGATGCGTGTTAGCTTTTTCCCAGCTTCACACAAAGAGGACAAATTTTCCCAAAGTGGTCTGAAATCACTGAACCAGCTCCCAGGGGAACATCTTTTACTGCAAAGGCAATAGTCTTCTTCAAGGTTCTCTTTTCCAGAACACACACCATCTTATACATTAAAGAGACCCTAAGGACAAACCACTGTCACAGTCATGACAAACATCCTGCTCACAGACATCTCGTGGTAGGGGTGACAATACAAGAATCCATTTGAAGCAGAGCTTAACAGGAAAAACAGCACTCTTCAGAACATTCTACACTTTATGGTGGGATGATTAAGTTTGCCATCAGGATTTTGAAGCCTCCATTCTGATCGCTGATGATATCCCAACAAGAACAATTTGATCCCAAGATGTCTGAGCAAATTTAAAACATAGTAAGTATACTGCAAAGTTTTCTGCTTGTTTAACAAATAAACCCCTCCTTTCCATCTAGAGAAGAGGGTAATGTAAAACACTTGCATCCATACAGAGCTAGAGGCAGATCTTTACTTCCACGTACAACAGAGACCGCTGGTAGAACAGCATGGATAAAAGCACAGGCACTGTTGTTTTGATAATAGCATTCACTGACTCAGTGCTGCCTGAAATAGCTGTCAATCCTGGAGCACAGCACTGGCTTGAAATAAAACATGCTGTCTCCAAAGGGAACAGGAACATCAGGCAAAGAACTCATCCAGTCGGTCCATGTCTGATCAGGTCAACTCACCTTTGCTCTTTTGTGCTTCATGGAGCAACTCTGTAACTTCTCTTTCTGCCTGCTTTAATCTCTCTTCGAAGGCTTCATCAGTTACAGTGTCTTCTCTGGTACCCAGATTTGCTATAAGATTTTCCAACTCCCGCAGCCTTTGACGTTGCTCCACCACCTACAGGAGAGAGACAGAGCACAGCTATGACACAGCAAAGCACCTTGAGCCTCTCTGCTTTCAGCAACCACCAATAGCCACGGGCCGGAATGCTGCACAAGTGGACATGTGCCACTGTCTCCAGGGCTACCAACAGCAGTGTTTGTGGCCTTACCTTATCTTTCACTAATCTGTAACAGGCTGGACACTCCTGGCAGCCTGGCCATGAGCGGTTGTAGAAATAGTTCTCCTCACACTGGTTGCAGCGGCTCCCCACGAAGCCTTCCTTGCACTCGCAGTGGCCGTTCTCCCGGCACTGCAGGGACCGGGAGCCCTCGGGGTCACAGTCACAGGCTGCAGGGAAGTTAAACCTCAGTCAGACTGCAGAAGAGGCAGAAACACCCTAAAACTCACAGGATAAGAGGATATCCTTAATACCCTAAAATGTCCGCAAGAGCTATGGGGAACAAACCTGCCAGCTGGACCTCACTTCTGATTGCAGTGCTTCTATTCCCAAGCAGGATCCAACATTCATTGTGTGCGTTCAGTGTTGCTATTACCTCTCCCACAAAGCATCATTCTACCCCACTTCACTGTAACCAACTGCAGTTAGTTCTCCTGCTCTTTACAGGCAGGGTTATCAGTGAGGAAAGTTCGGTTCATCCTGCTTTGCAATCATGTTTACAAGATCAGCTGCTCCTCAAGACAGAATCTGTGTACGGAGGCCATCTACAAAGTAGCTGTGCAGGAGCACATTAGGAAACAGGGCTGCTGGAGGCCAAGATGCAGAGAATGTATTTACATCAAGGAGAAGTAGTTATCTATTAAGCTGGGTATCTCCTAAGTCGGACAAGGAAGAGGTAACAAAAGAAGAAAAGGATAAGCTATAGTACTGTTGGGGTTTTAGGAGGGGGGTTTTTTGTGTTTTCTTTTCCTCTTAAAGAATTTTTCCCCATGCTAAGGGATAACTGCTGGGTGCTTGAGACAAAAAGACCTGGCCATAGCGGGAGGGGTCCAGCTGTCCTCTTTTACTTGGGTTTTTTCTCAGGTGCGGGTGGAGATGTCGCGACATTTGAACCGGGGAAAAAGGGTTGGGTACAAGAGGCCTAGGCCTCTTTGTTCTCCCGGCATTCGGAGGGGAGGGAGAGGCTGCAGATGCTGCAGGGAGAACTCATCGTCGCTGCGGGGTCCTGCCTTCTGCTGCCTCCTTCTATCGTGAGTGCAGCTTGCTGGCTGGAGCAGCCGTTTGCACTGGGACCCTATTTAACACCCTAGCTCACTAACAGAGGGACTCTCTTCACCATCTGCTCAGGTGTTATAAACATTAAAAGCATTGAGTTTAATGCGAAGTATATTAACTAATAAAGTGCTTGAGCATGTCTAAGCAATGTACAGGTTTGGCTGTTGTCCCAGAAGAGGACTATGTATCTCGTGGAGCTACAAGAGAGAGACGGACAGCAGGCAGAAAGGAGACACAGCATCAGGACACAGACCCGGTAGCTGTCCTAGGAGAGAACTACATGTCCCATGGAACCTCGGAAAGGATGAACGACGAGCAGGAAGCGGATACTTGGGGCCAAGACTTTTGGGAGATTGGACCGGGGATATAAAAAGGGTACCTCGTGGCAAGGGCGTGGGCTTTTTGGGTGGTTGTTGGAGGGAGAGGGAGTGAGCATTTTGTGGTCGAGGGTTGTTGTTGGGAGTATTTTTTTTGCCTGTTTTGCCGAGTGGGATGGTGGGCTGCCCATCATCTCCAGTTTCCAGCTGCGGATTAATAAACGCAGATTAATTTTTTTTCTGATATCTGGACTCATTTATAACACGGGTCCCTCAGGGGGCCACGGGACCCCAAGCCCGCCTTTCCCTGCTCTACGGGGAGGCAGCTGCCCTGCCTCCGCTGCACTGCAGCGCCGCTAGCACCACACGCCCTGCCTGCCCACACATCCCGGAGTTTCCCACCTGCTGTTTCCCGGGGAATCCTGCCGAAGCACCAGGACCGGCTGCCCAGGGGGTTTGTGAGGCCTTTCTCCCATCCATTCCCAGCCCCGCCCGGCCGCCATCACCGCACCGGGAGCCCCAGCGCCCCTGCGGCCGTGAGCGGCACTGCACCGAGGGGAGAGGGGCGGACAGCCGAGAAGGTGTCACTGGGTTCTGGGTCTGTTTGTTGTTACTGCCACAGTTAGTGCTGCTTGTTTGCCTTGGTTTTTTAATATACATACACATACATATATAAGTAAAGAACTATTATTCCTATTCCTCATATCTTTGCCTGAAAGCCCCTTAATTTCAAAATTATAATAATTCGGAGGGAAGGGCGTTACATTTTCCATTCCAAGGGAGGCTCCTGCCTTCCTTAGTAGACACCTGTCCTTCAAACCAAGACAAGTACAGAAATCAGATTTCGTCACGCACAGTGTGGACATAAAAGTGGCCAACTTTTGCTGTGATGAGGAGCGAGGTGACAAAATACCTTCCCAGAGGCAGAAAGCAAGCAAAGGCAAGGCTGAGTGTGCAACATCCTCCCCATCTGCCTTGCTACGGCCCCTCAAGACTTACGTTTACAGCCTTCGGAGCCAAAGCCGAAGTGGTTGCCCTCGCATCTGTCGCAGTGCTGGCCGGTGACGCCTGGCTGGCACTCGCACTGCCCCGTTCGGATGTCGCACTGCCCGTTGGTGGAGCCCAGTGCGTGGCAGTTGCACCTGGGGGAGGCAGGCACGCATGAGATGTAACACAGAAGGGACACATGGGGCAAGTGCCTCTCTGAAGAGCGCAGGTCAACATTTGCGTTTGCCAAAAGTCACTTTCCTTGCCGTGCAGATGCAGCAGGCGAGGCATTGAGCTTTTGAACCATGCAAGGTCACTCGCTGCCTGCGCTAAAAAAGGAACCCACAGGCCCCTGCTACAGTCACAAAGTCTTGTGGCAGTTTTCTATTTAAATCCCTGATTTAGAGCTCTTTATAAAGCTATTTATAAATCAGGCTTTTTGCACAGCCTTAGTAGCTGCTCCCTGACCACTGCTCTTCCCCACTCACAGCAGCGCTGAGTCATACCTGTTACTTGTGACAAACATCACATTCCTGCACAATGTAAGCACAGACCCTCCAAAATCAGGGTCTCTCTGCCCCAAGCCAAGGCAAACCTTACCTCTCACAGCCACGTCCACTCTGGAGGTTGAAGAATCCAGGCTCACAGGCACTGCAGTCCCTCCCAGTGACGTGAGACAAGCACTCGCACTGCCCAGTCACTTGATTGCAGACTGTCTGCTGATTCACGGTGCCATAGGGATTGCAGTCACAAGCTGCAAAAAGAAAAAGGTATGGAGAAACGTAAGTTAGAAATCCCTTATGGTGTTAGTATTTACCCTAATGGGCCTAGACCCAAACCACAGAGCCACCCAGTCCCTGCACTGCACAATGTTTTTGCTTTGATGGCACTAAGCACCCACAAACAAGGATTTTAGCAAGCTCGAACCACCTAACCAGGGTAAAGCCACACGCTGCTGCTGACAGGCACAAACCGCAGCCTGACGGGAGCTCTTGGGGACAAAACCGTTTTTAAATGCAAGAAGAAGCAAGTCTCACCTCTGCACTTGTCGGCAGGGTCAGGGGCCAGGGGGTTCCCAAAGAAGCCGTCCTTGCAGCGGTCACAGTAGAAGCCAGCCGTGTTGTAGATGCACTTGAGGCACTCGCCGGTCTGGCGGTCGCAGTTGCCCACGGCGTTGGGGTCAATGTTGTCATTGCACTGGCACAGGCGGCAGGGCCTCACGGCACCATTTTTGCCCAGCGGGTCTCCAAAATAGGCGTCATCACACAGCTCACACCTCTTGCCTGGGACACAACACAGACACGGGTGCTGCAGCAAAAGGCCCTTTGCTGCCGTCTCACGTGGATTGCCTTTGCGGTCCCCCCTGAAAAGCAACCCTTCAGCTTCTTCCCTTTCATCCTTCTGCTGGGGCCAGACACAAATCCCTCCTCATCTCTCAATTCAAGCTGGAATTTTGCATTATGAATTATTTCCACTCTTCTTTCCCCTCCTATCCCTTTAAGCCAAACCTTTTTGCTGCAATTTGTTGTTAATTTAAGAATCCAAACAGGTAGAGCTCTGTGGGGCATCACTGCTCTAGGCAGCTCCGCTGCCAATGAGACCTGCCAAACCTCCATGGGTAGGCACTGAAGCATCCAATTCAGCAGCTTCCTACACTTATTTCAGATCTGACCTCCCCAGCCAGTTATGAGCTCCATTTCTTAGGCAGCTCTTGCACATACAAACCCCCTGTTTCCTCACATCCCAAAAAGGTGGTGCGAGACAGGAGGAACACTTTGCAATCACATACCTACAAGAAAGCTCAGCTGCTACAGACACCTGAGCTGAGGGGAACCTGGCCCCTGGACTCTGTTTTGGTTCCCAACGCAGTGGCACTCACAGGAACCCCCACGAGCTGCTTCTGTGCTTGGTCAGAGGCTTTCCTAAGCACAAGAATTTACAGGTGTTCTGTACTTTGGACTCTGCTATGTGAAGCATAAAATCAGCAGAGAAGCATGAAGGCTGCCAGCCATCCTATGGCTTCCTTGCTGTTTGCAGGCAGAATAAAAGCTTCTGCTTAACAACTCAGCTACATGCTTGGACTTCACAGCTTATTGCTAAGAAAAAAAGATCTGTATCTGTTCACATATTCCTCCTTAACATTGCTCAGCACTAGTTTGATCTTGTATTTTTTCGGGCAGTGTTTGTGAGTCACTGCAGCCTTCCTGCTCTTCCTAGGAAGCATCCTGTAGTGTCTCATTTGCTGGCAAACTGCACCTTCTAATTTTATTTCAGTCTGACCTGCCTTCCCGGCTCTTTCAAATCTATTTTCTGCCCAACACCATGCCATCATCAGAGCTCTATTAGAAGGCAGCATGGCTCTCCTATATAGCACAGAAATGGTCAGACTTTGCAGATCAAGCCTTTTGTTCTCAAGAAACAGGCATGAAAAACATGTGAAGCCCCAAGCCTCACACCGGACAGAAAACAGAGCTGAGGAAGGGAGAAGGATTTGAACCAGAAGACACAGCAGCTTTCAGAGCTACTCACTGTGCACCAGAGAACAAGAACTAGTAGGAGACACATTTCCACAACCATGTGCATGTAGAAAAAGATGTTTTCTGTAGGAACACACCTGTAGTGCCGGCCTGGCAGCTGGTGCACACAACCTCCTTGGTGCGGGGCACAATGGCACAGCTCGAGATGCCTGGGCACGGGCAGGGCTGGCAGTCCGAGGCTGTCCCGGCCGTGGCATCACCATAATACCCATCGCTGCACTTCTCACAGTGAGCCCCTGCCGTGTTATCCCTGCAACTGCACATGCCTGGAATAGAGAGGGGCATGAGTTCTGCTTCACTGTCCAACCCAGAAAGGAAGAACCACCCTCTTGCTGCTCCCTGTTTGGTCAGCCCCTCTTACCCGTCTCGGGATCACACGTCTCGCTGTGCCCGTTGCACGTGCAAGGCACGCAGGGGCTGTAGGGTCCGAGGCTTGGGGTCTCTCGCCGGTACCCAGAGGTGCAGCGCTCACAGAACTGTCCCTCGTATCCCACTGGACAGGAGCAGCTCTCCACCCAGGCCACGGGCACACCGGGTCCGGGACGAGCACTTGTGATAGTGACATCATCCAGGTGACCAGCACCTAGAAAGCACCAAGGGGCAAACCCCTTGTAACCACAAAGGCTATCATCACCGCCTCCCCAAACACACCTGAACGGTACAAGGGACAGACTGGTGGGTGCTTGCAGCTGGTAAGGTGAATCAAGATGCAAAACCCTCCAGGAAGGCTTAGAAAGGTGAGAAAAGATGCACTAGAGCTCACCAAGGTAACTTGCATGGCAGGAAAGATGAGAATGACAACACAGAGGAGAATCTGAGAACAGCAGGTGAGCAAGCACAGTCAATTAAAATTCAGTTATATTTTACGTGTGTATGGTTTCCATTCCCAAATCAAATACCAAAATCAATTCTTGGCTTTCAAGACAGAACAGACCATGTCTCCAGCAATTTTAATACACTGTCTGCAAACCACGGGACAAACTCTTCAACTATTCCTCTAAAGCCATTCCTTCCTCTGGCATTTCAGCACTTCCCTCCTATACTCCCAGCCCCTTCCCTGGAGCAAAACAGAGCCCAGACACAACATTTTTAACTTATACCACTGTTTGTACCACTGCTGCAGCTCTAGTGCACTGAGCAGAGCCTCAGCTCCCACATACTAGCAGTGGCTACAGCACTCAGGGATGGTTCGCTCCACACCTTTCTTCCCCTCCATTTCACAACCCCACATTCCTCGTTATTGGCCACCCCTCTGAAAAGACTCACCAGTTTTCCCACCTTTCCCAAACGCAAATTCATCCTTTGCATCTTTCTGCAAAAATTCTTCATCACACAGCAATAACTAAGGACATATTTGTGCTTCTAATTCATGCCCATTTTTATAAATCTTCATTATGAGGAACTTTCTCTCAGGTTCTGCACAGGCAGCACTTTAGGGACCTTGTCCTTCCCATTTGTCATGTCAAGGCAAGACGCAGAAAGAGGGGTGATGTAACCATTCTCAGTGTAGTGAAACTTAAAGCCAACTGTTGTAAACATCCTACATCCTACTGTGTCCTTCAGGACTCTGTGCTACGTATTTTTACCAGCTGGAGGATAGTGGCTATATAACAAAGCAAAATTCCCATGTTTAGAGCAAGGAATCAGCAGTTGATAAGCATTCAGCTTCCAGACATTCAAAGACAACACTTTTCTTTCCCATATTCTCTTCAGGAGGCCTGGGAGAAGATGCTACACAGGAAGGCCAGGTGAAAAGCCATTGGCACAAGCTTTGCCAAATAAGCTGCCACAGCTGTTTATGGCTGGGCCCTACAATGAAGCAACCCAAGCCACCAGACAAATGAGTTTGCCCCCTCTTATGCGACGTTCTGCTCAGCGACTTACTTCTCTCACTGTATGTCCCACGGATCTTGATGGAAGTCAAGTTGTGGAGAAGCTTTTGAAACTCAAATGCAGTAAGAGCAGGCCTCCACGGGTAATCTGCAGCCTCATGGAGCCTGGGGAGAAGAGCCATGCATCATTAGCACAGCTTTCAGCTGCTAACAGCTGCAACCTCTCAAAGCTCCCTTCGAAACACCGCCGTGCTATTTCAACATCACTCGCATAAGCTTAAACTTAATGATCTCTGCTTCCTCAAGAGCTCAGAGGCCAAAGGCAGCCCAGGCCAGGTGCCAGCTGCTCCCACCATACCTGAAGGTGTAGGTCTGCACATTCTCACTGGGGTAGGAGTTGCCCTGGGCAATGAGCGGCACCGACACTCTCAGCCCTGCCCCTTCCAGCACCAGGTCCTCTGCAGAGAGGCGCGTGTCCCGCCTGTCCACACGGAAGGAGAAGGTCAGGTTTTGCCCGTAACTCAACACCTGGTTGCCCAAGAACTTGCCTGAAAGGGGAAGAAATCCTTACAGTTAGAGGACAGAACACAAAGGGCACAAACAGCACAGAAAGCCATGCTTTCAGAGTGACCTACGTGGTGCAACGAAGTACATGGGGAAGTAGGTGTCCGAGATAACAGAGATATCCTGGGTCTCGGCACTCCACTGGAGCAAGACTTCCAAGCCATCACGCTGCTCAGCGCGCCACTCGTCCTCTCCTGAAGAATCAGACGGGCAAGAATTAACACCCTTGGAAGATAGAGATTTGCACACACTTCTCATGTCACACTGTTCATGCCTTAGTTAATCTAATGTGCATGGGCACTGACCGGCTGCAGAAAGCAGCTGTGCGGAAGAATTTAGATAGTAAACGCCATCTTTCCAATTTAAGCCCCTAACTCAAGTGCTGACTTGAAACCTCTGAACTTTGAACCCTATGACAACTACTTGTCCAAAACCTTCTTTTCTAAAGAGGTTAAGCAGAGATAAAAAAACCCTGCAGTCCGCTATGACCTGTTGAGAGTTGCAGCCTTTGTATGAACTGCTCTCCAGTGGAATTTTAATTTAAAAGATATTCTTTTCAGACTACGCAGCATGAAAGCATGCATACACAGGAAACTGACTGCATGAAAAAAATAGATTACTCCTGGGCTTACAGACTCATTGGAAACACAACTGTGTTTTATTCAGAGCCATGTAAACCCCAAATCTAAAGTGATTTTGATCCTCTCAATCAGAAACTCCTGATTTGGTTCTAGAACTGGGAAACTCTGCTTTGTCAGCACACCACTCAGGCTAAAAAAGGTTTCTATTTGCAACTCCCACTTGCACCTGCACGGTGTATGATAACTGTGTGCCCGAGGCCAGAGCTGTGAACTCCTTCCCCTCCATCTGAACAAACAAGCTGCAGACATGGAAGCTCCAGGTAGCTTCAGCGCCTCCAAAACAGTGATCCTAGAGCTGCCTGCCCAAGGTTTGTGGTCTTGCACAGAAAGGAAGGAGTTGGGGTTTTTAATCGCTTCTGACTCGAGTCTACAGCCCAACCTGAGATACAAAGGAAGGCTCAACTTTACCAAACTCAAAGTTGGAGGTGATGCTATAGATACTGTAGCCCACAGCACTGGTGCAGACTGAAGAGTGTCCCATGCAGAAGCAGGGGGTACAGCCTCTTGGATTGGAGGAATCCAGATAGAAAAATCCAGGTTTGCATCTGAAGATGTGAAGGAAAGAAAATTAATTTCCCTGATGCTTAACCCCAGGTCCTCCCTCAAATGTCTTTCATTCTTGAAACAAAGCCACGGGAAGAAAAACTCACCTCTCACAGTGGAATCCTTCCACATTGTCCTTGCATGCACACCGCCCTGTCTCGACGTTGCATTCCCCTGTGCTGCCAGCAGCATTGCAAGAACAGGGCCTGGGAGAGTCAGGAGAGAGGGCAGCTCAGTAAGAGCCACATAGAGAAAGCTTTAAAGAAAGTCTAGTTTTCCTTCTAGAGAGCTGCAATCCCCCTCACCTGCACCCAGCTTCGGAGAGGGAGTGGAATCCTGGCTGGCACCGGTCACACTTTTCCCCCATCACGCCGGGTTTGCAGCTGCACTGGCCATAGCTGTCGCACTGTGTGCTGAGGGAGCCTGTGGGGACAGCAGGGACACCTCAGCACACACATACGGCTCCATCAGCCATTCAAACTTTACAAAACAGGCAGGAAATAACAAAGAAGAAAGCAGGAAGCACAGCCTCAAGCTGGTGAGTGACAGCTTACCTAAAGACTGCCTCCAGTTCACAGGGATTTTTCCCCTGGCAGGTCTAGACAGATTAATTGTTACCTAGTCTTCCCAAAATATATTCAGCCTTTTATTCCTACCAACCAACCTTTTTATATATAAAATATAATTTTAACTTCAAGTTGCCTTCTCCTGCTTCATCCTCAGTGCTACATTTGCTTGCCTCAAATTCCATAGTTCAATTCCAGGTTTTACTCTGCAATATGTAATTTCCAAGATTTTATTCCCTGAATCCCTTGTGTTCCCCCTAATCACCATCTTCCCTTTCCCTGACCTCTCCCTTTCACACTCCAATTTCCTTCCTTGATTCCTAAATTGCATTTAAAGACTAAACTGCCTCCTTGGAGCCAGGCTGCATGTGCCACTATGAATCCTAGTAAACTCTTGAGCAAAACCCTCATTTTTGGAAGGACACCTTCCCCAGTACTGCTCCATTCAAGTGGTCTTGCACACAAAGCAGTAGCAGGTTTCTTTAATCCACAGTGGACAAAATGCATTCTCACAAGCATCCATGTAGCTGGCAGCCTCAGAGCTCTCAGCACTGTAAGAGTTAACTACCAGAAGAAAAATACTTTTAATATACAGAAATAGTTGCTCGTTTCCACTTCAGTCCACACCAGAAGATTATAGCAAAGTGACGAGTTATAAGATGATTAGGCTGGATGGGACAGAAGAACTCACAAAACCTTTACCATATACAGCCGAAGTTCAAATCCCCTTTGCAGTCTCACTTAGGATTACTTAGGAAAAAAAAGTACTTGGACAAAAAATAACCATCCAAACATATCCAGGAGACTCAAATACACCCTGGGTGTCAGTGTGTCATGGCATACAAGTTAATGGCTAAGTTATAAAGGCCTCAGACAGCAGTCAGAATAAGAAAGGGCCTTTATTGGTCAAAAATTTCACTACTGAATGACTCCCTGACCAAATTAGATGGGAGATGCACCCTGGCAGATTTCTCCCCGGCTGCTTTTAAGGCATGCTTTGAGCAATGACTTATTCCAGCTACTCTTTTGAAACATCACATTATATCTATGTGTTACCCTTTACCCTCCTTCCCCCTTCCTTGCTGTGGGTTGGTGTAGATCACTCCTTACAGGTTAAGCAGTTCCCTTCACGACAAAAGATTTATTCTCCTGCCAGAACTAGCCCCCTCCCTGTTTTTTTAAAAGGAATTTAACTACATATTTTGAGTTCACTTTATCTCACCCCACCCCCTTTAGTGTTTAATGTTTCACTGGTTTGTATTTATAGTGCTTGGATACTTGGTAGGAGAAACTGAAGCAGCAGCTAAAGTTCACTACAATTCCTCAGCATGAACAACTTCCAGAAATACCCACTCACATAATCTTGGTTATTAAGAATTTAAATGAGTCCTTTAGTATTAGGAGTATCCGGGGTAACACATACACAGTGGAAAAAAAAAAATCTATTTCAGAATACATTCGAAGGAGTAAGTGCTGCAGAGGTGACCCATCTGCCCCTGCCACCCTAACCCCATTTAGATCCAAGGATAACTTAAACCAAAATACAACCCAGTAAACATTTCCTACACGTAGGGGGTAAAAAAAGAAAAAGAAATCCAAACAATCCTTCCTCTTTACCCTGGAGTTTGCAATGAGCTGCATGAACAGAAGAAGAGGTGGGGTTTGTGCACGGATGCTTGCAAGCAGCCGTGCTTGCAGCACTGCTCACCGACTGGGTTGCAGCTGCAGGGCAGGCAGGCCTCGTCGCTGCCCAGGCGGTAGAAGCTGTCCCGGCAGCGCTCGCAGTGGGGCCCGTCTGTGTTGCCGGCGCAGGACGTGCAGTGGCCACCGTGGCCAGTGGCGCGGTACAGCTCGGGGTCGAAGTAGCACTCCTGGGACCGCCCGTTGCAGTCGCACGCTGCAGAGACAGGGCACCGTCAGTGACCAGCCTGCCCCCACAGCACAAACCCCACCCTGCTCAGTTCGGCTCTAGAGGAGCTGCGGTGGGAGCTTTTAACCACTCCAAGACCTGAAACAAACTCGAGACCACTCTCATCAATGCCCAAAAGAAAACCATCATTTTCTACCCCACTTTTCGACATCAGACTGCCACTTGCAGCCAAAATGCTGTCCTCTCGCACAGCAACACCAACCTCTGTCATCCAAACAAGCATGAGAAGGTAACATGAGGCTGCTCCATGCTGCAACGAGAGCTTCTCCCCTGGTTTGCAAATCCCTAGACAGCAGGACATCCCAATTTCACCAGCCCGTTGAAGGAAGCCACAGACAGCTGGGATCTATCTAGACACACAGAAGTCAGACAGGAAGAAAGCTTTTCTGTCTGAACAAGCCTCCCCATAAAGTAAACTACCAGGAGCTGTGGTCTGGGACAAAACACCAAGCAAATTGGTGTTCCATGACAGAGAGCTGCATTTGTGGTCCAGAAATTAGATGAAATAATCAACAAGTAACTGTAAAAACCAATAAACCAAACACAAAAATCAGCTGATGCTAAATGAGGAGCTTTTTAAAGCGCAATTATACTCCAGCATAGTAAACAGATTTTTTTTCCCATGGGTCCCATAAAGTACAAGCCTTTTGCAGGACACGTCTTTCCTACAGGTGGCTGCCAGCCTTCTCCTGGGAGGAGACGCCCATTCCTAGGGGATCTACCAGAAAGATCCTACAGGATAGGAGTGGAATGACCAATAGTCCCATGAACTTAGACAGCTTAATGCTGTCTAACTGCAACTGAGACAAGTTGAGATGAGGCAGGGGCAGCTTGTGGCTGCCAGCAGAGGCAGAGGACCCTGCCCCGGACAGGCTGTCCCTGGGTGCAGCCGCACGTACGCAGGCACTCGTTGGCGCTCTCTGCGGTCGCTCTTCTCCACGGACGGTCGTTGAAAAAAGGAAGGCACTTTTCACAGTCCACCCCAAAGGTGTTGTGCTTGCAGTTGCAGACCAGCTTCCCCAGCTCATTCTTCACACACTCACTCGCGTGCCCATTGCATTTGCACCTGGTTCAGGAGAAGCAAGGAACAGGTATTAAAACACCAGGGCTCCAGGTCACTCACAAAGCAACCCCAAAAACCAGGGCCCAGATCTCAAAATCTGGGAGAGAAATTCGAAGGTGGATGATCACAACAAAATCAGCCATTCAGCCTGGAGAAGAGGAGGCTTCAGGGATATCTTATGGAGGCCTTCTAATATCTAAAAGAGGCTTACGAGATGGAGAGGAACTTTTTATCAGGGTCTGTAGTGATGGGACAAGGGACAGTAATTTTAAACATCTTTCAAATTTTAATTTGAAAGATGGTGAGGTTAGACTGGACATAAGGAATCAATGTTCTGCAATGAGGGTGGTGGGACACTGGCACAGGTTGCCCAGCGAAGCTGTGGCTGTCCCATCCCTGGAAGTGTTCAAGGCCAGATAGGATGGGGCTTGGAGCAATCTGGGATAGTGGAAGGTGTCCCTGCCCACAGTGGGGTTGGATGATCATTGAAGGTCCCTTCCAAACGAAACCATTCTATGAAACAAAGAGGTGCAGCCTGCTCCAGGTGCGCATTTAGAAAGGGAAGAAAAGTTAACTGACTCCTTTGCAGTCTTCAGACTGAGTAGGAGTAGGAGAAGGAGAAGCAATCATTTAGCTGGCTTTAAGTTAGTAAATTTTCCACACCTTCTCTCTTGTGAGAGCCTAGAACACGGTATGTTCACTGGTGTGGGCTACTATGGTATCAGTAGGAAATTAAATAGCACAAAGGTGACTAATACAGAAGCCCAGGGACCTCCAGACTGGTGGGGCAGCCAGTCCCCATGGGATACAAATCCCCACGTGGCCAAATCCCAGTCTCAGGACTGCCATCTGCAAACAGTCTAAAACCCTGCAGTGGTCTCATCTCTGTTTATTAAAACATTTTATCATCAACTACTTATGGTTTAAACATTCTACAATAGACTTTGGCAAAAGGAACGGACAACCACAACCACGTTGCACCGTGTTCCAGACCTCCAAAGGAGATAGCTTCCTCAATATATGTTAAGTAAAGACACTGAGATTTTCTACTTACTGTTATTCTAGAGTACAGATACAGGCAGAAAACAATTTAAAAACACACTAAAAACCACACAAACCGCAGAGCAGAAAAAATTTTCTTCTTTTGTTTTTCATTTTGGTTACTCTTTTTACCATTTACCCTCCCAAATCACTTAATATTTCATCTAATCAAGGAAAAAAAATTGATCTCTGTCAGCCCTGAAGTTATAGCCACAAAAGCTTATACACAATATTTGCAAATTACGTAAAATTCATTCTAATGCATTTTTGATTTAGGACAGTCAGTAAAGACCAGAGCTTAATGGTATCATGTGACTACAATCAGTATCTTTAAAACAGTCTAGTAAAACTAACCAAGAACTTTAGTAAGTACAGAGTTTTATTGTCTACTCACCTACCACCCACAGCAAAATCAGAAATTGCATAGTAGTAAGACTTGAGAACTTTTGGGTCATTGAAAACTTCATCTCCAAATGTGTTCAGACGGTTGAGGGTCACTCTAATATCTGTAGCTGTCACCCATTCCTAGAGCAGACAGAAATCCCATCAGATGAAACACCAAAGATGCCCCTTGAGAAAGCACCAGTCATTAACAGTTCTATTAACAAAGTCATTCATCAGCAGCTGGTTCCTTCCTCACTGTTTTCCCCTCTGCACCTCGGGAGCTCACATACCCCTGCCCCAGAAGCCTTATGTCACATCTTCTGGGTTCCAATGGGTTTTCCTGACCCTACTCCTCTCTGGAGACCCTTTCCAATGCCTCTTCACATCCTGACTGCTTTCAGCTGGGAAGCACGGAGTAATCTCTCTGGCAAAAAGTGCAGGGCAGGCAATTATGCCAGCTTGCTAATTGTATGTATCCGCCTGGCTGCAGTTTTCCTGCAAAGCTATGCAGCACCAACGGGAAAAGCTTTAGGGGAAATTTGTCTGCGGACATATTCCACCAGACTAAAAGACACAGACAGACAAATGAGTGAGGCTGGGGGAGGTTGAGGAAGACAAACAGACAGATCTGACTTGCAACACAGGAGTTTTTCATAATATTTACACAGCGTCTTCAACACACTGCCCTGCCCTCCTGCAGCAAATGCAGCCTATTGCCACATTTCATATCACCTTCTGCCACTCACTGACCTTGGCATCTCCTTGGTTTTATTGTATCTTTTACAAAGCTATTTTCCTTCAAACACCACAAAAAAGAACACAAAGAAACATCCTTGTATGTACAACTGTGCCGCACCTGTGTCATTGCTCAGCCAGTAACACAGTATTTATTTATTTACTGAATTACAAACACTGACATAAACACATGGAAATGCCAACCACAACATACACATTTACTTCAGTTGTGAAAAGCAACACCAAGGGTTGGTACATATTTTAGGAAAGTGGTGGTCAGATCTCTATTCCTTACATAGACAAGTTTTTCAGAAAATTACACACATTGCTAACTTGAAATCTCCTTGTTCATCTTAACGATAAGCACACGGTTTTCTGCAAGTGTTGGCTACACCAACAAGGTGGCCAAACTGGTTCTTTTCCACTTCAGAAGTTCTTTGCCCTTTCCCATTAATCATTATTTTTCATTCCACTTATGTTTGCAGAAGCAACCCCACCAGATTCTGCTCTCCTGCCTGGGAACCGGTGACAGGCGAGCCCTGAACCTGTTGGGTGCTCATCTCAGTCTGCTCCTGCTGCTCTAAGAGCAAAGGGAAGTGGCGGCAATTACAGCTCTGAAAGAAGACAGCGAGCACCAGTGAGGCAAACCCCACAGCTTTAGCTCCTTGTTGCAATATAAACTGAAGTCATCACACAGAACACAGAAACTGGCAAGTAAATCAGACAAACTGGCGCTCCTCGTATGCTCCTGACCACGGCCCAACGGTTGCACTGCACTAACACAGTTAGTTATTAATATGTTGTGCACTGGGTGATGTTACATTTATACATGCCCTGACATGTCCCTTGCACATGGTGATGTTGCAGCCTTAGAAATCCTACCTCCTACATGAAGATCCTGCCCTATTCCCTACGTCAGCTGTATCCCACTGGTGATGGTCTTTCCCCCTGCCCTTTCCTGCCCACGGGTTTCAAAAGAACCCAAAGCGGGGTCCCCGGTCTCTTTCCCTTCTTGGATGTTCTCAATAAACAATCTGAAGAACTTCATCCTGAGGGGAAAAAGCACTTTTCTTCTTTTGCCTTTGTACATGACCCTCCCGCTCCTCGGGTGGTCCCCGAGCTAGCCTTATGGACGCCCCAGGACCGGGCACCGGGTCACCCAACCACTGCTGTGAATGCAAAAAACCATTCAAAAATGTCCAACAACAAAAAAACCCTGCCAAAACTACTTTGTCAAGCCACTTGTAAGTGAAAAATACCAAGGATAAAATCAAACTCCTCTGCGTCAACACACAGGTAAGAGAACAGGGTAGGGACTCCTGTAATGCTTTATGTTTTTAGAAGACTCTTACATTTCTTACCTTTTTCTGCTTGATATATACATGCAGATGCCTCAAATATTACCTGGACTTTGCCTTCCTCTGTCCTTGTATCTGAAACAACGGCACAACATCCACAGCTGCTTTCTAAACAGGCAGAAATTTACATTCATCCTCTGGACTTCCATGATGCCTACTGACAAATCACCCTTAATGCCACCGGGTTTGCTTTTTTGTACCATAAACTTACTATCAATAGGCTCAAGAGTTCAACTCTTCTTCCAAAAGCATCTCTGTGGATTGTCCATCCCAACTTAGCTGTGCAAGGGCCTTTCACTATGAGTATGGGCTGTAGTGCAGCCCAGTTGGTACAAAGCCACCATCCACAGTGACTCAGCAGGGAGACTCAACTCAGGCCACCTGACTGACGTAGTCCTGTTCACGTACCTGCAGCACAGGGCTGTTGTCAAAGTTGTAGGCACTGGGACGCCCCTCCAGCGTTGAGAAGGCCACATTGCCCCCGGTGAGAGGGGAGATGTCGCTGAACTCATCAGTGCAGAGTGCCTGCTGCTCATCCTCCCCGCTGCGGATGAAGCCACGGTTGATTTTGTGGTAGGTGCTCTCACAGGAGCCACTGTAGTACTGGTAGGGCACCCAGGGGCCGTCCTCCTGCGTGCGCTTGTAGATGGCAAAGCTCTCGGGCCGGCTGGTGTGGAACTTCAGGCGCACATACGTGATGTCAAAGGCTTTTCCTGTGGGGGAAGAGGAGACATGTGAGAAAGACCCAAAACTGAGAAGAATGGAAAGAGCTGCACTGCAATTCTCTCTCTGAAGAAACGTCTCCCAGCACTATCCAGAAGGATGAGCATGTCCAGCAACACCAAAAGTATCTCTTTCAGTCCAGTACTGTATCTCCAAGCAAAGACAAGGTGAAGGAACTGAAAGCAGAAGTTGAGGGCAGGCTGAGTAGATAAATAAAGATACCTACAAGCTTCTGTGCAACCTAACACATTTCAGAAGCTGCAATTCTCTTCCGCATACATTCCTAACATGACAGACTACATCAGACCCATGAGTCTGCGTGTATTTAAGGCCTGGCCCAAGTTAATCATGACATTTGATGATATTTCTCCCAAATATATGGGTGGAAGAAACAGTATTAACTAGAGAGGTACAAGTCACACTGTAGAGCCCAGTTTGTACCTGTGCTTCCTCCCTAAATAGACAATACCTCAATCTCTTTCTACAGCTCACAAAACTTTTCCTCCAGCACTGAATTACCGACTACAGCCCTCTTCTACTAATTCCCTGGGAAAAACAAAATGAGGTTTTTAAGTTTCCCATACCTAAAGTCACCAAGGCACTTTTCAGATCAGAGTGCAAGGATTTACAAGCTCTCCATCTCCTAGAAGGATGAAAGAAAATCCACCTCCTTGCCCTCTGTTTCCCTCCTAACCAGTCTGTGGCAGTCAGCACATCATCCTCCCTCATGACTCTTCTCCAGTGACTTGAGCATCTAGCCCCACGCAAAAGGGCCACAATACTCTTCGGCCACCTTCGTCTGCTATCCACACTGGCCAAGGGGCTGGCCAAGGGACCAAGGGTTCCCAGGAGGAGGCATACAGCTACGTGCCAGCTGTTCTTGCTCCACTTCAGCAAACAGACTGTGTATGATCAGGACACCCTGGAGCATGTAGGGAGCTTGCTAAAACAACATGGAGTTTGTTTGGAATAAAACCTCGGGTGTCTAGTCCCTGCCATGCTCTTCCATGCTTCCACCACTTCCAAGAAAAACAGTGCTCTAAGCAGAACTTGCGGCCATCACTGGTTCTTTCATTGATCAAAGAAAAAATGCTACTGGAAGAGTTTCAGCTGATCGAGAAACGGGTTTTTTCAGCCTGTAGAAGTTACACGGATCTAACCTCACCTTGTAAAATGAATGAACTGTACCGTGTTAAATTTTAACACGAGGCTTTGCACTTGCTGAAGTGTTCACCTCCTTCACAAGTGAGAGCAGACCAGACAGCACTGGGCACCAAGAACAGAGTGCGCTCACAGGACACACGCACAACCCGACAGCCGTGAATTAGGTCATGAACCACAGTTCTGCCCTGCAGGTCCCCCAGTGGTTAGGCCGGTGGCCAGCCTCCACCAGGCATGTCACACTCAAAGTCTGCCTGGCATGTGGGAGGAACCAAAGTAGCAGGAGAAGCACAGCAAAGGGTCCAGAAATCAACATACCCGAAAAAAATAAAGTAAAAATCAAGATACACAGCACCTGAAAAACTATGTGTTCCAAGAATAGAAGAAGACCAGTCTGGTGTTTAAACCACCCACGAAATGTCTTGTGTGTGACACGCAGGAGAGCTGGGGCATTGTACAGATACAAGCCCCGAAACTTTCCACAAAATACCCTGTCCTATTTAAATCTGTGTGCAGTTACAGATTACCTGAGCACAAGACTGGAAGCCAGACATTCACAATCATGGCTCTTGCTCAGTACCAGCTCACTGTTGGTTTGAGGTTGATTATTTAATGAGATTTTCTTACACACAGAAGATGACTGAGAAGCAAGCACCACCATTAATGCCAAACTGCTTCCTTCCAAACGATCATCACTCAGCAGTAGCTCAGCTTAGGCATTCCCTCCCCTTGCTGCCCAGCACAAGAGATGAATCTTGTTTCCATGTACTTGGGAGTGTTTTTCTCATGGATCGCAATGAAGGCAAGGAACAGGCATCCTGTGTACAAATCAGACCCTCCCAGCTTGTCTGTTTCTCTTGCTGCATGTGCTCTTCTCAAAGAGAGCTCCTCTCTGAAGGCAAAACATGCTTGAGGTAGGAACAATGTACACACAGCAGGAACTCAAGACAGACACAAGACAATGGGCTGGACATGCACAAACATCTTTTTCAGGTCCATGGTAAACAAACCCTGCATAGACTTCACATCTTTTTCAGGTAAAGGCAAGGGGCCCAGGAAGCAAATACTTCCTCCTCCTTCTGCAGGAATACCCCAGTGTGTTGACCTGCAACTTGGCAGCCTATCCCAGAACTTCACCAACATCTTGGATGGAGAGCAACTACAAACACAACTACTATCATTGTTTTATCACTAGTAAAAGTGTCATCAGCTTAATGAGAAAGTTTTCTTTAGCTCACATGATAAGATAAAGCAAAATCTAAGGCTGAAAGTCAGCCCTGGTGGGATTTCTTTGGGCAGCTTTAACGACAATTGAAAATAGGAAAACATCAGGAAAGAGCAGCCATTCTGAGTCAAGAGGGGATAAAAAATAAACCAGAGACAACAATGAAGGTCATGTCATTAAACTGTGTCAGCTGAATTGTCAGGAATGCCCTGCTCTTTTGAATTGAGGTGGTTAGTTTTCTTCCAGTAGTACTGCATTCCTCTAGTGTGAAGCAAAACCCCCATGTTTAGGCTTCATCAAGATGGTTTTGGGGAGTAAATGCTTCAAAAGAATCCTGGGAACGATGAGGGGGCCGAGCATGTGCTTTCACTCACACACACTTTTCTGCTCTAGATGAAAGGCCAGGTCACAGGCTGCTTGCCCTGGAAAAGAACTACTTTTTTCACTCTCCACTTTAACTGAATTATGATCTCTGTTTCCCGACAAGGTCTCCCACTGCTCCTTGTGAAAGCCCCAGCTCAGCTAAAGGCACAGCACATGCCAACTGCACTCTGGGCAGCATGAAAACATTTTCCATGGGAACCCCTTCTGCTAAATGGCAAGGACCCTCCCTTTTTCATCTCCACTTTTACATGGCAGGCCAAGAAAATGCATTCAAGTCCCTCCCAACTGAGCAACCCACGTGAAAAAGACATTTATGGCAGCTGGCAGCTAACTCCTTGAGCAGTGCAGTTAACGGCATTAAAGAGGAATGCAGTTAATGCACAGAGAGTGGCTGTGTGGTGCCTTGCCGGGTAATTACTGCTGGAACAACGGAGTTTACCCAAAACCAGCTGACACGGTGTGGAAATGTGTTTCCCTACTGCTCACACCGAACAAAAATGCTGTGCTTAGCAACCTGGCAGCTCTTTGAGGTTGCACAGCCTTTCTCTAGCAAAGATAAGCAGCCCAGGTTGCTTTCATGTCTTGCCGGGCTGAATAAACATCTACAGCTATTATGTTAAGAAATGGTGACAGCAACAACCAGGTGAAAGGCAGTTCTAAACATCACATTTAGAAGACAAAAAGACATCATTCTCCTGTTCCTAGAAGCCAGTACTGACTCAGATCTCAGTTTGGCTTAGAAATGTCTGATAGTGTGAGGTGTCACGTAGTATTTCCCTGTGTGTATTGAGAAGTGGCAGATCCGTTTTGCAGGAGGAACTCCAGATGCTGGAACCAGTGACCACAAGCTCAGCGCTCCACGAGTGCAACCTGACATGTCTTTAAAGCATCCAGAGCTCAAAATCATGAGCCACACATTTTAGAACTGCATCTTTTCTGAGGCAAGGAGCTGTTCACCAGCAAGTGACAAGGTGACATGGTAACTACCCCTCTCTGACAATTCAGGATGACGCAGAAAACCTTTAATATTTCTCTACTGTAAGCAAGCACACACATAAGCCTTCAAGACAATACTGCAATTACAGATTCAAAGGAGCAAGCAAGTCCTGGGTGCCTGGAGAGGCGGCAGAAGTGGCATTGAAAATGTTCAGCATTGTTTGATTTAGGGGATACTGCCTCAAACACATTGTTGGGCTTGGCCAGCTGTCATCAGCAATTACAGCCCTCCCTCAGCTGGGTCATGGACAAATTCAGTATCCCAAGGTGCACCAGGAAATGTGCCACACTAAAATCCATAAGCAAATGCCATTTAGATCTTTAGAAACTCCTCCCTTTTCCCTGAAGTTAGGAATTCGTTCTACACACAAAAGGTCTACTTGTATTCAGGCCCCTCAGAAAGGATGGATAATTTACATCAGGAAAACTGTCCTGCCAGCTGGCACAATGACTACAAGTGTTGAATTGTGAGCAGATGCCTGGGTGAGATAAGCCCAGAGGACACTCAGCCTCCTTCATTATTGGTCCACTTAAATCCCCTGCACATGGGAAGTCTCCAACATACAGCCACCGAGTTTTGCTGCCCAGAGAAAAAATAATCCACCTGAGAAGATGCACTGGGCAAAGAACGAAACCTTTGCAGACTTGTTTTCCACAAAATACACTGGGCAGTAATGAAATGGTTAAACTTTACTGTTTCTCTTTTGGTTTGCTCCTGTTTCAAGGCAGCTTTTCTCACACAGGTACTTGCTGACAACCTATGTCTTAGTAAAGGTTAAAAAAATTGAAAACAAACCCAGTAACAAATAGAGCCTACTTAGTACTTTTTGACTGGACTTTATTTCCATTTTGCAGTGACAGGGCAGAGAGTGATCAATTACAATTGGTACTTCATTTTGCTTTTTTCTTCTGACCTGTTTTCCCCCATCATTCCCAGGAAGATGCCAGCTTTCCCAATTACTAGGCCGAAACATGCTCCACGCCATTCACCCTTATTCCTGCCTCTATTCTGCCCTTCTTGAACCATCAGCTCTCCCAGCACCCAGCACAATGCCAGACCAGCCACGAGCAAAACAGACTGGCTCTGATGCTTCCAGACACACAGATCCTGCAACCTCACACGAGCCGTGTGTGGCTTGCAGGGGACAGAAACCTGGATGTCAGCAGACAGGGGCCAGCAAGTTCACAAGATCTTGTTCAAGACCAATTGCTGCATCTTGAGCCAATCGATCACTCCAAGTTCTCAGCTACCGCAGTATTTTGTTCAGCCTCTCATGCTAGAAACCCTGCCAGAGCCTTCCCTCCTGGATCACAGGGGCAGTAAATGAGAGGGCAATATTTAAGGAGAATGAGTTATCCCATCTAATGGAATGGGATAGGATTTTTCAGCATGCAGGTGGGTAACAAGAGCAAGACAAAGTTTATAAGGAGGGGAGGAGAGTGAGAAATACCCTGAGACACTTGTTATTTCGGAATAAAGTACTTTCATTAAACAACAGCCCAAGATCTGCAAGACACCTAAGTGCTAAGTTATGTTGGTTGCATCACATGTGCATGAAAAAGCCAAACTTCTGACCAAAACCAAGAAATTTCTGTAGTTCCAGAGCAAATGTCCTTTATAACTACATCCTAGCTTTTCTGAGAAAATTTGTAGAGGAGGAGGAAGATGAGAACACTGGTATTGCACAAGCAAATGGAATATCCAGCATCTGAAAAAAGAAAGTGAAGGATTTCTGCTTTCTGAGGAATTCCACTACGGAAATAACTCCACGCAGAAGCAAAGACAACAGTTCTCAAATGCCTAGTTGTGGCCTTTATAGGAACACAAACTAGTAATAACAAATCTTCCGTTTATTTTCTTGTTCTCACCTGAAGAGCCTCAAGATTTATGTGCATATATCATGAACAAGAAAGGCCTGAAGGATTTTAAAAGTCTTTTCTTAAACCATGCCCCACCAAACCAAAGATTCTGGCACGTGGAGCTCCACCACAGACTGGTGCCAGGGTTTTATAAAGCCTGACAGAGACACAAACATGGATTGCTTTTTCTGGGAGCCTGTTCTAAAGATGGGGACAGAGGAAGGAAATGTGTTTGGGACACTGGGGGAATCAGCACAGCCTGGAGCACGCTGGAATGAAGGCCAACTCCCACCACCCCATTAGATCATGCATTCTTCCAGTGCTCCCAAACAAAGGCACCATTGACTCCTGTGCGTGGGCGGCTCCGGACAGCAAAAGGCTGCCCAGTAAATTATTGCATGATAATCTAACACTGGTAAGTCATCGAGGCTGCTCGTTTTAGTCATGCTTCCAAAGAGGGGAGGCTTATTCCCCCCTGCTCTGGGCTGAAGGCAGCCTTGAAAAAGATGCACTTTTTCATTTGATCACTTCTAAGTCAGTGTAAAAGTCAGAAAACCTTATCCATTAATTCAGTACAGCTTGATGCCTTATTTGTACAGTTTTGATGCAAAGATGTTATGTCCATTTCCCAAAACAGCCAGCTGCGTTTATTCACTGGGGACTGGGAAGATCCCATGTCCAACACAAAAGTCCTATCTGCACAGGAAGCCTCAAAGTCCTTTTTCAGCACAAATGATAAAAGCTCATTTTAGAAAGGCACTTTATGCTTGGCAAGCACAGCAGATCACAGATGATCAAGGATGCCACGGGCCATTTTGGGGAGGGCTCCATCTCATTCACGTATCTGGACTGCAAAGCTACCTCCTGCCACCAGTATCAGCATTAAGACAAGCCAGACTGGGGTTACCGTGGGTTGGAATACTTTGAAGGTTCATTTGCTTGTATCAAAGGTCCAGAAGCTCCTTCATGACCCATACACGATAGGTATGGGTGAAAACAGGTCACTCCCACAACTGAAGGAACGTGGGAAAGTGGGAGTTTACCCTCACAAAACAGGAGTTTTACCCAAGAAGCAAAGAAAAAAGAAAAAAAATTGATCAGAGAAAATTACGCACGCAGAAAAGACAAGAAAGTTGTCTTTTGCCTTTTATTCTTGGCAGAAGAATGCACAGTTATTACCACCCTTTCATTACTGAAAGTCCAATGACAACACCAACAGTGCATGCAGGAATAACCCTTGAAAAGTGATAATTCCCACCCATTCCAAGTCACTGTGGGACCTACCTTGGTGTCCAAGCAAGATTACATTTTCCTAGGAGTTTTCCTCATGTTGGAGATACAAATACCATTCAGTAAAATCTGAAGCAAGCAAGCACCACCACCACAGCCCCACGAAGATCAGAGCTGGTGGCAGCAGCAGGCCAGAGAAGAAGCACCAAAAAACTTTCCATCAAATTGGACACTTTCCATCCTTGATCCTTGGAAACATGGAAAAGCATCTTTCATGAATGTTTCTTGTGTAAGACCACATCTCCACAGGAATCACAAGAAAGCAACAAATCTTATCTACTTTCAAGTCATTCTCATAGTATTCAACTTAAAGAGCAAATCCCATTTCGATAATTTCCCCTCAGAAATTTTGACAGTAGGAGGTGTTGGAGGGACTATTCCTGATGCTCAGCTCCAACTGTACCTTTTCAGAGGTGGAGATGTGGGGAGGGAAGAATGACTGAGAAGAAAGAGACTAAAAACTACTTTCAAACTCCAAAAGTTTAAATAGCTCGAGAAAACGGAGGTCACAGCTTCTTTACATATAGTATTTGGCCAGTTGGCAGAAACATGCTTTCTTATAAAAAGAAAATAAGTTTATTGGACTGTAGTGTAGTACCTTGCAAGAAATGTAATACCAGATAATCTGGTGAGAACTGTGAAACCATTTCTTTAAAGGACAATTAGATCTTACTGACTTGTGAGGGGGGGGAAAATCAAATAAAAAGTATTTTGTGAATGTTGTTAGTGCAGGAATGTCAGCAGGTTTTCCTGAGGCCTGTTTTCCTTCTGCATGCCCTCCCAGGAGCCTCATCCTCCAGCAGCTCAGTGTTCTCCCCCTGCTCTTTCAACCAGCACACCTAAAGTCAATGCATGGGGGATGCTTCAGTTTCACAAGTTCAGCAAACCCAGATGACCGGAGCCAAAGATGTCCTGACCAAAAGCAGCATGAAAATAATTCTGGATGGTGCCCATACGTGTGGGTGAGATGTCCCCTGCTCCAGGCCCAGCACTCCTGCAGGTGAGCACGCCAGCTCCCACTGGAGCACTGCTCCACCCAGTTCAATGGCTCCAACACTTATGATAATCAGCCACTAATTTCTATTAAATAACATTTTGAAGCCTTTTCCCCTGTCAAAAGGCAGCACTCACCCCTGATCCACATGTGCTCACAGCCTGCAACAGCTCTAAAGCCTGGCTTTGCTCCTATCTGAATTAGATATCAAAAACACACAGCTTGTATTGTTGAGCTTAATTAAGAACAAATTAAGTGATATGTCTATATACAACAAGTGCTCCAAGCAGCAGCAAGTTCAGCAGCTCTGGGAGTAACATGACCCTCCAGACTGACTCACACACTGCTGGCTGTACAGCCACGGAAAGGCCAGAAATGTTCCTTGCACAGAATGCTGAATTCTCTGGAATTTTGATGTTTTACTCTCCCTCCAGCCTTTCCAACTCCCACTGACCAGCCCCAGATTTTTTTCAGACACGGGCCATAATTAACAGCACTGTTATTTGGGAGTAATACTGTTGCTGCAAGCATCCATCACCTGGCCTCATGCAGACTCAACAGCTTTCTTTTCTCAAGTATTTAAGTTTTGCCCTCATCAGTAAACATTTAAGAAAACTAACTTGGAGCACATTTGAATCATGCTGTTTAATGCTGCACAGTTTGCACATCTCCTGCCTCTCCATCTTCCCCTCCTCCCAAGAGACTCCAGCAATGGATTTTAAGCAGCAGCTGACCTGCCTTCATGCTAACTTCTAATGCATTTTCAGTCAATTACAGGCTTACGCACAAGCTACCATTATTTATGGAACACAAATTGCAGCAATATCCTTAGAGCCCATTTTCAACCACCCACACGCACAACGGTTTTACTTTCTCAGCCTATTAAGCTGGGGAAGAAATTGGGATAAACAGACTTGACCAAACCATTGCTGGACCGAGGCCATGTCCAAAACAAAGCTTGCCACTGAGTTATGTTTTAAATATGTTTTGGAAAGTCAGAAGCAAAGCTCTTCCAAATTTTTACTGAAGCAGAGAAGGAACTGCACTCCAGTTCCCAACTCACACGTAACAGCCAGCATATGCCTTCAACTTTGCCTCTGGAGAACAATCTGTACACACTGCCAGTGCTTGTGGAAGTTGCAAAAGTGTATTAAACACACAAGTTTTAATACAGTCTAGTTTAATTTCAAGTCTCCCTATACAAGCCAATGCAAAGAAAAGCACTGCTATTTAAAAAAAAAAAAAAAGCTATGGGCCCATGATTAGATCTAGATTTCACAGAGATGACAAGAAGAAAGCCTTAAATCAATACCAGCAATGATCTAATCACTTTCAGATCACACTGGGGTACTTTTACAAGAAGTTATTTAACTTTTATCTCAATTACTTTTTGCCAATCTAAGAATAGCAGTAAAAGGTTAATTTTCAGTCCATTAAAACCCAGCAATTTACATTTCTTTTAACAAGTGTATAAAGAAATCCAGATCTGTGCTGCTAATTTCTGAAGGACAGTGATGATGGTGGAGATGAGGGACAATAAGTTGACAGTGTTGGCAATTTAGCAGGGAGCATTTTCCTGGAATAGCTGATTTTGCTGAGGATAAGGGAACAGCTTTCTCTGTACTTCACCATGCTGTATCACTCTGGTAAAATACTGCTTGACTAAGCAGAGTTTACTCGGGATAACATGTGGGAAGAGACCTTCAGGGAGTTTTAGGATGCATTCATGCTTAGCCTCCTACCTCTCACTTTGGCTCCAAGAGTGGAATTTCCTTCCTCCTCTCAGTCATCTTTTATCTAGACCTTACTTCCTTACCTAAGCACTGAAGGTAAGTAAATATGACAAGGGAAAAAAAAAAGAATGATAAAAAACTCCCACAAAATATGAAAGTTGGAGAGAGTGTAGCTAAAAATTTGTACATTAAGTATTTTTCATCCATGTCAAGGTCACTGATAAAGAAGTAAGTCACTATGCTGATCACACACTGCTTCATTTCCTCAGGTTATTACTGAGCTGGTCACCTAACTAGGTCTGGTTACTTTTTATGCTAATTTATGTTGCAGGAAGACAAGGCAGTTGGACAGATTGGCTTTTTAAAGACATTTCAATCTCCCAGGAACATTAAATACACAAATTATTCACTGCTTCATTAACCAAGTGACTAGATAGTAATAGCTTGCAAATTTAAACCACATTGCCCAACACGAGCATATCCTCTGCCAGACTTGCTGGTTGAAGAGTAATCCATGTTCCCCCAGCTCAGTCTCCCACAGCTCCTGAGAAAACACAGCCAGGCTGTTCCCAGCCTTTTCACGGACATACCAATAAGCTTTGGAAATAAGATGAACTTCAACAGGTAAATCTGTGAGCGTGAAGATGCAGAAGAAAATCACTGTGCTGTCTAGCAGCAGTCATACATCATAGTGCAATTCAGAAAATAATTGGGGGTTTGTAATCAGCTCTTCTCAAGATTCAACCCCTTCCCTTCAAAACATACCAAGCTTTCAAGGTCCCTCTGACACAGACACTTTTACAACTGAAAAAGGTGGATTTGCTAAGCAGAGTTTTCCTAAATATTTCTATCTCTGTAGCAAACAAACACAGAGCTATGCCAAGTGTCTTTGCATAGGACAGTCTCCACATAGTGTTTAAATGAGCATTAAACTACCAAAAAAAAAAAAAAATCAGTAAGTCCTGGTTATGAGATCTCTGAGTTTGTTCTCCAGGCCCGGCCCGGGTGGATGCTGAGTACCAGTACAGAGAAAACTCAAAGCTCCCCCTTTTCCCACACTGCTGTTAAATCCTTTTATAAGCAACTAATTCACCCAGTTCCCACTTCCGAGTCTAACAATGAAGTGCTCCAACAGCTCTTTGGATAATCTCTCAAGCCTAATACCCACCAGTAGCCACGGATCTTAAAAGTGTACTCAAACAAAACACCATTCAGGAGTGGGAAAAAAAGTACCTTCAGACCTATGTAAAAGGAATTTTAAAACAGCGAAAGCTTGATAAGGAACCTGCAGGCAAAGAGCTGGTTTAATCTTTGGTCTGCTCAGACAAATCACCACCACTCCTCAAGCCAGTCACCATTCTCCCAAAGGGAAAGTATTAAAATATTAAGAAGAAATGAACACAAGTTCAGGTCTGCAGTGTGGTTCAAAGGCAGAAGCTTAATGTCCTGCATCCAGCTGGGTGTGCAAGCCCCAGAAGGGCTGTGCTCCATGATCAGGGCTGCCAAATCCGCTCAGACACACCACATCTGCTCCCTCTTGATCACTCACAGTCTGGACAGCCCAATCCAGCACAAACTGTACTAATATTTTTTGTTTTCCTCCTGTTTACCCCTTAAACTTGCAGCTGCAGTGGGAAATCTCTCCTCCTCCTCCTCCTCCCAGCAGCCCCACCGGGCCACAAGCTGCAGAACAGCACGTAGAGTAAATCCAGGATCTCCGCTCCCACGTGTCAGCTCCAAACCCACAGCTCACCCCACCCCACTGAGCACAAGATCCAGAGCTTCCCAGCCAAGGGTCCAGAACCCATCCTGACAGCAGGACCACATTTCATGGGGCAACTGCCAAGCGCCATGAGCAACAGATAAATCACTTGTGCTTCATTTTCGGGGATTAAATGAAAGAGGTGTCACAATAAAGGACATGCCCCATCCCTCTCCTGCACACGAGAAGCACTTGCTTCTTCCCTTTTCCTCTCGCTTCAGCTCACAGGCCCTTACCAAACAGCCAGGAAGCTGAAGCCAATTCCAGCTACGGATCAGGGACAGGAAAACAGCCAGTGCTGCAGTCAGTGTGCTCCAGTGTGCTTGCACATTCCCCACGAGGAGTGGCAGGACAGCCAAGAGAAATTTCTGTCCTTGATCTCACGGCCATCTCCTTTGAGGAGAAGTGTTTGTAGGGGGTAGTGGTGTTCACTTTTTTACTCCCAGAACATCAACAGAAGGCTTCGTATTCATTCAAGCACTTTATGTTTAACATTAGAGCATTATCCAGCAAATCAGCATCATGCTGCTGGTTTAACAGTTGGAGCTCTTCAATAGTTTAAGAAGTTTTGCTCCTTTCAGTGAGTTACCATGCACTCCCTCCCAATTTCAGAAGAAGGTAGGAAGGAGTTTTGAGACTGTATAGGCACATACTCTCTCAAAAAAAAATCAGTCCAAAGAGCTTTAACTGATATTCCACATAAAGTTAGCAGAGTTTAAATGATCTACAGCAGAGGTCCATGGGGAATAAGGTATTCTGCACCAAGTACTCTGCCAAATGCTATCAGGGTCCAATAACCTCAGCAGTGAGACTCCAGTGATATCCAACCTCACTGTGGTACTCCCAGAAACATCCAAGATGCCACTTCCTACACCAACTCTTCCATCTCAGGCCTTCCCATCTCTCTAATTCCTCCCCCTCCTTCTTCAACTTCTTTAAGTTTAATCCATGCTGTCAGCCCCCTTACTTCCCCAAAAACCTTCTTAAATTCAATCACCAAATCCAAACATCAGAGAGCTCTTGAGAGTTACACCACATAATGCATGGCTGAGTGTTTCTCACAGAGTTAATTCAGATCTCATCAACAGAAGTGAATACCTCCAATGTTTCCTTTCCAGCATGCCATACAAAACATGTCCATGGGGTATTTTTATCTGCTGAGGTGCTACTGAACAATCTGATCTTGCTGCAGCCTTTTGTGTTCCTCAGAAACCACGTAACCAACTTCATTAGCAGTAACTTCAGTAGCTATATTATCTGAAAATATTACCTCTTCACTTTCTGAAGAGATTAAAAACCACAGATGCCAGCAGAGGTTCTTGAGAAACCTATTTCTAACCTCTAATGAAAAAGTGACTGCACCAGTTTTTCCCTCCTCACAGCAAGCAAAACCTGGAGTGTAAAAGCTTTCCAAGCCTGCCCCATGCAGGCAAGTGATCTCATAATTTGTTTTAAACCCAGAACACACCTTAGACAACTAAAAAAGGGGCACGTTAAGTTTAGAAGCATCACTGTGCTGATCTGCCCTAGATCATATTCCCAGCCCAACTTGGCCATGAGCCTCTTCCCTGTCTCTCCTAGAAAACCCACTGATCACCAAAATACCCTCCTGGCTGCAGCTAAGGATTAGGAAGGAACTGGGCTTTTTTTTTCTTTCATTAAAAAAATCCTTAAGACCACTGGAACAACAACTTTGAGGTGATACTACTGCTGTCCCAGTATGGATAACTGGACCCAAACCCTGTTAAACTCATTAGGACAGTGAGTGCCCTCCCTTGGTAACACTGGCATCTGGCAGAATTTACCACCTGAGGCTCAGCAACAAAGAGCAGAAAACAGCTTTTGCATCACTTGCTCTACACCAAGTCAAAGCCTCCAACTAGATGACCATCAGAGTGACTAAACATCTGCCCAGTGGGGGTCCTCCCAACACCTGCAGTGCTGAGTGGCACAAACCCATTTAACCGATGACATCCACTCTTTAGAAGCCCAACATCACCAGCTATAATCAAAACATCGGCAAAAACAAGGATGGTGGCCTGGAAAGGGAGACTAGCACGTGGTGATCCATCCCAAGGATGCTAAGAAGGCAGATGAAACTACGACCAAGGTTCATTTCCACTCCATCACAACAGACCATTTTTGTTCCAAGCTTCAAAAGGGCAGATGGGCTTTAAGCTGAAACAGCTAGGGTGACCCTGCCCGGGTAGCAAGGGCTGCCATACCAGACCAGCTCAGGGGGCTGCTTTAGAGGAGGTAGACTTGAACAAAGATAAGAGGTGCATGCTCCAGGCTCCTTCTCCCCCTCCTCCTCCTTTGCCCAGAGGTTGGGAGCAAAGTTTTGTAAAACACTGCTCCCAGACATGCAAACCAGAGCAGATCAAGCAGATGTATTTACACATTCTGTTTACGAAAGTCTCTGGAATTAATAAGGTAAGTCATTTCATATGTCCGCAGGGGGTGAGGGCAGAGGAGGAAACACTGTAAATTCAGAAATGAGCACCATCTGTTCCTCTGGGCTGCTTGGCCCTCCCTTCCAGCTTGGGTGAGCTCTTTGTGGAGGTGAGGCTCCAGTGAGGCGGAGTGGAGAGGTGCCTTCTGCATCACCCTCCCCTTCACACACACACACACACACACACACACACACACAAAGTATCAGTTTGTGGTACCAGTCAGCTACAAAAATAAATGACCCAGCAGAGAGGTCACCAATTCAACTTCTCCTTTTTCTTCCTTCCAGTCATTGAAGTGTTTTTTCATAAGGCAGTATCTCCATGTTACACGAATGTAAGCACCCAAACCAACCTAATCTGAAAAGTCGTCTTATAATCGATGCTTAACAAGCAGGGGCTCAGCAGTCTGCTTTGTGATTGCTACCCGGAAAATCATGAACAAGAAATTGTACAAATCCGCAGAGGCACAACTACACAGGGAGACGCCCTTGACATCAACACCAATGCGAGTTACTGTATCACTGCATGAACAAGCATCAGGAAGAGGACTTGGAAGCTTTCAGAATAAGACTGGACAAATCCCTGGGTAACCTGGCCTGAATTCAACATTGATCCTGCTCCAAGCAGAAGTCTGGATCAGAAGTCCAGAAGGGTCTGTGGTCTCTTCTAAACGCACCTCTTCTATGAACAGAAGCAGAAAGGGATTAAGATCCAGGCTGCAGACAGATAAACAGAATATACATTACTGATCTCCCATGAAAATCAGTGGCACCTAAGTTAAAGCAGCCAGGAGACTTTGGAGAGCAACCACACCAAACAGTCAGCGGAGGGGTCTCAGGGTTCACTGATCAAAAGCTACACCTAAGCTCCACAGGGACACCCAGCCCTGGGAGAGGATCCAGCCCAGGTAACACAGCCAGAGCACATTACAGCTGCGGGCCCACGCACTTCACTGCCACAGCCCTCCATGCAGAGGACAAATGTTTGGGTACACACAGGGCTCCAGAAGGCCTTACCAGCACAGAGACAGGGCAGGGCTCATTAGAGCTGTTGTCCTTCAGAGAACAGATTGTTCAGGTCTGAATTTTACACAAATTATCCAAAACGAACAGGACTGCTGCTGAGCACTGATGGAAACAGATGCTGCATCCTCTCCGCTGGCTCCACGACCCTCAGCTCATCTCTGCTCTACAAACCCAAACCTGCCCCTCCAGGAAATCTTCACGCAGCAGATGCAAAGGCAGTGCCAGCTACCTTGGGTCTTGCAGGGAATACACAGGGCAGTGTCTGTGGTACATGGTCCTTCCTGCAAACTGCATCAAGCTTTCCACAGGTAAATCACTAAGAAATCAAAAACTCTTTTAAGGAAACCATGAAAGCTGGAGAGGAAAAAAAAAAAAAAAAACCTGTGCTATGTGCAGGAGAGTTGTATTTTCTAAAATACGTATATTTTCAAAAATTTTTGAAGTATTAAAAGACCAGAATTATTTTCCTCCACCTGCACAAAATAGAAGCAGAAAACCACTCTCCTCTGTACCAGTACCACAGGACAGGCAGCACACAGAACCCTAATTCTGCCCAAAGCAGCTCAGTGAACCCACCCCCAAGGACATGTCTGGTGACAAGATGCGTACCTACCAGCCATACATGACAGTGTACCCCACCAGCAATGGCAAGGGAATTCAGCATTGAGTATATTTAAAGGCTTTCTAAATACAGCCAAGGGGAAGACACTTCTGTTTCATAGCAACCTCCAAGGTTTTGAACTTTGTTTCTGTTCTTTTTCTGGGACAGAAACAGAATGTCCCTGACATTTTTCAGGAACAAAACTGTAATGAGTTATCACAGTTGTAGATCAGCACCTTGCTCCTTCCAGAGGCATCACCCTGTGAGTAGGCTGGGTAGAGGTACAAAACATTTCTCACTCCAGAAAAATAATTTGGCATTTTCCCTATTGGCTCACTTCAGATCAAGAACTTGAAACCCTGTCTCTGCAATCCAGGCTTGTGCTTTAAAAAACTAAGTACATAAAAATGTTATCCTGCTACAGTGTCCAGACCAACTTCTCTTCCTAAGGCTTTAAAAGAGGAGCCATTCCTGGTGATATACTGCTATTAAGCAGGAATGTTTATTTTGGCAAAACTTCATTTAGCAGAGAGTGCTCTGCTGAAGAGGTTAGGAAGGAAGCATCTAGCTGAGAGCCCCCAGCTTTCTCAGCTTGCTGACAAAACCCTCAACTTCAGAGCTGCTTGCCACTCCCCGATCCCAAGAAATCACAACCTTCTCCTCACCCACACAGACCAAGTGGATCAGAGGGGCAGAGGCCATTTTGATGGTCACTTACTAGACAGCCCTAAAGGACATTCAATCCATCCATTTAATCTTCTACTTCTCCATCATCCATTGAACTTTTTTAGAGCAGGGTCACGCAATGCATCTGTATGTCAATTCCCAATACATACATATAGAAGACTTTATAATTATATAATTAAATTTTTTAAACATTTTATTTCACCTCAAAGGCAGCAAGTCTCCAACAGAAAGCACAGTAACAATCAGCACCTGGCAATTTCTACCTCTGCAAAGCCTCCTTTCAGGGGGCTGTGCTGTCCCTAGAATACAAAGAAAAACAGAAGGAACTAAATACTGGTTTGGGTTGCACTTTACTTCTAAGGAGCAGGACAAAAACTTGAAAGCCCGGCTGAGTAAACAGGAAAGCTGCAGATCCCAGAAACAATAGGATCAGCCAGGTTCCTTTCCTAGGTTTTACCCCTAATTGTTTCCCTGTGCTTTTGGAGAGAATTTTAATGCCTATGTGCTTAAGAAATCCTCAGGAAAAGCTTATTAGCTTCCAGCAGTGTGCTGGAGTGTCACAGGGCAGCTGGGCTGGAGAGCAGACCCTTGGAACATACCCTACAAGCCTCTGAGGGTCACGATGAACCTGGCAAGGGGTATTCCAGCTAACAGGGACAGCACTTCTGTCACTATGGATAAAGTGAACCTAGTCTGGGGGGGTTGAGTGCTTTTTTGTTCAGATGTCCACCTTGGTGCTGGCAGCAGCCAAACAATGACACCTTGGGAAAGCCCAGGAACAGGTAAAGCGTATAAAGGACTTTTTGCAGTACACTTGAATTTCCAACACCATGCAATCTGGGCACCAAGCCAGAGATGGTGGTTTTCCACCCACCATCTACCCATAGCATGGACCAGGCCTTGAGGTTTCAGGCTGGTGCAGTACTATTTCTACTCTTTTCAACAGACGAGTGTCCTTGAAAAGATATCATGCTTGAGCATCCCAGGTCGCTTGTGCTTGGACCACGTGTCACCTCCAACATGCCCCAGCTGGAAGCTGTAGCCCAGCCAACCACTGGTCATTGAGTGTCCTGCACTGCCTCTGCCTGAAGGGCAGATAATCTACAGACCCAGTGGGACACATACTTTGATGTGTTGAGCAATCCCTTTTGCCAGCTGCATTTAATTTTGGGAAATTCACCAGTAAACAAAAGAGGAAGGCATGAAGAGCAGCTTTTTACTGCACTTTTGCAGAAGCCATAGCACTCCCTGTGGCTGTTGAAGTCCAGGTACTCACAGCCAGGTGAAGACCACTGATTGCTGGGTTTGCCTTTCTTAGTTTTATTACTTTTAATAAAACTTTGACTAGCTATAATACTATAGGGGGAAAAAATAAAACAGAAGTTTTTTTGGTTTTTAAATGCAAAATAATCATATGCAAAAAGCTGTAAAGAAACACAGAAAAACCGTGGATCTCTTTCACAGATTTTCACTGCCTTCAACACTTCCACCTCCCACATAGTTTTGCTTCTATCACACACTAAAAGCAAAGAACAATTATGAGATTCCCAACTTGTACAAAGACACAGGCAGGAAGCAGCTCTGAGATACAAGGGTTTGGCAAAACACAGCGAGAAACCACAAAGAAGAAAGGAAGTCTTGGACACGAGAGGCAAGACAAGCACTAAAACCAAGTGGCTTAAACAGATCTACCACTTCGAGTCTCAATGTCTTCCATGACTATGGAAAAGGTAGTGAATAGAAATTTGCACTGGAAGCAAAAAAGAGAAATATTAAAAAGGAATGAAATGAAGAACCTCTTTCCCCCCAAAAGCTAAGGAGCTAAAGCTTGGTGTACCAACCTGACAATAAAGTTCCCAGGGAAAAAGCAAGCTGCCAGTTATATTCCCAAATTTAGCATAGAAATATTGTGACCTATGACAGTGACTACTTCATAACTTACAACCACAAGGAGAAATAGAAGCTTTAGAAAAAGGCTTACAGAAGCATGCTACTCATTTGAACTCCAAAAAAGGCCTCAGCATAACAGCATTTTCTCATTAAAAAAAAAATCTACAGTCCCCACTATTTCTCAAAGGAAGTTGGATGCTTTTCAACTAAAAATCTCCAGATATATTAAAATCGTTTTACAATTAACTTCTGAAGATGGAAAGTACATGTATGCACTCACTCTGAATACTTTTAGCTGTGCTCCACGTGAAGTCAGGGAGCAGTACCTCCCACCAGCTCCAGCCCCAGCACTGCCACACACCAACCACAGCCAAGAAAGCAACAAACTCCAGCATTTTTGGAACAAAGGCACAACCGGTAAGCGATAGGAACTAAGCCAGTTCTTTTTATCAAGTTTTCAAGACCATCTGATGCACAAGTTGCAAAGCTGCATGGAAAGGAGCATCCTCCTGATGACGTATTATCTGATTTTGGGATTGCTCCAAGTCTGGATGAGGAAGCACCATTAATTGCTCCTTATCAAAATACACACTTCTCCGCTGCGCTGGGAGTTGGAAGATTAGATGATCCTACTAAACCAAGGGGAATCCTCATCACATGAGGAGGCAAAAAAGACACCTGTGCAGTGCAATGTAAGGCAGAAGGGAGAAATCACTACGTTGCCAAAACCTGAACTTCAGAAAACCTCCCCTTATTCCTACCATTTTAGGAAGGCAAACAAAAAAAGAAAAACAAAAAACTGCAACCCCACAGCTTGTTACCTTCCCCTTATGTTTGTTCCACGTCCCAGTTTCCCGCAGAACTGCAATTCCACACAAGTTACGGGTGACTTTCACAGCTGCACAAGAGACAGACAGATGCATACAGGACAATACCTGGCAAGTGTCCATGCAGGCCTGACATAAGCCTGTGTATCTGCTCACACCATCAGGCAGCGCAATAAAAGCTGTGTGGTCACTGTTAAGATTTCCACGAAGACAAAATGCAGATACCAACAGCTGACAGCTGCTGTAAAGAAAACAGCTTGAGATGGGAGGCTCAGGAAATTGCTCTCCATCATTCCATGCACTATTTACATCTGGAATCTTGTCTCTGCAACCAGGATGGCCAGAGATACTTGTGGTTCAGTTTATGTTTGGGGACACAGCTTCATAGTTAAAGAATCCCATCAAATAAAGGTCCTGCCTGCCTTTACCTTCTCATCTGAAAGGTACGGCTTTAGTTTGGGGCAAGCTCAGCAAAATTAGGGTCCTGAAAACAAAGAATTTGATTTTTACAGCAGTTACAACTACTGGGGAAAGGAAATTGCAAAAACTTACTCTCTGTATGGTACAGATCAGTACACTGTCATTTTTTCCTCTGTATCATCACTTGTGCATTGTTCCCTTATACATGCCTGCACAGCAATCAACAAGGAAAAACCCCCAACTCTTCAGAAATCCCAAGCTCAGTCAATTACTTAAAATAATCACACAACCTAGTGAATGGTAGCACACTAAACCCCAATTTATCCAAGAGATAGTCTCTTCTTAGCTCAAAAAAGCAGCTCTTTAGTATGGGGTCAAGAGGACATCAGCAAGCACAACTCCTTCCAAAACCTGGTGCTTCTTAAAATACAAGAAATGCTTCAGCTTTCAGTGAACCTGTCAACACCAACACAATAGCCCTGCCTTGAGCGCTCTATTTTTAACATTTTCCATCCATGCAAAAGTAATAGATCTAAAGGAAGTATAATGAAATGAGAGAGTTGAACAGAACTTTTTTCAGGGCCAGCCCGAACAACATGAGCACCAAGCCACAACCGTAGGCAGCCCAAATGAGTCGCAGGGATTACTGAATTACAAACATATACTGGCCTCAAAGCCAGGAGAGATGCCAAAAACCGATGCCTGGTCGCCTGGGGGCACATGGTAGAGCTGAATCTGATGCAAAGGACAGAGCACTATGTGCTTATATGATGCAGTAAGTGTCATGTGGTATGGTTGCCATGGAGAATAGGTGCTATGAAGGATAAAGCTGACCTTAAATAGCTCATTATTTATTGGATGCATCTGGTCCCTTTAATTCTCCTGAGGATGTCTAGGATGACTGTAAAGCAGAGTGCCTGCAGAGCTCTCTAAGGCCCCTGGCCTGTGTACATGTGCACACTATCTTTAGCCAACAAGCCCTTGCTTGCCTCGCTGGCAGGATTCAGCTCGTGCTGTGGCTGGAGACAGCCTGCTCCAGAGCAGTCACAAACTCACTGCCTTGGGAGGTAATGCTGCATTCAGCACCAAAAATGAAAAGACCCAGAGGTTTTTCAGTCTTTCCCAGGAGGAAGGAAGGGCTCAGCACTCCAAAAGCCCCAGCAAGACTCTGCAGCTTACGCATCCCAGTGACTTCACATTGCTTTTGAAACCAAGCCCACTCTGGACAGCTTTCAAGCATTATCTGCAGAGGAGGGAGCTGACTCTTCACCACCTTTCCCCCAAATGTGAGCGAGAGGGAAACATGAAGTTGCATTACAATGCTGTGCCTGGCCTTGCAAAGGAGCTTTCCCTGATCTGATGGAATAGCATCTGTCCACATGCTCTGCTTCCACGCAGGAATAAACCAGAAATGTCCTTGGTGCACACGCTACACAAGCACCCCCACAACCTGAACACCCCACTGGTGATCCCAGTACCTCTTCCCAGCACATCAGAGGCAGCTCCAGGTCAGCAGATGGACTGGATCTTTCCAGCAAGCGTTGACTGGGCAGGAACTGCTGCATACCCATGCAAAAATGCATTGCTCTGGGGGTTTTCTTGCTCATCTTTAGCTCTGTGTGGGCAGGACACGAACTAAAAGGAGATCTCAGTAAAGAAAAGCCCTCAGGTATGCTAAACTTGTTTCCCATTCCTCCAGGCACCTGGAAGATTAAGCAAGTAGGTGAAAGTTGCATAAAAAGCCTCAACCCTCTCCCTAGAACCAATAAATACAGTTCATTTGCCAGATCCAAGATCACTTTTTTTGTCCCCAAAACCAGAAGACATTACCATTTTTATAACTATAAATTGCAAAGATTTATCCCCATTCATTGGCTGTCTTTGCTTGAAAAGCAGCTCTATACAGGTGGCAGACGACTTGCAAGGCGATCTCCTCCTAGGAGACACATATGTCAACTTTTGTTAAAAAGCTTCCTAAGAGATGAAAAGAAAGAAATCCTGACGCAACAACAAGAGCTGTTTTAGCAATTAATCCAAATCACTTCAGCCTCCCTCTCTTCTTATATTTAACTCTTAGATATGCAATAAATATCTGAGGCACTAAACTCCTCCAAGGGCTTTATCTCATCCATCACTATGAGAACTTTGAACCCACAAACAGAAAGTAAGTTATTATGAGTAAGCCTATAATTTAAATTGCATTGGAGTGCACTATCTCAATCTTCAGCATCATTTATGGGAAATATTTACTTTCACATTATTTTTTTAATAGCTCTTTGTGATGAAAAGCTTTAAAAAGACAAACAAGTAGCCCGTCTTGTCATTTTTCTAGTCTATGTCAATCTGTTGCCCTTGAATCTGCTTGCAGGCTAGTCAAGCAAATGCATAAAGATCACTTTGCCCATTTAGTGGGTTATTAATTTAAAAAAATATATCTCATTATTACTCCTAATGTAAAGTCAGCTAAAACAAGCTAGGACAGCTCAATCTCCAAATAAAAAGGTTTTGTATAAAGTAAAACTCTACAAGAATTTAGTTTCTTAACTTAAACACAGATATGAACATCTTTTCTATGAAAGCCCTCCCCCAGAAATGTTATCTGATCTCTCTCAACCTTTTTCTCTTGTTTCTTGCTTTACCTAATGAGCTGCTTCCATGCGCAAGACATAAAAGTGGAAATTTCAAATTGCTTGTTTCCTTTATTTTACAGAAGTCTGAGTACTGAAAGCTCACAGTAGCTTCTCATAATCCAAAGTCCACACTTTTGAATGTGTCTCAATATCAGAGAATCCCAGAACTATTTCAGTTGGAAGGGACCTTAAAGCTCGTTCCACCCCCTGCCATGAGCAGGGACATTTCCACTAGCCCAGGTTGCTCCAAGCCCCATCCAACCTGGCCTTGGACACTTCCAGGGATCCAGGGGCAGCCACAGCTTCTCTGCGCAGCCTGTGCCAGGGCCACACCACCATCACAGGGAGGAATTTCTTCCTACTTTTCATCACAACGGTCCTTCTAAAAAACATTTTAGGATGTTTTCAAAACTGGCTGCAACTAGTGCAAGTCTGTCCCCCGTCCCTGGTCTTGGCATCCTGGAGCCTCCTTCCCACCAGCCAGCACTTCCGTGGCCCCAGGCACACCTCAGTATCACCAAGGCCACTAAAAGGTTATCTTTCCATCGAACTAACTGCTGGCACTTAAGCAAGCAAACTGATCCAACCAGCCAAGGGCTGCACGGTTCCTTGCCCCCAGCTGCAGTAAGTGGGCAGGGCTGAGAGACACCAGCATACCTTGAGAGGATGTGAGGCCACACCTTCATTCCTCGCTGCCCAGATTTCAAGCAACCCATTGAGCCCCAGAACAGCTACTCTGCATGATTCATGCACGCAAAATGCTTCTGCCTTGCACTCTGTTGTCACAGCAACTGAAAACAAAGCATGACTGCCAGCATGAAAGCCTTGGGTGGTAGAAGAAGAGAGAGGGGAAGCAGCGGATTCGTAGGACAAAAATGGTCTGGAGATACAGTACAGAGTTACATGGCAAGTCTTGGAGCAGCTCCTGACAGAAAACTCAAGCCTTCACCAGCTCATCCTTATCGCTTATACTTCATTCTAGAGAATTACAGAACGGTTTGGGTTGGAAGAGTTCTTCAAAGGCCACCCAGTACCAACCCCTTCAACAGGCAGGGAAATCTGCAACTAGAGCAGGTGGCTCAGAGCCCTATCCAACCTGGGCCTGAATGTTTCCATGGATAGGGCATCCACCACCTCTCTGGGTAACCTGTTCCACCATTTTACCACCCTCATTTATTCCTTATATCTAGTCTGAATCAACCCTATTTTAGTTTAAAAACATCACCCTTCATCCTATTACTACAGGCCCTATTCAAAGGTCTGTTCCCACCTTTCTTATTAGTTCCCACTAAGTATTGAAATGAAGAAGTTTAATGATGATTTGATTGTTTTACCTTGGTAACAGACCTCAAAAAACCAGTGGCGTGTGTTTTTGAGGCACAGTAATGAAGATGTTCCAGGAATTCCTTACCAGTTATTTATTATTCCTTTTTTAATTACTGATTCAGAATGACCAGTAATCTTTTCCAATAGGATAAGAATTTTCCCCTTCAAAATCTTTAAACATGCCTTTCTAAAGGATGCAAACAAAGCACACAGACCTAGGAGTTACAAACTCTTTTAATTACTAATCCTTGTTTACATTTCAAAGGAAACCTCCAGTACTAGAACTTCATTAATTAACCATTACGTCTATGACAGAAAGCATATGATGTTCCCCTCCGCAAACCATCATCACTTGTCCTAAAGGATCTTTCTTCTCTGCAGGGAGGTGCAAGAATAAGGAAGTGGTTTCAGCATCTACCTCAGGAAGCAGGACAGGTGGAAAGCCACCATGGATTTTTTTACTTATTTGGTTTTGAGGCTGTTCTTATTTTACACCTGACAAGACACCTCGCAGTACCACTGCAGCAACTGCCGCTTCTTTCCCAGGGGCAGCCAAACATCACGGAACTTGATGAGGAACTGCTACACATCAGACACCTTTAACAGGCTCCATGCCTACTTTCCAGCCAAAACCTTTTGCAATCCATTGCCATTTCTGGAGAGTTACCTCTGCTGAAAGTCAGCCTTAAGACATCAGCAGAAGAAAAGCTAAAGTTGATAGATTTCAACTGTATGCTTTAAAATAAGCTTCCCTTGAGCACAGCTACCTGAACAAAGCAAGACCAGAGACTGCTACGGGAACACACACTCGATTTCTCCATTCACATTTCAGACTCTTGCCAGCAAATTTTTTAAGCAAGCCAGCACCCGTGTCACTCCTCAGAGGGGCATGACAGAGAACGTTTTAGCCTGTTACACTAATCACACACAGAGAGCAGAGATGTGAATTGAACTCTCCACGCTTTCACATCCTCCATGGGTCCAATGGCAACACCAACTCATTTCCTTGAGGTTTCTTCCCACTGGTCTCTTGTGGTTTCCCCGAAGCCAAGAGCAGCTTTCTGCAGGGGGCCGCAGGAAGCAGTGGGGCGCTGAGCACCAGGGATGCTTGGTCCAAGCAGCTGCGTGTTTGTTTGCAGGAAGGACAAACACCAGTGGGGCTGCCAGCACTGCTGTGAATTTCAAAGCCTCATGCGATTTACCCAGGCACAGTTCAAACTTTCCGGTACACAGCACTAATGACACAGTTGAACAACTCCAAATTCTATCCCTTTGGCTGAACCACCTCTCTTCCCACAACCGCTCTCTGCACCCCCGCATTCAATACCACTCACATCTACGGGATCATCCTTTCAAAACACTTCATTCCCTCCCATGGCTTTCAAGTCAACTTCGACTTTTTCTGGGTGACAGCAGTAAAGAAAATCAGGATTTGTAGGACAGAAAGGCTGGAAGACAGGGTCCCTCCCACCCACCAGAGCAGCATGTTAAATGTTCTAACATGCAGTTCACAAAAGAACATACCACAGCCCTGAAGTTACAAAACAGACTGAACGGCTGACATGAAAACGGTGATAAATTCACACACAAATTAACAAGAAAACATACTCGGTACAAGGTTTCACAACAGGAAGAACTGAGATTCCTATGAACATTTTTAACCTTTTCCACGTAATAGTGACACTGTCCAGGCAGAGATCAGTGTCAGACCACAGCACTGCTCTAACTGCATATCCAAATCCTTGATTAATTAACCATTAATTTGCTGAGTAACTACAACAAAACCAGAGCCAACTGCTTCAAGTGCACCAGAAAACTACCCCGAGGCCTTCCCTGACAGAGGATTTTTTACAAGGGCTGTACCCAAAGTTCTCAATCTCTGCTGGTGACTGTGGTGCTCATGAGCTGTCAGTGCCACAGCTGCACCATAGTTGCTCCAAGCAATTTTCAACACCATGGTGCTATGAATTATGAATAAAACATGATTTGTCATCAAAAAAACATGTTACTGCCACGTTTTTGCTTGAACTTGCAGAAAATCAAAGCACAGAAAGGCAACAAATCTGGCTTTGGGAATCTTGTGATATTCTTTCCAGGGCTACTCATGTGGTACTTTCAGAGCCACAGAAAAATGCATTTTCCTAGAGAGTTCTAAATGTATCACTGGATACCAAATTAAAGGTCTTCTAAGAGTGCCTCTTGGATTATTTTTTTATGAAACTGTGTGCTCCGTACTCAAAAACTGGTGGCAGTCTGCCAGGGAATTAAGAGAACCAACCTGGGGTGCAAAGGAATGCCCCAAGTTTATGTTATGATTCAGAGCCTTTCCAGCAACTCCCAAAAAAGTTGTGGGCTTCTCCTGACACACCTCCCACATCTTACAAGGAACGGAAGTACAGGAAAATAAGGCTACGAGGAAATCTGTGGCAGAGAAAGTACAGCTTAAGTTGCTAACAGTAAAAAAGGCCCTTATTTCCTGAAAGTGCTACGAAGCTTTTGGAAAAGCCCATCTCTGTATCATTACTTCCAAAATAAGCCGTACTTTGTTCCATAAGGAAATGGGGTTTAGCTGCCCCAGGACCGGCCCAGCTCACCCCACTGCAATGCGGGCTGGCCCTTGGGAGGGGGGAGGGAGGAGGGAGGGTGTGAGAAGGGGGCAGCGAGCACACGGATGTGTGCAGAGTCACTCTGCTTAGAAAGCAGAAGGGCGTTGACTCATGTAATACCGGTAATCAGTGAACTCATGCCTGCAGGGCATGGATGGAAGGCAGGGAAGAGCCATCTGAGTGCCCAGCAACCCTCCCAGCTCCACCTGCAACCCCAGAAGAGCAAGGCAGAGACAGGGAGGGCAAGTAGGGCAAAAACTAGATTTCATTAAGTAGACATGGCACGATGGTAGTGGGTCCTTGCTTTATTTAGAGTTCACATTTCACTCCGGCAGCGGCACCGGCTGTGCAGCAGCTGCCCCATCCCTGCAGCCCTGAATCTCTTTACTCCAAGCTCTTAAAATCTTCTTCACAACCCTGCTGGGAATGAACAGTGACAAACATTTGTTTTTATGACACAAAAAATGGCTTCAATTGAAGAAAACTTGTAACCACCCTTTGATGAGGGGCTCTCATACCCTTCAATCCCTAACACATGGCAAGATGAGAAACTACGGAATAATACTGAGCATTTAAGGATTTTGAACTTGCATTGTATTTCTCAGTCTGACCCAAATGATACCATTAGCACCTTGTCTGTACACATGCATAAAGCAGCAGTGAGCATATGAGGGCAGAGGCAATGCTATCCAGGCAGGCCAAGGCTGCTGCCAGGACTCTGTGGGAGATCTCAGCTAAATAACCTCATTCCAGGAAGGGGGTAACCTTCCCAAACTGCACAGCCCAAGAACATCTCAGTACCAGGAAAACAGGAGCGGGAGGGAGGGGAAGCACAGGAAGACTGCAAGGAGCTTCAGGAAGGAGAAGAAAGGGAGAAGGGGGACAGAAAACACAAGTACATCACGCAGGAAATCTGCAAGCTTTGAGCAACCACAGACTTCAGCAACAGCTTCTTAACAAGTTCATCAAGTAGATTCAGTGTTGAGAAACCCCTTGTCCTATGTAACTTCAGCCAGGAGAGCAGGAGCCATGAGACCCAGAAGGGCAGCCAGCAAAAGCAGAGGAAGTAGCAGCTGGAAGGGAAGCATCAGCTGCTGTCACACAATAAAAAGAGGTTGCTGGGCCAAGCCCAGCACCTCAACAGCCACAGCCAGGAGCAGGACAGAGGGAGACACGCTGGATCCTCACAAATAACCCACGTTTTTGTAGAAGCTGAGAGGCAAGGGCAGCAGGCAGGGCAGCCTGACCAGGGCTGCTCCCCAGGGACCAGCCCTGCAAGTTGCTGGGAAGAAAATCCCATTGCAATATCCCACCGGATGGGAGCATGCAAAGGACTGCAGATGAAAGGACTATAAATAATCATCATAATCAGAGCTGACCACACAGGTCCCAGGACAAGAATATTTTATTTTCTCTCAGTCAAACAGTCCCACTTAAAACTGACATCAAGAAGCATTACGGTACTTTTTCCAGAAGGGACTGATTTTTCATTCCACTAATCTCAGTAAGAGATACGCACAACACAAACTGAGCTTTTCAAAGCATGTGACTTATATTCCACAAGCTACTAAATATAAGAAAGCACCATGAAAACAGCCCCTTTATCCCTCTTGAAGAGGTTCAATGCAACCATTTCCTTAAAAAGACTCCAAGACACATTATCTTTTAATTCAAAGACAATAAAGATTCACCTTCCTGAAACAAAGTATACAAGGAAGGGAAATAATATATTTTTTAAAAGTTAAAAAACAACCTGTTGAGCAACCCTAATATTTTCCCCCCACCAAAATAAACCGAACTGGCCCAAGTGCAACATGCTGCACAAGCACCTGCTCACTGAGGTAGGAACAAGGTCTTTTCTGATGCCAAGCAGCTTGAGCTATAAAGCAGACTTTGAAAAAAAACTTGCAAGAAGAAAGCAGAGTGCTTAGAACTGGGCTGGTGCCAAGCCCAAACTCCACAGTGCTCCCTCAGCCTTGGAGCAAAGGAATGAGCATTTCAGGCAACTCACTGGCAATCCAAGGGCTACCATGTGCAGCCAGCCACTGCCCATTTGAACATACATGTGCTGAACAATCTCTGTTATCAAGTAGGTTTTAATATTTGGTTGGTTTAAAGGGGTTTGGGGTGTTTTTAAAGAGGTGATCTTTCCATTACAGAGAGTTAAGAGCAATGTAAGGGTCAGGTCTGCCTGCTTTCCACTTCAGGCCAGGTGCCACTCCTGGAGCCATTCAACAGTTCTGCTCCCTGGCCTTCCCACAGCAGCATCTCAAGCCCCTGAGGATGAAATGGCCTTTTACCTTGTTCTCCTGTAAAACACAGGATCCACTACAAAGCCAAGTCAGATAAACAGTTCTTCAAGCACACCAAAGTCTGTAGCAGAAATGAGAACATTGCAGAAAGCTGATCCACAAACCCCACGTCTTTTCAAGTTCTCAATCTCTACAAACACCTTTGGAAGACCAGAAGTCTTCCCCTTCCCCCACAAAAACACCAAACCCCCAAGCAACTGTACAAATAAGCCCCCAAGCTCCCTGGAAATGTACCTCCCATGTACAAGATGGTACTAGCTTACCTACCAATGGAAAAAAAAAGTCCAATAATAGTTTTTGGATACTATTTCTAAAGGAGGAAATTTTAAAATTCTCCATTGCCGAACACAGCTGAGTTGTGTCAGAACTGCAGGCTGATTACCACTGGAAACAGCTCTTTGATGACTATCACACTGGAGTATCTAAAACAAGTAGAAGCATGGAAACAAAAAGTGCTTTTCCACCCAGTTTCAAAACAGAATGCTGAAGACCACTGAATAATAGATGAGGGGGTTGGTGGGGATTTGGGGGTTTTTTGGTGAAAGATCTCTCAAATAGGGCTGGGCTGGTAGAAAAAAAGATTGAAGACTGAGGCGTTCTTTAAATTTAAATAAAATTACCTTGTTATTTCAGATCCTTTTGCAGCTGAGCAGTTTTCACTGTTTTCCAAGCTTCTACATGAGAAAAATTCCTAGAAATGATTATGTTTTACCTCAGAAGTACCCAAAATCCCACCAAGGCTACCAGCAGCTTTCACCTCTAGTCTGGAAGGCTACAAAAGGCAGCTTCTCCTCTCAGTATTCCTGGTCCTGTTTGACAACTGCACATGTCTACAAGCAGCAGCTCTCTAACCTCATGGCGCAGCTGGTTTGTTAGCAGCTGTCGTGAAGCTCTCATCAATGCTGAAGTGACAACCAGCATCACCAGCACACTGCTAAAAACCCGATGTTACCCGTGGAATACTGTGGACAATGAGAGCAATCCCCAGTACATCCTTTGGAAATGGTTAAGAGATTGTCTTAATATTACAAAGAGTTTCAAACACAGCTGGTGATGTCCTCAACACAGGCAGCCACATTCATCCCTGACTTAAAGGCTGTAAAGCTTGATTTGAGACACATGGGGCTATGCTGTATCTGGAGGTGGAAAAACATATTCCTTTCTGTGTGGTGGGACAACAGACCCAGCAAGATTTCTGCAATTTATTGGAAAACTATGAAACTCATGTTATTTCCTGATTAAAACATACCATGGTAGCCACCAATAAGTAAGATCTCATGGTTAAGAGATGTGTAATAGCAGGCTGGAATGGTTCTTTGCAGGCCGGAGCTTACATGGGGGCCAGCAGCACAGACTGAGCTTCCAAAAGCTATTACAGACCAGAGATGGTGACTTTAGATGTGGCATTTAACATGCCAGACCCCATATCCCAGTTAATCCACGGGAAGAACATGGAGCCAGACAATAAAATCATGGCCTCACATTGGCGGTGAACATTGAATTAAGGTCCCAGGACACAAGCGGGAGGTCTCAGCCAGACAAAGGTGGTAAGATTGTGGATAGTGCCCACAGTCTGGCTTTTAAGAATTATGGTGAACCCAAGATCCAAGCTTCCCATCCCATCCATCTGCACTGGAAATTCTCTTCTCTAAGTGTTGTCTGCAGAGCAATCCCGCTTTTCATTTCCGTGGTAAGTGGCAGCCTGGGATTTTCACTTGCAGACTCAGAGGCCACAAGAGCCTCCCAAAGCCTCGGGCTACAAGATAAATGCCACCTAATAAGCCACAAGCTTTTCAGCACTTCTGAGCAGCAGTTTCAAAGGTTTAAACCTACAAAAGGAACTGTCTGAGTGTGTGAAAACCTGTGATTAATTCTTCTGCCAACTCAGGGCAAGCACCACAAATAGCAGTTGGTTTTGCAGCAAAATACCACTTAGTTCAGCTCTCTCCACACCCCAAAGCAAGTGCTCTGCCAGGTATAGTATTCCCAAAGGCATCATGCAGTGGCATCAGCATCCCGAGACAGAGTAGGAGAAAAACCTGGGAATTTAAAGTGTATGCAGGAGGCAATACCTTTATATAACTGCACTGAACGACTGCTGGCCATTAAAAGTGCTGATCTCTTCAGTACTCGTGTTGAAACCTGCAAAATGTAAATCAAGCCTTTGCAAGACCAACTAAAATAGCGTCTCCCCCAGGGCTCTGCAAATACCACGGTGAAGCCCAGGCTCCCGACACACCCTGAACGCTGGCCTTGGAGCCGGAAATGCTCTCCCAACGCCTTAATTACCACTCTCTGACTTTTTAAATTGCAGCTATGCTAGGCAAAGCTTCATGCGCCTACACCCGGCTTGCTTGCACTTCGTTTTACCACAGTGGTTCCCTAAGGAAAGCAGCAAACCACAGCCTCATAAAATTTTAATGGGATAACTGGCAAACTGAGGGCATCACTGCACTGAATAAAACAGAGCAACTGCATCCCGGTGCTACAGACTACCTACTTGATTTAAGTCACATTTTATAGCTCTCCCTTCTGAAAAAGTCCTACCAGTTTTCTGTACTAACTAAAAAAAAAACCTCTTGTTTGCTAAAAACAACAGGCAAATCAAGCCAGGGCTGAGCACAAGAACTGGCAACTCGCCTGGGTTTCCTTGTAAATGCCTTCAAATGGCAGTCATGCCCCAAACCATGCTTTGCCAGGCAAAGTATATATAACCAAGCATCATCACTCTCCTCAGAGCCAAATAAAGGACTGAGCGGGTAGAAAAGGGGGAGGTGAAGGAGGCGGGCAATTCATTTCTTTAGCAACCAACAGCTTTTGCAAGTTTTTCTCTATTTTATATCTACAAGACACCATCCAGCTTGGTGACATGAGTTTCCAGGCTGGTCTATAGTAAGGATTTCAGGAGCTGACATGTTTTTAACCAAGGCAACCAGCAACTTCATCTTTCTCCCTGAAATGCAGCCTACCAGAGGGCTGCTTCCAGCTTCCACACCACCTGCTCCTCTGAGGTAGTGACAGAAGAAGGAGGAATCAGTCTTTTCTGCCTTCTAGATAGTCCTGAATTCATAGCTGAGGCCACCAGCATCACCAGTCAAGCACACCTGGACACCATCCCTGCTGAGATGCAGCAGACAGTCTCCCACCCCAGGAACGCCAAGACTGGACTGCTCGGAGCTCACAGGCTGCTGATAAAAACACGACTGCTCTCAGTGGAGACGGAGTCACCCCACCACAGAACAGCCACCAGCATGCTGAGGAGGCTGCCTCTTTGTCCGAGGAACAAAACACTGGGATCGCAATAGCTGAAATCAAGCAGATCTGGCCAGGAAGTAAAAGTGGTGGGGAACAATGAGAGGTGGCGCTAGCAGAGCTGCTTGGGAAGGGAATCCAAAGGCACATGTAGAAGTGGATAAAAAAAAGTGTAGAAACAACAGAAAGCACACAGAAATTAGAGCTGCAGAAGGAAACAGTGAGAATCTGCTCTGAAAAATTATATGACACCTGAAAAAATGCAAACCTTTGTCCCAGCAAGAGCACCCAGCACCAAAAATACTCCATGTACCTCCATGCTTTCCCCCTTCAACCAGTGTTCAAGGGAGCATCTTTAACACACGGCTTTGTTTCTGTGTGTCAGGGGTCTAAACAGCAATGCTGTGCTCAAGCATATGCACATAAAGCACTGAGGAGATGCCAGAACTATCTCAGTGCTCCCAGGACAAGCAAACAGCACATACTGTAAAAATAATGTGACACCCTGGCTTCAAAAAAGAAGCACACAACACACTGTAAGGCCGTGGCTTCCATCTTCTATTTGAAAGCTGGCACCGCTGCCCCAAAGCTCCTTATTTTGGGAATATATGGGAACATAGTGGGAGAACAGTGTTGGAAGGAAAAAAAAGACTGACTGGGTCAAGCCTAAATCAGTAGTAATTCTGAGGAAATGGAAAATGGGGGAAGCCAAGCAATACTTTTAAGAAAAAGTGGAAGAAAGGACACATCAGTGCTCTGCCCTCCTCTCACTCACTAACCTAACTACCCAGACACCACCCTGTGAACAGGTTCAGCTCCCACTTCTCCTGATTTACAGCTGCAAATTCATGTCTCCAAGTCTCTTACTTAGAGGGTCTTAATACCCTCTCATACAAAGAGAAATAGCCTTTATAACTCCAGATGTTCCTGGTGCAGGGAGTGGTAATAACCCCAATTCCCCTCTCCCCAGGGAGTACCCTAACTTCTGGACACAGATCTCATCTCCAAACACCCCTGGGATCTGAGCCCTTAACTCAGTAGTAGTGATCTGTGCTGTATTTTTCTGCATCAGGCTTTGTGCTGGCACCTAGTCCCAAAACTAAAGGTTTTTAAACTTGTTTTGAGCCACAAATTGTTAAGAAGATTCAAAGAAATACACATGCACATGTTGGCAACAGACCTGCAGTTCTCACTGACCTTTTGCAGGCCCTTCTGAAATGTTGATGTTGTTCTACACGGACTGAACACCGCTGGATGTTAATCAAGACATCTCAAACTGCCAAAAACTCAGCACAGAGCAGCATGTGCATGAAGGCTGGAGTTGATGCTGGCTGGTCCTGACCAGGTGCAAAGCAGCACTAACCATTCAGGACACCAATGCTTTCAGAAATGAAGGCAATCGCAGCATCAAATAAGGATACAGGTCTGAGCACAGAGCTTAATCCTTGAAGACCACGCAGAACTAACTGCATGAAAGGGCTTTGTGCCCCAGAATGCCTTTATGTCCTACCGAGTACGTAAATACTTGTCGAGCTCTTTGCCTCTTTCTCTTAGCGATGTCAATAATTAAGTGTCCCACAGACCATAGTGCCTGCGGGCACTCAGAACCCAAGCGCAGTACCCAGCAGCTCACTCAAACAAAGGCGGTTTGAAGAGCTCACAAAAACAGGGAAGAGCAATGATGCAGAGTAGTTTGCAGCATTTCAGGCTAAAAAGGCATTGTCAGTACTCGACAGTTCTTCAACCTGCCGTGAACTCAGCAACGCAGAGAGTTGCACAGCAGGCGTGCAGAGAGCTTAATGCTTCAGTGTTGGCCATCTTAAAACCAACTTCTCCACCACCACCATGCCCACAAGCTTCTGATTCTTAAGAGGCTTTATACTAAAAATGCCCCACCCAAAAACCTAACTAGGGAAAATCAGATAAAAACCCCCCGCAAATATATCAAAGCCTGCAAGGCAGCTTCTGCTTTAAAATTGTACTCTACTCGAAAAACATGGCAAGGCAAATTCCCAAAGCTCCAAAAGCCTGCAAACAAACCCAGAACACAAGTGAAAGTGTTGCAATGCTACGGTATTTCAAAGATGCAGTTGTTTTCTGCAAAGAAATGTGTGCACTTATTCAAAGCCCAGGACACAGCACACTGCTTCCAGTACTTTGGAAATGGTTTTTCAAAGAACACCCATATACATATGGGTGTGCAAAGCCAAGGACAGCAGCAATACAAACGGGTCTGTAAGTTTTGCCTTGATAATGAGAATTACAATGATTCTTGTTAAAAAAGGAGTTGAGATCAAACCTCATCTTTCCAGGAGCCCTGCATAAAAAAATCCAAATGTACAAAGAAAAGAAGATAAAGAGGCCTTAGTAACTACCTCTCTTTATTGGGATGATTAGATATGCTTATTTGATATATTTATGTTGAAGCTCCAAACACAAAGAAACACTCTAGGGCAGAGAGGCACTCCAGGCTTCTGGGGCAGATGGATGGCTTCATCAGGTGACCCCTGGTACAGGACTCAGTGCCATCAACTCCATCTCAGCAATGCAGGTAGGAGCCATCACAAGATCCAGCTCTCCAAGCCCTAACACCTTTTCTTCCCCTGAATTACACTGTTATTGATGCTAAACTTAATGCTCAACAGCTGCTCTTGATTAGAAGCTGTGAATGGCTGCAGTGGGGCTTTCTTTAATATTTACTTGATTTAATGACATGAGGATATAAGTTGTGGTTTCAACTTTCTGTTGGCTGGCTTATCTTCCAGTTCTAAGTGATTACCCCTCCTCCATGTCATGACAGCTTGAATAACTGAATGAACAGAAAAGAAAAGCTTGTCCGCAAACCAAAGTGAAGGCCAAAATACCTTATCCCAACAGAACCTCTAGAATTGACAGCTAACCAGAAAATTCACCTTCTTTTTTCGACTGGCTGTTACAGTTCAGCAGCAATGCTGGCTGTTGCCATACCTAACCCACTCAGCAATTAAAGAACAACGCTGCCCCGGGGGTAAGAGGATACACAGCAGATGTGCCCTTGCACATGCGATTTCCCACAGTGCCCGCCACTTTTCAAACCAACATCTCCTACCTGGATCCCAAGCTGTCTGGAAAACTCCACAATCCAACCCTGAGCTTGGCTGCGCTGGGTTACTGGTTGGACTTGATCTTAAAGGTCTTTTCACAGAATCATAGAATGGCTTGAGTTGGAAGGGACTTTAGGCTCATCTCGTTCCACCCCCTGCCATGGGCAGGGACACCTTCCACTATCCCAGGTTGCTCCAAGTCCCATCCAACTTGGTCTTGGACACTTCCAGGGATGGGGCATCCACAGCTTCTCTGGGCAGTCCGTGTCAGCACCTCACCATCCTCACAGGGAAGAATTTCTTCCTAGTATTTTTCCAGCCTAAATGACTCTATGATCCCTGGTGCACAGGGTGGGACACGACCACTGCAACCTGCTCCACTTCCACCTGCCTCTGGCAGCGTGGTCTCTCCTCTCACAAACCAACAGCACCTCCAACGCAGACTGCAATGGAGCAACCCCTGCAATATTCATTGGAGAATGCTGAAAATCAAGTTTACTAAGCACTGCAGGGCAGATGTGCGTAAACCATCAGCTGAGGGGTGAAGAACCAGCGCAGGGCCAGACCCCTGGCTGAGGGCATCCCAACACAACCGAGGGATGCAGCCAGCATTGATTTAGACCTGGTGAACATGGCTGGGGACCTGCAGAGCGGGGATTCGCTGACACCCCCTGAACACTGGACCACCTGGGGCCTGGTTATTGACGCTCACCCAGGCAAGGCCCGGCAATGTCCGGTGTGCAAGCAGCCTGTCAGCCCAGAATCACAGAATGAGGCCGGTTGGAAAGAGACCATAGTGGGTCATCAGGTCCCACCTCCCTGCTCAAGGGAGGTCATTGGAGAGCACAAGGCACAGGACTGTGTCCAGATGGGTCTGGAATATCCCCAGTGAGAGAGACTCCACACCCTCTCTGGTCTCTGTTCCAGTGCTCCGTCACTGCACAGGAAAGAAGTTCCATGTTCAGGTGGAACTTCCTGGGCATCCATTTCTGCCCATGGTCTCATGTCCCATTGCTGGGTCCCAGGGAACAGAGCCTGGTCCAGCCTCTGAGTCCTCCCTGCAGATATGGGCAGAGAGGGATGAGGGCCCCTCTCAGCCATCTCCTCTCTAAGCTGAACAGTCTGACCTCCTTCAGCCTTTCCTTATGAGAGAGATGCTCGCGTCCCTCCATCATCTCCACAGCCTCTGCTGGATCTGCCTCAGGAGCTCCACATCTCTCCTTTCCTGAGGAGCCCAGACCTGGATACAGCATTCCAGATGTCCCTCCCTAGGCCTGAGGACATCTAGGGGCAGGATCAGCCCTGGAAGAGCTGACAATGTTCGTCCTAACGCACCCGAGGACACCACTGTGCCCAGGGCGTGCTCCTGGCTCACGGACAGCCCGTTGTCCACCAGGACCCCCAGCTCTTCTCCGCAGAGCTGCTCTCCAGCAGGTCACCCCCAGCCTGGGGCGGTGCCCGGGCTGACTCTTTCCCTGGTGCCCTCGCCCCCTCACCGCTCCCCGTCCTTACCCAGGTGCAGGGTGAGGTTGACGGCGGTGGGGTGCTGCACGCCGGCCAGCATGGTGCGGCTCTGCCACCAGGTCGCGTCGGCCGGGCTGTTGTAGTCGGTGAGGAAGGCGGCGCCGTGGCTCAGGTGCGGCTGGGCGGCGTCGCAGAGGTGGCAGGACTGGGTGACACCGGTGACCCCGGTCTGCACGCAGTACTCCTCGGGCGGCGCCCCGCACGTGTGCGTGGCCAGCACCGTAGCGTTGAACGCCGCGTTCACGAACTCGGGCATGCAGCGCTGCGCCCGCCCGCTCCGCTCCTCCGCGCACTCGTCCATGGCGCCGCCGCACCG
>WEIT01012951.1:387469-434164 GCA_013389985.1 Dryoscopus gambensis
CACGTTGCTCAGAAACTTCTCTGGCTCAGCTGACCGAATGCAGACGTGTCTATCAGCTTGTAGTTGCTCCTTCCTTGGCTGTACAGAAATCTCTGTCCTTGGTTTCCTCACTCCGGCTGTGTGTCTTCTCACCACCTTGCTCGAGTTACTCCAGAGGCATTGCTCCCTTTACTTGTTAGTTTACTAATGTCCGTGCACGGCGTTTTTAAGGCTATAGCAATTAATCTCGAGAGCTGACAGGACGTTTTAAAACATCTTTTTGGTAAAAAATATCGAGTAGGCAACACTGGCATGGATCCTGATGACTCTCGTGATCGAGAGCCGTTCAGGGAGATGAAGGTTGTAGCGTTTGCTTTGTCCCAGTGATAAATTTAAAGTGACACTTCAAAGTCACTTTACAGTCACTTAAAGTGACACAATCAGTCTGAATCGCAGAGATGTTTCTTTGGAAAAAAGAAAAAAATCTAAATTGTTTTAAAACTTTGTCGAGTGCATAGGACTGGGAACACTCAAACACAAAACTTCTGAGTTTTGAAAAACTTACTCTTGGACTTTGTCCTGAGTGAGGGAAGAAAAAGAAATCTTGACCTGAAGCTCTTGAGACTCTGCAAATGTGAAAATGCTTTCACATTCAGCTGTTGATTTGTTTTGCTTATTGGTGCTGCATCCTTTGAATAAAGATTATCAAACAGCAGCCAGCAACTTGTCAGCTGTTTCTGCTCAGGGTTTGGCTTTGTTTTTCTCTCTTTCTTATATGTTACAGCCAGCTTAAAAAATTGCAAAACCTCACAGCAGAGCAGGTGAGGGCCCTACTGCACTCTCTATTCTTCTGTTTAACAGAGAGGTGTTGCTGTTTTGGGGACAAACTGATATAGAGACTTGCTCTGATTCTCCCATTGTCCGGTGATGATGGTGATCCTTAGCAGTCATTAGCACGTGCAGAGGAACATCTTTCTGCACGATTTATCCTGATTTACATCAAACCAAGATCAGTGTGTGTTGCATGTTCAACTTTTACCTAATATCGATGTCCTGGTGTAGATGCTCTGTGAACCATTACCAGTATGATCGTGCAAACATGGGCATTCCTACTGAAACAAGGAAAAGTCTTTGGAAGCAAAGGTGTCTTTGTTTATATAACAAAGGTATCTTCCCTAACTGATGGACTAGAGATGTTCCTGAGGCTGACAGCCTCTCCAGTGCCTCTCCTGGGATAGGAAAGTCTCAAGTTCCTTAGTAAGCCCTTGGAAAAGCACTGTTTGTCTCTGCTGTGGGCAGGATTGGTGCAGGATGAAGATGCTGATCCACTGCTGTCTATTTTTGGTCTGTTCTTTTTGGTCAGCATGGCTTAGCCCATCTTTACTTCATTGCTCGTGCTCATCTTTACCTGCACAGCAGGGCTGCTGTGCTTCTGCTTCACATGACTGCACCAGAACTGGCCTCTACAGACCCAGGAGTGGCATTTTTTACCCACTCTTCTTTCTCTCTCCTCTTGTGGGACTGCTGCCACGCCCAAAGGATGAGTGAAGCCAAATTCCATTCCTGAAGCATTGCTGAGCCTCCTGTGAGCACCCTGCCAGCTCCACTAGCCAAAGCAAATGTCTGCACTAGCCCTAAGGGAGGGGGATGAACCATTTTATGGCAGCTGTAAAAGGTCATGGAGTAAACACCAGCGCTACTGCTCATCTGCTCTCCCAGTGATCCAAGCAGCTTGGATGTGTGCGTGGTTTGCACGAGAGCCAGTGGTTCAAAGCTCTCTCCTGGCTTTGTGAGATTCACATTACAAACTAGAGAATTAGCAAACTTTAGTTCATTAATTTGGGTTTGTTCTATCCAGTGGGAGACTGGTTATTCTACCTAAGATGGGTCTCAAGACCTGTAACACTTGAAAAGTTTTGTCTGAAAATACACATTCTGCCTTTCCTGCATAATTCCACGCAAGGCCCAGGGCTTTTGGGCTTCTTTGTTTATAGGCATGGGGGCATTCCAGGACATTATAAATATCTAAAAGTCTAAAATTTTCTCACATTCAGGGATGTACTAGGAAACTTCTCATTTGGCTTCTCCTAAGAACAAAACCAGGCAGTTTCCATTGCTGTGCTTAATTTTTGTATTATGAGTTTAGTAGGTCTTTCCTTCTGCTTCCACAGTGGTCTTTGCAGAGTGTTTACATGTTCTCATTTCCTTCAGCTTTATCTTTGCAGCAGTGTATTCAGGAGATGCCTTGGAACAGCCAATAATGCGACTGGATCTCAAATTCTTCTCTTTATGAGAGTTTTGCTTATTTTGTGTGCGACTGCAGACTGTGTTCTGTAGTAGAACAGATAAGTTTTATTGTCCTGGAATGCTTCTTGCTCTTCCCTTTCCCCCATGAATGATAGTTATGCCAGGATTTTGTCTCATCTGGTTATATTTTTTTGCAGTCTTTCCATATTAGAAAAATTATTTGCAAGCTTTTACATGTCAGTTTAAAAAAATACAACTTTTTCCTGCTCTCTCTGCCTGTTGTATCCCCTTACCATGATGCAGTGATACTCATGAAACCCTTTGCATTCTTCAGTGACATGATTTGGAGGGGCTGAGATGGCGATGGCATTTGAAATAGTCAGCTCAGGTTGAGGAACTCCTCATGCTGCAGCGGGTCTCATGTTAAAAAATATCTGGAAAAGTGTAGGACCTTGTGTTTGGAGTGGATTAATTATCAAAGTAATGTTAAAGAAGAACTGGCAGCTGGAGAAGCTGATAAATACAGGAAAAAGTGACCTAGTCAGGTTCTCTGAACTGCTGAAGATGTGGAGGAACTATGTCTCTGGTAATCCTTCTGAGTCATCAGCTACCTGAAAATTTAGGGGAAATAAAAATTCCAAGGTACATTTGACACTTCTCATGCTTCAAAACTGACTTTTTGATAACTAATGCCCAGATTTATTTTAAAAAAGCGCATATTTTAAATCAAATGTCTGCTTTGATTAACGTAGAGCCTGCATGGTACCCACTGAAGGCTCCACTGATTTACTAGCACCCTCACTTATTTTCCATAAATAAATCTTACATTCAACCCAATACTACATATAATTAACATTTCCAGCATCATTTCTGAGTAGTTTTCAGATGAAAGTAAAATGTATCATTCCACCACTTACAGTGAGCGAGGTGCTTTTGCCATGCTTTTAGAGGTAAGGATTAAGGTAAAAATTGTTCCATGGGGAAACAAGATTGTTTGGGTTGAATAGTCTGGGGCTTGTTTTCCAGGTTATTTAACACTTGGTAAGTACTCTGAAACTGCAGTTTTCCTTGCCTGCATATCCATGGGATAACACTCAGGTGACTTGCATATTGCATACGGAATATAAGGGATGTACAATTATTGGGAAATTGGATTAAATCTGTTGGGAATTACATGGGAAATGTGACAGTCTCAAGGAGAAAAATCTCTTCTCTCATGTAAATGAGCATATAAATTCCTTAATTATGACTTGAGTATGTACCAGAAACACTTTATATTTTAAGAGGGGTTGTGGGGCAGAAATATGTTGGGAAAAATATGCTATTTAGTGGCTGGCACAGTGTAATAATAGAGTTTTTTGCTTTTTACCATAATATGTTCTTGTATTAGATAATGTACTGTGTTTTAGTCCAAGCTTTTATATCCCTGACCTTTAGTTGTCCTGAGACTTTTGAGCTCTGATCCAGCACCTGGTATTTATGGATTCTTTTTTTCACCTTGGTGCCTTAAATTCATCTTCAGCTGGACTAGGAGAACTCCTAATGTCAAAGCCTACCCTCCCTCCCACTGGAGATGCTCATCCCATACCAGCCAAGCTTGTACTTCAGAAAGTGCCAGATTTTTGAGTCATTCCAAGATTTTTTAAAAATTCAAGTTTATAATGGTGCCTTGGAAAACACGACATCACTGGGAGTTTTTCACAGAAGTTTTGTGCTCTTAGACCATCCAGCAGGCCATGCCTGTACATGTCTGCACAGTTCCCACCGTGCTGATTTTGGATCATCTGAACTCCTCAAGTACTTTCTTTCCACCAAATCCCAGTACAGCTCAGGCCTGCAGAGCAAAGGGGTGAAAAGCAGAGAACAAGCAGAAAACAGATGTAGAAAAATTCTTCAGGAAGGTCACTTACCAGTGCATGGAATAAGGCAGAGTCCCTGTGTAGGAAAGTGTAGAATTAACCCCTTAATAAACCCACCATGAAATGGTGATCTGGGTTATATGATACTCAAACTCCATCAAAGAATTTTGGTCCTATCTGTTTGTCAAACAACTGAGCAGCTGAGCACAAAATGAGTAAAACTGAAGTGGTTGTTCTGCTGGAATTATGCACTGAGAGAGAAATTACCTTCTAAGATACTTTACAACAAGCAACAGAGGAGCAGCTTTCTTCTCTACTGGATCCCCAGAGGAGCAGATTGCTTCTCTGCTGGATTCCCAGAGGAAAACTACACCCTTCGACAGGATCACTGCTTCAACAGAATTACATCTGCCAATTCAGGAGGGCTGCAGCCACCGTTTAATCGGACTGCGACCAACACCCCGTGACAACAGGGTGTCAGCTTGTATTTCTGACTCTGGAATTCTATAATATAGTCCCGGTATCTAAAACCTCTCTGCAAAAGGAACTGACTGCAGGAAACAGGGTGGGGCAAATTTATAGATTGCTCTTAAATTGGAAGCTTAACTTTCGCCTTTTTTTTTGGTTGCTCAAATGTAGGAAGTGGTGCTCAACTCTTCCCTGTGAGGTGAAAGATTTTCCTACAGACCCTCCATTAAAGCAACATAATTTGAATGTGCTTTAGTAAGTGGTACAGTGGAGACCATGAGGTCATTTTCCCAGGGGAATATGAGGTTGTAAACTTATCCCTGTTAACTAAACACATTATTATTGGGCCTTAGTATTATGTTCTCTTCTAATTTACCTTTATGAACTGTAGCTCAACACAGTCCTGATTAATGGTTCTCAGCAAATGATAGAGAACTGTTAAGTTCCCCAGGGCTTTTAACGGGATTAAAACCTTTCAGTGAGAAAATAAACAGCAGAGGAGAGTTTGCTAGCTATTACCTAGGCAAAAAATGCTGCTGGAATACAGAGAACAGGAATTCAGTGACAAATCTGTTTCAAATAACACGTTTATGACAGACAATGTTTGAACTGACAAACTGCTTCCAGGCAGCCATTTCCAGATTTTTTCCCATCAAAGCTCCGGGTGAGCAGACCAGTTCCAGATTTAGAGGGGTCATCTCAAACATTTGGCTTTCAGACATAAATAAAGCCTCATGATCTTTCTTGCTAAGCCACTCACCTTGGTCAAGTTATACCTGTGACATTAGCTTTCCTCTGACTGGCACTCCTCACTCTTTTGATTTGGAGGCAGAAAAAAGAGATCAGTTAGCAAGTTGCAATGCTAATTTGCCAGATAAAAATTCAAGTAACTGTCAAGTGTTATCCTATATTATGGTTTTAAGGCTATTGTTAATATTACTTTTCTCCTTTTCCACTTGGAACTGGAAAACCAGAAGAAATCATGATTGTTTCCAAATTCTCTTATGAGAACTCTGTGATATCAAAAGCCAAAAATATTTCCTATATGTGATATACAGAAAGCAGTCGATGGCACCGTGGCTCAGGTAGTTCTTTCTTCTTGAATTTCAGTAATTCAATATACCACACAAGAGCCATGAGTGCTCTGGCACTCTGGCTTTTTGAAGCAAAGCACAGATCCATGCACTGGCACAGTAAACTCACTGCAGGCTCCATTTTTACTGGGAAAATGTTCATGTCATGTCAGGTTAATTTTCAGTTTTCTGTATTCTGGCTGCTTAAGCTCCTCACTAGCATGTCAATCCTTATTTAGACTGTGCTATTCATCAAGTGCAGGCAAGGATTATTGCTTCCCCGCTTAAGTGGCTGTGATGGATTAGATACTAAAAACCAGACTGAATGTTATTAAGTAGTACTTTCATGCTTGACACTCCTTAATATGTAAAGTACTAAGCACATAAATAAAACCATAAGTTGTCCTTTATAGATGCCAAAAAGTCCACGGCTCCTTCTCCCTCCACAACCTGTGGCTGAGCTCTCAGACACACTTTCACTTTTTTAACACCTGGCTGTTCCCTTAAGAGCTCATTAACTTTTTTACCAGTTCTTAAAAGCAACATGAAATTAGAACCATGGAATATCCTGAGCTGGAAGGACCCCACAAGGATCACCAAGCCAAATTCCTGGCCTTGCCCAGGATACCCCAAGGATCACTCAAATTAGATCTTTATGTGAATGAGTGGGGCTGTGGTGTTGAGCTGTACCCAAGAGGCACAGATGTCTTGGGGAGCTACAAAATTCATCACTGCATCAGTACTAGAATCAGCGAGACCTCCCAGGACAACCAGAAGGGTACTAATGGCAATATTTTTAAATCTTTTTTTCCCAGTAATAGTAAATAATAGCTTTACAGTTACGAATTAGAAACAATTCTGTAAATAGACCAAAGATCAACTTTACCCTAAAAAGGGAATTTCTTTAGCCAGCACTTAACATCAAATACCCCAGCAGAACCATTTTTCGCTAGTATTGTACATACACTTGATAATCCTTGGTATCCTATTCCACTTCCTCACCTTGCACCCATCTCTTGCCTGCTGTTTAAAGGCTGACCAGTAACAGCCAGAGGAAATTAGAACGCTTTAACAGATATTAGATCATACTCCAGACTTGTGAGTTTGATACTAAAATTAAGTATAGTTATCTTTAAAACCACTGGACTTCTGCTTCACGCTTCCAGGTTGGTGCCAGTAACACGACTGAGAACACCATGTGTGAGGGGCAGGCCAAGGAAACCTGGTTTTGTCTGGGTGCAGAGACTACAGCTGAGCGAAGGGAAGGTGGCTAATGCTATACCACATCTTCCAGTGTCCATCCCTGCTGACTCCCCACAGGTTCTTCCTGGACCCAAGCTGGAAGAAGAAAAATAATTGTTTTTGGTAACAGTGGCATGGAGTGACAATTCTTCATTCATTCATTCTTCAACCTACAGAAAAGTCTGCATCAGCAGAAGGACGTGTGGGGTTACTGCAGCAGAGCATGCAGGAGATGATACATGCTCCACAGTAAAATTAAATTTGGAGATTAATATTGATACTCTGTAATTCAGAGCCGCATTAAAGAAGCAGCGCTTCACCCTTACCTAGATTTTAAGAACTCTTCATGAGAATACAAAAAATGTTGGACTTGCTTTGCAACCACCACCATCTCCCACAGCCCAGTAAGCACAATTACTGGTTCTGCAGTGGCATTAGTGGGGCTGTGCAGAGGTTCATCTTGTCAGGCTTGGAAATGGAACAGGGCTGGAAGACTTTTTATCCCCTCTGTGTCAATACTCTTCTGTGAGCATCAGGCAGACAGCTGAGCTTCCAGTGTCTGGAATCCAACATGTTCCCATGAAAGAACTGTCCTCTTCCACACGGATGTGGAGGAATGAAGTCCAACCATTTGGGAATAGTCATGAACACTGCCTTGGATGAAGAGAGCAATTCACGCTTCTGAGATTGCTCCAGGTTCTGCAGAGATCAGCAACATCACATCAGTCTTGGAAAAGGTATTCCATGCTCCTGCACGATCTGGATCACCCAAACAGCTCCCTGCTGAGGGTCACACAGCATGCAGGAGGCTGGCTGCAAAGGAACCAAGTGCTGCCTGGCATGGTTAGAAAACCACTGCAGCAAGGCCTGTTTTGCACAGCTTGTTAGACAACAAAAGTGAAATCCTCGGGACTGAGCCTAAGATGTGGTTTGGAATCTGTTTGGCAGGAATTTGTTTTAGACACTGAAAAGGTTTCCTCAGAATGCCTTGAATCTCCAACAATCACAATTAGCAACAGAAGCCTTTGAAATTCAAACCGAAACACAAAATCTAAGGTATAGCATGTAAGTCTTTAGAAATAAATTCTTTATTAAGAATAAATTCATACAACTTGCAGGAATCCCTAAGGGCATGATATATTACAGAGCTGTACTTGTACTAAGGAACCAAAAAAGGCAAACTGGGAAGAGGAAGAAAGGAACTTGGGAAGGAAACGCACTTTTGTTGAAGTGGAAAGACTTCACTGAACTGCCATCACTACCAGCCGCCCCTGCCCACATCCCTGTAGCCTCCTCGGTAGCCCCTGCCTGCTCCTCGGTATCCCCCTCCTCCTTGGTAGCCACCCCCAGCTCCGTAGCCTCCCCCAGGACTACCAGGGTACCCTCTTCCTGCTGAGTGCCAGCCGGAGGAGCCGTAGCCACCATAGCCTCTGCCCCTGGGACCTCCCCAGCCTCGGAGGCCACCGCCGTTGTTGTAGCGAGCCATCTTGGGTGGGCGGGGGCCGTCCCCGAACCTGGCAAGGAAGAACATCATACACTTGAGGCAATCTTACAAATTCCATCTCTTAAAGATGGGAACTGCCACAATCCTCAGCTAAGCCACCTCAATTTTCTGTGAACAGAATACAATAGTTGAACTACAGTTGCACTTTTGCACCTTTTCTACTTCAGAAAAGTTTCCTTTGCTTCAGAAGCAAGACATGGAAACAAGGGGCAACAGAGGGCTGCAAGTCCAGCCAAACGTGTTTTCTTTCCAGGAAAAGGTTTGCCCAAAATAAATAAGGATTATCTTTTCTTTAAAAGATAATTTGTGTTTTATGTTTTGGAAGAGGGGATGACAGCTTTTATTCCTGAGAGCTGTGTGTCCTTGTTGTGGAGACAGGCAGTGATGTCTCTGCATGAGCCTTTGAGTGCAAGCATTTCACGCATGCTCAGAGCAAGGCACCGAGACCAAAGCCTGAAGTTGCTGTCCTCACCTCCGAGCTCCGCTGTGGTGATGTATTTTCCTTTGAATGGTTTGTTCTGTTTCCCCCTTCCGAAATGTATGGTATATTCCTAAGATGTAACCCTGCCTTTGATCCCTCCCCTGCGAGCTTTTCATTGGTTCAAGCCTTGGGCCCGCGGGCCCTTCGAAACTGTGATAGGGGAATGCTCGGAGGACGAGGCTCTCTTTCCGTTTGGATCTTTTCCCCTCTCCCTTCCCCTTCCGTCTCCCATATCCCCTCTCCCTTCCCCTTCCCTCTCCTCTCTCCCTTCCCCCTTCCACCCCCCTGCCAGCGCCGGACCAAAATAAACCTCCTGACTTCACCATTAAGGAGATTCTGTGTTTCTCTTACGGCTTGCTGCTGCCTGCAAAGGTGTAGCCCAGAGACTCTGTGGAAGCCCCGGTGAGCTTGCCGCCCCCTTCTTTCTACGGACCCATAGGGAATGTTGCCCCAGGACTCCTGCCTTCGCTAGCCGGCAGAGAGCTGGGCAGGGGTCACACAACACTCTGGTTCTCACCTGGTGCTGGCAGCCGTGAGAGCCATCCCGGCGGCTGCCGGCCGGGACAGCTGCCGGATCACGTTCAGCATCCGCTCGTGCGTGGGGTCCAGCTGCCGGATGATCCCGGGATCTTTGCTCACTTCCACCACGAGGGCCTCCACGGCAGCGCGCAGAGCAGTGATGCAGGCGGCTGCCCCGTGCGGCATCTTCAGCTTGATCCTGCAGCACAAAGAGGGTGTTAGAGCTGCCATCACTTCCAGGGGGGCACCTGGGACGGACGAGGTTCTGCAGAGTGGCTTTTCATGGAGCCAGAAAGCTACATTCTCATCTCTGAGGTTCTAATTTGTTACTGAAGGGGTGAGAAATTCAGGAGGCAAATTTGAAAGATCCCTAAAATTCGGCATTGTTCAAACATAACTATTCTTCTGGCAAAATTTGCTTTTGAAATTTAACAAAGGGCCATGAAGCTGCTCTGAGGGCTGAAACCCATCTGCCCTGGAGGCAGGCTGGGAGACCTGGGGGTGTTCAGCCTGGAGAAGGGAAGGCTCCAGGGAGGCCTCAGAGCCCCGTCCAGTGCCTAAAGAGGGCTTTCGAAAAGGAGATACAGGCAGATAGTGATAAGACAAGGGGGAATTGTTTTAAACTGATGGACAGCAGGATTAGATGGGATATTGGGAAGAAATTCTTCCCTGCGAAGGTGATGAGGTGCTGGCACAGGTTGCCCAGAGCAGCTGCGGCTGCCCCACTCCTGGGAGTGTCCAAGGCCAGGTTGAACAGGGTTTGGAACAACCTGATCTACTGGAAGGTGTTCACCTGAGATGAGCTTTAAAGTTCTTTCCAACCCAAACCATTCTGTGATTCTATCATTTTATACTCAGATAAATTCAACATGTAACCTCTTGCATCAAAACAGCACGATACAAAAACATAAAGTAAACTGAAAACATGAGGCTCCCAGATTTTGAAAGGTCCAACCCTGAAATCGTTAGCAAATTAAGCTTAAGGAATTCTTTGCCTCTGTTTTACTGCCTGGGGGGTAAAAAAAACCAAACCAAACCAACCATCAAGATGGTGTTTAGTGATGGCCATAAAATTTACACTGCCAGAGGCATTTCTCTCCTCAAGCTGTGTTTCTGAGCTTTGAAAACAAGGTTTCCTCAGCCTTTGTCTGAGAAGGAGGTCCAAAACACACAGTGCCTTTCAGTTAAAGAGGAAAAAACCAGCAGTTTTTATGGAAACTGCCTTGTCCTGTTTTCAGTTTAAGCCGATAATCTGCATTAAACAGGACTCTAACCTGTCTCTTCCTCACAGGAAACCAAGGTGATGCCTTCCCAACACACCTGTGGTTCATGGCTTATTCTGGGGTCCCTGTTCTATAGAAATTTGGTCTGTGTTAGCTGCACTTCCATCAGTCAAAGGGTCAGAACTGGATGAGCTTTGAGGTCCTTTCCAACCCAAACCACTCCCTGATTCCATGATTCTGAGCACCAAGGGGATAAATACCAGTCATCCAACAGAATGAGCTCCCCGTCTGACAGGACTTTCTTGGAAGCAAAGAGAAGCAGCTGCAGCGGGCTCACCAAGGTCATGGTTTTGGCAGAGATGGCTCGTGTTCGAATCTGCAGGTGAAAGACAAAAATTACTCTTGAAATGGAAAACAGAGCTCTACACCTTCCTCTGCACACTGAAACTGGAGAATTTTGCAAAAAAAACCCCTAACAACACACAACAAAGCTAGGTATAAAGTTAGGAAATTACAAGAGAATGTGCACATACAAAATTGAATGCCAGGCAGAGGTTTACTGGGGTTCAGCACTGGCTGGTGTAAAACCTCAACAAAAACCATCTTCCATTTTAAAACATTCATTTTCTGGGTCTGCAGTTATGCAGCTTTTGCAAGAGCCACCTCATGCTCTGCCAGCCTAAAAGTGACCAGAGCACATCTGAATTTTCTTCCCACCTTTCAATTACTAGGGCTGTGATGAAAAGCTTTAGTGGGGTCTTACTCATGCAAGTGTGGAAGTTGCCAGGTGTCCTTGCAGTCAGCACTGTGTCATGTTACACTGACCTTGAGCTTGAACTTGAAGTGAGAACTTGGACAGCATCAAGCCAGAGATAACAGCCCTGCTACACGGCTCCTGCCCCTCAGTTTAAAGAGGAACAGAAAAGGTACCTAATGGGCAGGGAGAGAGCTGCACACATCCTTCCTGCATCCCAGCCTCACCCAAGTGCTGTCGAAGCTACTCTTAAGCCACCAACTTACTCACTCTCCATTTGCTGTGTGTATTTTGGTTTAATAAAGCAAAACTGTTTGAGCTCAAAAGTCTTTTTTTGGGTTTAGGGGATCTCACTTGAGAGAGATGGTCGAGGTGGATCAGAGGTCTGACCCTCCTGGGATCCTGATACAAAAGGTGAAGAAGCAAAGCCTCACCACAGCTCTGAACTATGGATTGGGAACCCAGACTGTCAAGACAAGATCCCTGTACCCAAAGGATTTAAAATTCTGGTTATTACCAAACACAAAAGCATTGCCTTCCTTTCCTCCTTGAGCAGGAGTAGCTGAATTCATGATGGCCATCACTGGAGCACAGGAGAGCTCACAGGGGTTGCAACGGACATGCACAGAGCATACACCGAATTCGTGGGATGGAGAAAAAGGGCATGGAGACCTTTTGCGTGATGCTTGGGAAATGGGAATCATCCTCAGGAGATGACAAACTACCTACAGGCCACAACAGGAGCACCCCACTGCCATATTCCATGTTCCTGTTTTCTCCCTGGATTCATAAGCAGCAGGAGTGATAAGGGTAAAAATTCTCTGATGCCTAATTAGCATGGAAGAGCTCCTAAAACAAACTCTTAAAGAAAATAATGATTTAGATCTTTCTCTACGACTTGGCTGTTGTAACAAAACTCACAGGAACTTTCTGTGTACCTCTACTTCTACTGAAAGTGGTTGACTGGAAGTTACTAGGAGGCTGAGTGACACCAGGACCCTGCAACATTCACTTTCTGGAAAGAACACCAGCCAACAAACAACACCCTCCTTCACCCCCCACTAAAACAAACTAAATATTGCAGTCAGGTTTTTCTTCTTATGACTTCCTTATCAAAAAGAGCCTCTTGAACCATTTGGCAGCACATGATCAAGAACAAACCCAAAGTCTCTACCTTCTCTCCAAAAACGAAGAAGGGCGATGGATACTTGATGTCCTGGCTGCTGAAAGGGCAGTTGACAGATGATTTGTGGATGAGAGCATTGTGCCCCTCAGTGGTAAGAATTTTCCTCTTCTCCTTGTGGTAGCAGACGTTGGGGTAGACCCCAAAAGCCAGCAGGGAGATTACAACATCCAGGTTGTTATCAGGGCCAGTGTTGTTAAACGGTTGAGTCATCAAACATTCTGTTGGCAGAAAACAAAAGAGTGGCTCAAATCCATGGGACATGTAGGAGAGCACAGCACGGCTATTTAGCATCCTGGATCAATGCAGAGCTGTTTAGCATCCTGGATCAATGCCTTTTCTGACTGAATCAACTGCTAGATGTGATCTCCAATGACCTCTGCATTCAGAGCATTTAAGTTCTACATTCAATTTTAAATTTCTTAATGGAGATTGAAAAGCTGAAGAATACCACTACAAAGAGGTATTTTTCTCTCCCAAACTCTTCAAAAACAAGGAGAGATGGGTTTTCCCAGAATGTGCTATACCACAGTGTGTTTACTATCATTTGTTTTGGAGACAGATCTTTTGGGGGAGGTTAGAATGGATGTTTTTATTTTGTTACAAACCTCCCCAGAGTCTCTGGTGGCTTGTTTTCAGGTCATCTTGCCCAGAAAGAAAGTTACAGATAAATGCAGCAGTGATCCAAACAGCATGAGGAGAAAAAAAATTAAAGGAATTTAAAGGGAAACAAAAAAAAAAAGAAAAGGAGGGGAGATAAACATCTGCTAAATCCAGGCAGCCATGCCATTTCACTGAGCTCCTCAGCAACATTAGGCAAATTCAGAACCTGGTCAAGTTTAAGAATTTTTTTGTCTAGAAAATTGAATAATTTGGCACACTGCTGTACATCCCTCCTGCAGCACAAATGCAGGCAGTCACTGGAAGAAAACTGTTCAGATTACACAGACTACCCACTAAGGCCTATGGAAAGAAGGGGGAAAGCACAGCACAGCACATTTTGGAGATGCAATAAGTGAAGAAGAAGGTAAGTCAGGGAGGTAACACTCTAAGGATAACTGTTTAACAGATTTTTAATCCTGCAGCTCTAACCTCAGCCTCCAAAATCTCCCTGTGTTGCACCACAGCCATCACAACTTTAGGAGAGAACACTAAAATCCCATCTGAACGCAGCTGGAAAAGCAGAGTAGTGTTATGGCAAATCCACTATACTCCCGCTGTGCTTGGGCGCTCAGCACAGATTATCCTGGTTATTTATTTATCATCTCAGAATGAAAAATGCAATCATTAAGTTACTGAATTTAATCAGAATCACCTTCAGGAAAGCCAGAACTAATAAGTATGTCTTTCAGCTGGACTTTTGCTTCCCAAGTCATTCTAAGAGTGGCCATACTGAGTCTTTTGTGTTCGCAAAATCTTTTCTCTGCTTCTTCACCACCCATTCTGAAAAACGAACAAGAGGAAATTAGAAGCCTGACCAAGGAAAGGAAAAGCTCACCCCATGTTACCTGTAACCTCCCATCACCTGCTGTGGCAGATAACGTACCTTGCATCATCCCAGGCTTGGAAGACAGAGAGCAAAGCTACATGATCTGAATACCTGGTCCCAGCAAAATTCCTATGGACATAACCCAGGCGTTTGCCTTCATTGATGAAAGGTTCAGGGAAACAGGTGGCTGCAGAGATGGTACAAACAGCATCTCCCACGCTGAAAGGAACCACAGAAAGGATCAGGATCATTCAGAGTTAGTGCTGCTAGCACCTGCTGCAGGCTGCAGATACCAGGGAAAACTTCTCTGCTACAGACCCTAGGAATGTGGCCTTTATGTGCTAGAGTTCTTCACTGAAACACTTTCCTGGAAGTGGATGTTAAATTAGTTCTATCTGCCCTCCCCTCCATCCATAAACTGCCTTCTTCTGGTGAAAAGGATCCTACATTAATCCCAGGACCCTACAGCCACCACAGTGACAAAGAACAGATCTTCTACTAAAGCAAAATGTGGAGATTGATTTTTCTCCTTATCTCATTGTTACATTCTGTATCTCACCACCTCAGCTCACTGTTATACCTAGGTGTTTCAAGTCCCACTCTTAATTCAGAAATATTCAGCCTCCACTGGTGTCTTGCTGTTAAGTGAATTTCATGACTGCTTTATTGCCTACACTGGAACTTATTTCTTCTCTGCTCCCATGAAGATTCAGTCACCTCTTCCCAGCTGCAGCACTTACAGCTCATCTAAGTGTATCGGTTTTTCTCTATTGCACATGTCAAGAGGCTCAGGAACTCAGAGAAACAAGAACAAGACCACTGAGTCCACTCAGCTTACTAAAAAATACAGCCCATGATCATCATCTTGCCCAGACGAGGTTCAATGGGAAGTTTGGCCAGGATTCTTCCAAGAGGTGTCAACTCGTCGTTGGAATCCAGGGCATCAAGCTCTGAAACAAGACCCCTTGTTATCACAGGCAGTTAGCTAACCCCAGGAATCTTTAGATAAGAAATTCAGAGTTTTAGTAATTGTGTTTAAATTGAACCCCACTCGTATTTAAGTTTAATGTTGGTTACACACTTGCCAATCTGATTTTCAAAGCTGGTTTGAGGTCAAACAAGTTTTACTTTAGCTTTACAGAGGTTTTACTACCTCCTCTGCAATTAGAATAATCACAATGTAATTCACACACATAATTTTCCATTCCTTTTTCGTTTGCTTCTGTACAAACCCCTATTACACTAATAAACCATCTATTATCTAATGAATCTAACCTAATTTCTGCCTCAGGAAAATCAAAGCAGCCCTGTCACAACCAGCTGTGGAGTCTTCATCAAATCACAGAACCCTCTTCAGCAAAAAGAGAACACCACAAACTCTCTCTTCCTTGAGGCTTTACCTGCTTCCTCCTCCTCCCATTACCTAAAAATTATCACCTGTATTCATTGTCAAAGCTACCAAAGCCTTTTACACATTAAAAAAAAAAATTGTTTGTAGCCTCAGCAATTAAATGGGAAAGGAAACACAAAAAGGACTCCTTAGCCACCATCAAACCCATTTTCCTGGTATCTATTGAACCCAAAAGCCTAAAGGATACTTTGAAGAATAACATGTTTCATGTTCCTAAGATCATACTAGCAGTGTACCTGCTCTGAAAAATCACAGCTCCTCCAGGAAGGGGAGGTACCTGCAGAAACAGCTATTGGGTGTTAGAGCCAAAAATGTTTGCCTTTTCCCCTGGCTCTGCAATTCTGAGCTGCACAATATGAAAAGTACTAATAATTTTCAGAACAGAAAGTCATTAAACCTGACTACATATCCCCAGCTATGTTTTTTCATTCTGGTCTCCCTCCTGTATACAAGCAATGTAGGCTTAGCACACAATTTTTCCGTAAAATCAACAATCAAATAGATATTTCAGTTGTTAAAAATTGTAGGAAGTGTGTATTTTGTGACATTTACAAAGCGTGCTGAGGTTTGAGGTCACATTTATGCTTAAAGCATATGCTTATTTAAAGCATAAATTTAGAGTTCTTCCCTGCTCTATTTTATTCATATTTTAGTTAGTTCCTTGAAGAAAGTGGGGAGACAACTTAACCCACACCTCAATTTCTTCTGTTTTCATGCAGATTCATAAACTGGAGATTTAATTACTTGACAAAATCTTTTAGAGAAGCTTTGTGAACGTCTCAAGCACTGGACTGAGTCTATGTCAAACACAGCAGTGCCACAGCTGGAAAACAGGAAGCTGGAAGCTAACCTAAGTTACTGGTAAAACAAAACAAGCCTCAAGTTTGAAGGCTCAAGTTTCTTAAAGGAATGACACTCCACTGGGAATTCAAGTATTTCTGCAGCTGCACAAGCCACTGCCACCCACGCGATGCCTCCAGGTTGCTGTGTCAGCCAGAATATGCTGCTTCACCAAGGCACCCAGAGGTGGTACAGATCATGGATGTGGAAAACCGCTTGGAGGCAGCTCCCCCAGCCCAGGACTCCCACCCAGCCCCGCGGGCACACGAGGATACCTCTGAGCGTGCGCTCGGCTTCGATCACCGCGTCCAGAGGGGGCGGCTCGATGGCTTTGGCCAGGAACTGCCCGATGCCTCCCAGGCGCAGCAGTTTGATGCTCAAAGCAATTTCGTGGAGTGGCGTTCGAAACATTTCAGGCGTCATGTGAGTCTGAAGTCTGGAATGAGAAGAGAAAAAAGTCCCATTTCTCTGAACACAGGCTTTGATCACCGTGAGGAGTCATTCTACCAGCAGAAACCACTGCCCTCCAAAGCAAACTCTTATCTCTGAGCTGTGTCAGCAAAGCAAACTCTATCTCTGAGCCTACCCGTCAGCTCTCTGTGTGCTCCTGGAACATGGGCTCTTCTATCACAAAATTCTGTACTTCTCCATTCTCCTTTGGGGTAAATTTACGCTGGGAATGCACAGGGGGAGTAGCCCTCACATCTCCACTGCCTGCTGTGGGTTCTAGCAGGAGCTGACCACAGAGAACCTGCAGGGCTCAAGCACAATTCCCTGCAATGGCTGTGCCCAGCCCCACATTTGTCCTTTACCATCCTCTCCTACCCTGCTAAGGAAGCTCTTAACACTTCTGAGAGACAACTTTCTTTCAGCCTGCCCTACGTACAAGCACTTTTCTGGTGCAGCAAGAAAAACTTTCAAAACACCTTGAACAGATACCATGATTCAGCTGGCACCAGATTTAGATTTCTCCTCTCAAAAAACTATCTGTACAAGTCCACAAACACTCCTTCCTAAGCACCACGGAACTTGTGTATTTTGGGTTTATATTCTCTGAAGGAAGGTAACCTTAAAACTTTGATTACTTCAGTAGCCTAAAATCAGTTCACTATCAAAAATTGTTAATTAGAATCATTGCACTGTTCTCAACAGCAGATCTAAATAAATTCAAGGAGTTCAAGGAGAGTTTTTGATCAACTGATGCTTTCAAGAGGTTACAAAAAGTTGAACATCAAAACACAGCTAAGCTGTAACAGCCAGAGAAAGGGGCACTGAAACTTCCAGGAGAGAGATCAGATTGTAACTAACAGCTGCGTTGCCCTCTCCAACCAGCAAAGAGATTTCCATGGCAAAACAGTCTGGCAGAGAGGTCAAGTTTCAGCAGCAGGGAAGGTGCTAGAGCAGCATGAAGGGGCTTCCTGTCCATAGAATGGGGATGGAGAGAAAAGTAACATCTACCCTCCCTGCTTTTTACCTCTTTCATGACAAATTGGCCTTGTTACATGGCAATGACAGGTGCCCCCAATGTTTGAAGGCAGACTAGAGCTTCATCCTCATTACAAAGCTCTTTTCTGTCTTGCCTCAATTCCCAAGCAGTATTGTTCTCCTCTTGAGAGATTCGGTAGGTTGCAGTGACACTAAAATCATGAACTATTTATCCACCTCATACTGTGGGTAAAAACATGACATGCATACTTTTTTTTAAGCCAAAGAACTGAGATATTTCAGTGTGAACCGACATCATCCATCTCTTCTCTGTGCTTTCTGCAGTGATTTCCCCAGTATGACCAGAAGCAGCGCCCGACAATTCTGGGAGAATTCCCTGAGGGTATTTTATTTCTGGGAACCACAGCCTCACCTCTCAAAGCGAGCTCTGCTGCACAAATGGAAACAGAACCCAGCACGCACGCGCCCAGCTCTGCCTTTCCGCTGCTCCAAATTGGTTTTTGATGCCCAGACCGTGGCATAGTTTGTCATGTTGTTGTGAGCAGTGAACAGCTTCACTTTTTGCCTGTTACAGGAAAAACACCACTAAAGATCAAACATCCTTCATCTTAAGCCCTGCTGAATCAGTTCCTATCTTATGGCTTGCAGCCACACTGCTTTTAAGAAGCCAACCACCCCTGAGCTTTGGCTAGTCAGGCATCAGTCTGGAAACTAAAGCATTACATTCTTTCTAAAGCAATACCCCAAACTATAGCACAGAATGATGTTCTCACAACTGTCCAAAAAGCTTAAAATTCTCATGAATTCATGAGCTCTCTGTGTGCAGTTTTCTCAGAGAGCATGCACAGCAAGCAGGAACTGTAACAGACTACAAAAGTCTTCCTCTTCTCCATCACTGAGGAAAACACTGAGGGTTTGTAAAACTCCTCTGGCAGATGACGTCTATCAAATTGGTGTGGAGACCCAGTGACACCTCACATGAATAGTGCTAGCGTGACCAACCCAGTCCCCTGAGATGCCAGCATGGTGTGTCACTGTGCTGACCAGCTAAAGACAATGCCAACTTGTCCTGAGGGAGTTAAGAGTCCTCAAGCTCGGCTGGGGAGCATGGGAACACAAGGCACTTCTGTGCACTCCCAAAACCTCTTCTGCATTCCCAAGGATAGGATTTATGAAACAAAAAGCTGCTTCATGAACTCACTTGCAAGAGTCGATAACAAAGACCACGTCATTGATGGTAATGCTGGTCTCGGCAATACTGGTAGATAAAATAACCTATAAAAACCAGGAAATGCAAAGTGACGTTATTGGGTCTGAAAAAGCTGACAATCCACAGCAAGATAAACTGCAGAATTTATTTAAAAAGTCAGCAATACATTCCCCAAAAGCCCAACAGAACTGCGCACAGAGATGGCTCCATACTTTGGTCATTCCAGGAGGCACAGGATCAAACACTCGACGCTGCTCCTCCAGAGGAATCTGGGAATGCAGAGGTAAAATCCTGTACTGGTGGCCTCCTACAACAGGAATACAAGAAGGTTGATAACTACTACTATGTGAATCTCATTGCTTCTTTCCACAACACAAAGATTTCTGGCCATTCACTCTCACAACAAATTAGCTCCCTAAGCCACTCATCCAACTCCCATCTTCACACAGTCAGTAGTTTCCTTTGGAAAAGGTGAAATATAATAAAACAGCTGCTTGTACCAAAGCGTGGGTTCATTTCTAGATGCTTCTGCATTGTATAGATTAAGTTCCAGCCAGGCAAGAAAACAAGGACAGCTCCTGGGACATTCAGAGTCTTGATATAAATCAGCAGGGCCTCAATGAGTTCAAAAGAGGTTTCTCTCTCACTCAGCTGAGCCATGGAGTGCTTTGTTTCTGGGCCATATTCATCGCTGCAAATAAGGTTGCAGTTGGCCTACAAAAGAAAAATACCACAAAGGAAATCATATAAATTAATTTACTCAAACAACAGAGACTGGCTAGCCAGGTAAATAAGAAAATGAGATACATGGGTAGATGCCTTTCAAGAAAAAATGGCCACTTAAAAAAAAATTCAATTAAGTGGCCTAAACAAAAGTTTCAAACCTACAAACTAAAAGTTGAATAAAACGGATAGTTTCTTGACAATGTATGTAAGCATTGACAATATCAGTTGCAAGAGAAGAAGGGAGATGATCTAAATTTTCACCCTAAAAAGGTACCACCAAGCTCATATTTCTCTATTTCTTCTTCGAAGGTTACCAATCCTCACTTTCAAATGCATTTCAGTTTTAGCTTTAAAGAGAAGGAGGTTGACAAAACATGAGAACCTTAGCTTCAATGAAAAAGAAATTCTTCAGTTTACAAGGGCAAGAAGAAAATTCAGTTCCACTGCTGAAGTTAACAGCAATCTCAGATATTAAAAATAGGAAAGCTGCTGGAGATGTTTCACTTCAACAATGCCAAATGAATTACACTCAAGCTGGAGTACTAAAAATGGCACTTGTTTAATTTTTCATATTAAAGTTCAAACATACATCATCATCTTCACCACTTTCTTCATCCTTCTCTTTCTTCTTCTTTTCCTTTGGTGGAGGGACAAACTGAGTCATTTGAATACAGTCTTCCAGAAAATAATCTGCAAGGACAGACAGATGATCAGGACTGACTGCCAGAAGCCTGTGCAAGGGAACATAATTCTTTACACCATTTCTCAAGAGTCTCCTGATACAAATCAGGATGTTTCAGAGTATGAAGCCAAGACTGATAAAACTGGAAGCGCAAGCAATGATTAACCTTGGACAGGAAAGGTTCTCCCGTAGACCTCGATGATGGGACAGTTGAAGAAGTATTCACAAAACATACTGGTGTCGATGGTGGCAGACATGAGGACAACTCTGATTTCAGGATATGCCTGAATGACATCCCTCAGCACCACCAGAAGGAAGTCAGTCTGAACAGAAAGAGAATAAGAGCATCATTAACTTCATATTTATAAAAAGCAGTATCTTCCCAAGAAACCAGAAGGAATTACACATTTACTGAACAAGAGAAGTAACAAGCAGCACACAAGTGTTCTAAAACCAGAAATAGTTGTCAATGGTTTATTTTGAAACTACTGCAATGCCTGGGATAAGGTATTTTTAGGATTTCCAGTGTAAAGAAGGGTTTTTCTTTTCTACAAAAATAGTTTGCTTCCTTCCTAACAGTACATTACAACCCAGGTATTTTTAAACTTGAGTGACATATAAAGTAGCCATAATTCATAAAATAAATAGGAATTACTCAGTGTAGGTGTGTGTGAAATTTGTAGTTCTGTTTAAATATGGCATTTATTTAGTTCTGCCATGCAATTAGTTAGGCAGGCCCTTAGCTCAACAGACAAAATTCCAATCGTACTCAGAATTTCCAAACTTGTATTTTACATCATTACCATACATTTAATAGATGAAGAGATGCATCAGAAAAATGTGTGTTGCAATTTTATTCAAATGAGTCCCTAAATTCTGTCCAAACAAGCTTAAACAACATGTCAGAACTTCACAGTTTCTCTCACTCTTGGTATGACAAAGCTGAAAACTATACACAATATTCAAGGGAACAGAAAATGTTTGCCATTCCAAAATACATTCAATACCTGTCCTATCATCAACTTGTATTTTACTTCATGTAAACCCTGAATTTCAGTGTGTCACTATCAAGACTGCAGGTTCTGTTAATACCACCAGTAATACAACAGTGTCAGTAGAAACAGCACTCTAAAAAAACAGTGTCATTCAGTGTGCTCCCCAACTTGGACAAGAGATGTTTGTACTGTGGTGTTCCATTTTCCAGAGAGGACCAGGACCCAGGGGATCCTAACAGGAAAATAGTCAGAGGGCAGCAAGGAAGCACAGGTCCTTGCTCTGCTAATCAGGTAAGGAACAATTAAGAGTTCTAAAAATCTTATCAAAGAAGGAAAACTCACACACCTGACACTTAGTAAGACACAGTTTCCTCTTGCATGTTGGCTACTACACACAAACACACATAGAAGTTAAACAGAACAGAAGCATAGAGAGATTAGGTCTGTCATCACCAGCTAACTCACATTAATGTCTCTCTCATGGATCTCATCAACAATAACATGACTAATGCCACGGATCCCGGTCTCCACCTTTCTCAGAAGAACACCTAAACCAGAGACAGCAGGTAAATGTTCATGTAACAGTTCAACCTTCCCCCTCCAAGCCCTTGGTTTAAAAATCAGCAAGTGTGCAGGCTGCCCAGCCCCTTTTCCAACTCCATCTCTAACTGCCATGCTTTCCTTTGTACAAGTGTCAGCAAGGCCATGAAGCATTACCACAAGAAAGACTCTTCCATCTTTCCCAGGCAATGCTGCTTTCCCGTCTGTCTTTTAAGGATAACCAACATATGGCAATTTTATCTCTTTTTGTGGGATTATTTCTGTGTGCTATCAGACCTGTATTACCAGACTTCTGAACAAAAATCTTAAATCTTAATTTTTCTTTGCGCAATGGCACGTCAGCAAACTTTTATCCAAAAAAACCTTTCAATCTTCTAGCCCGACTTTATTATAAAAATTTTAATTTAACCATATTCCCATTTTGCTGCTAACTCAGAGCTCAGACCCGTACTAAGCTCCAAACAAAAGGAAGCAATACAGACCTACAGTGCAGAACATGATGCTGGCATGCGGCCGCGGGAGCACAGATTCGAAGCGCACGCTGTAGCCACAGCTCTGGCCAGGCTCCTCCCCCCTCTCATAGGACACGCGCTCTGCTACGGAAACCGCGCTGATCCGCCGGGGCTGAGGGTGGAAAAGTTTTCTCTGCATTAATGAGGAGGTTTTAGAAGTTTATCACAACACCACTGATAGCAATAAAGGAAACTGTAAATGCTACAAGTGTCCTGTCCTAAGATTTCTTTACAAACTAATCATTAAACACTAATATTGTAACAGCACAGGGTTTTTTTTCACAAAGGAGGGATATAAAGATATATGGCAACTACCAGATACCATTTCCCAAATCATTTCCTTGGTCTGCTGAGAGTTTTCACCTGGGCAAGGTTCAAGCCAGATTATCCAAACTGTAAATCCATGCAAGAGTAATACTCCAAATGAAAATACACGTAATGCTGAGGTTTCTCCTACTTATAGTGCTAAGGATGTATCTTTATGAACCATGTCCTGCAATGATAATAAGGTTCCTCAACACATCCTTCAATCCTTCAAGGCCAGGTTGGATGGGGCTTGGAGCAACCCGGCCTAGTGGGTGGCATTGCTGACCATGGCAAGGTGTTGGAATGAGATGAGCTTTAAGGTCCCTTCCAACCCAAACCATTCCATGGTTCTGTGATTTTATCCTAACTACAGGTGATTTCTCATATCCACCACAGAACTGCAGTGGCCACACATTCCTCACCTGTGTTACCACTATGTTGCACTCAGCAGCTCGGTTGGTTCTGATGTATTCATCCAGGATGTACTGGGGCACTTGGGTGGTTTTGCCACAACCAGTAGCACCACGGATGACAACAACGGAATTGTGATGGATGGCATCCAGAATTTCACTTTCAAAATTCTTCAGAGGTAAGGCCTCTCGCTCTTCTTGGATCTGAAAAAAAAAGTCCAGGGCATTTCCAAAACCTCCAAAAATCAGCCTGGTCTGCTCCACATCTGTACTTTGCCTGACTCTTCTACGTTTTTCCCTTACCCAAAGGAAAAGCTGCCAAAGAGCGGCTCATAGTTTGTATTTTTTCCTGGCACAGCACAAGTCATCCCCACATCCACCCCAGTGGGACATCCAGCACTTCTGAAAACGTGGTGTGTATTTGTGCTGACATCCAGCCTTACACACGCTGTGTGACATTCAACCCCTTCTGGAAAATTAAGAGCCCAGCGCAAGGATGACAGGTCCCAGGAAGCAGCAGGCTTACCCTCTGGAATTCCTGGTCCTGCTCCAGACGGTACATGAAATCACTTTTCAGATCCATGCTTATTTGCTCCGGAGTGAGCTGGAAGTGTAAGACATTATTTGGAGGCTTTTTGACCCCTCTTCTTATCTACATCATAACTTCAGTATCAGATCAGTCACATCAACATCATGATCCCAAAGGCTCATTTCCTACAGAACTCCCTGCAATCAGTTATGCCTCTGAGCTGTTTTATTTCATTCATTCGGGTGTATTAAACATTCATCTCCAAAGAAGTCTCTCAGAAAGACCAAAAACACTGAAAAAGAATGATTGTTTAAATTTAAACACTTCGACTGCTTGAGAAACATATTCTATTCAGCAGGAAGCCAACAAGGTGATGGTTCGGACAGTTTTTAATGTAAGTAAGGACCTAATGTAAACATAAACCCACCCTTAAAACTGCAGCTGAAAAGGGAAAAGTTGGAAGAGAATTCATCAGGCAACTCCTGTCTTTCAACTGTGGAGGAATTCTGAAGAAATGCAAATTTGTTACCAAAGGGCTAGTTGTTTTTACTGCCAATAAGTCAGCTGCTCCAGTCCGAACTAGCACGAGTAAATCCTGAAGAGATTTGAAGCCAGCTCAGTTTGCAGTGTCCATATTGGTTACGTGTTTTATGCAGCAACAGCTAAATTTACATTAGTTCCATATATTTTAAAAAATCAATATATAACAATCAAAACTAATTTAATGTAATTTATGGAAAAAACTCCAGTAGAAAAAGTATTAAATTATAATTTTGGCCATCAGCAATCTGGCTGTTGTAGGAAAAATCAAGTTCCTGCCCTGAATCTTTTCTTGACCAGGTTATACCAGTCAGACCAAATTACCCTCTGAACTTGGCAAACCAGTAATTCTTTCCCTTCTTCATTCCATCATGCCACATTGTTGCTTTTCATTTGTTCTGTGCTGAGACTAAAAATGACAAAAAGTAAGAAAATTGGTTGCTTGTTTAGTGGCACTGGCTTGGAGCAGTTTCTCCTCCCAGAAAAACAGTCTGAGCATGCAAGTATGGGAAAGAGAAGCCAGAGAATTATGAACAACATGCCCGTGAACTTACCTTGTAATTTCAATTATAAACTTTGTATGGGCTGCACAATAGCAGGGAAAAGGTGAAACAAAGCAGAGAATTGGGACACTCAAGACACTGCTGCTCAAGACCTGATAAAACATGAATTAAACAGAAAGTACTCTCTGCCTCCAGGTCAAGAAGGGAAGAAATTTTATCAGTGGACTGTCTTCTCCTTTGAAATAGCTCATACTTTAAATCCTGGTCGGGGAGAAGCATTAGAAGTTCTGGAAGCATGGGGTAATCAAGCAACAGATCCATTTTCTAAGATGCCTTACATTTGCAAGAGGACCATCATCAATATTGCAGCCAGTCCAAGGGTTCCAGTTGGAATGAGGTGGTGACCAGGGAACAACTCCCATATGACTTTGTCTCTGCGATGGTTCGAAATGGGCCAACTTTCCAACACTGATCAGAACTGGATTACTGGGATCTTCAGGCTACAAATCCAAAAGCAGAGTGGGCAAAGACACATAAATTATTAAACAAGCAGGTGTTGATGTTCCATACTGGAGTATTAAACCACACACTCACCAAAGGCACGATCTCCAGGGACAGTTCCCGTATAATCTTTTGCAGATGATTTTCTAAGTCAGAAGACAGCAACACCTCATAAGGTTCCAACTAGGAAATATTTAAAAACTGCATGTCAATATACACAAAAAGACAGGCACTGAAAGGCAGAACTGAGGGCTATCAGAGCTGTCAGTTCTGTCAAACACCTCCTCGTGAAACAAGGCCAAAGAGTATCGTCAGTTCAAAATTCACATTCTTGAAATGTTTTGCCAACTTTTCATTGAATAAAAATTCGTAGGCTATTTTTAAATATCTGAGTTTAACTTCAGAGGAACACATTCCCAAACTTGCAACCAAATACCTAAATAACATGTATTCCTTGGTAGGTATATATACATGTATATATATTTGAATTGCCAGAAAATGCTCAGTGACAGAGAATTAATCCAAACAGGCATAAACAGAAATATTCAAGCTTGAAGGAAAATTATACTGAAAATAGCATTTGTTACAAATCCTATTTCATTTAATAGAATGTAAAATTAATTACTGCTCCAATCACATACACATGAAGTTATATTTCTGATCCAAACCACTGTCCAGAACAGAAACAGCTGCTAAAGAATAAAAACTATTAATAACTTGTAAGATGTTAAATATGGAGAACAAACTTTTAACTCACTCCTGCTTATGAGAGTGCTTCTGTGTTATGAAATGAAAGCAATAATTCCTGGCCCTCCCGCCAAACTCACCGATTCTCCTTTCTTCTTCATCTGCCCAGAGTAAGGCTCAATGACACCAAGGTGGTAGAGCTGCCTGACCAGGGAAAGGGCACAGGACTGGGCTGCCAGCTTTTTGTTTGATCCGTGCTCGCGACTGAAGATCCCTGCAGCACAGAGGTCACAGCTGTAGCAGCAGAGGAGCCAAGCAGCTTCTACAGAAGACACTACTCTGAACTGGGCTCTCTGACTGTACACTTAGGCCAGGTTTCATGGACAGTCTCAAATCTTGATAAATCCAGAATTCCAACATAAAATCCAACCAGGCCCCTCCATCGGCCAGCTCTCACTGGCTGTGTGATGTTACTTTACTGCTAAGTCCTTTGAAGTTTTTCTGCATTCAGTGCCCAAGGAAGTATGATTATCCAGTAACACCCAGCAACATCACACAAATGATCCTTTACCTCCAGAAGTGGCTCCAACACATAACTATAATAAACTCTGTACCCACACATGTTCCTCTATACCAACACCCATGTCTTGCTAAATTAAAAAATAAATAGGAGCACTTACTTCTGCCCAGCTGCTTCACATAAATGTTCATTTCTGCATTAAAGCTCCTGCAAGAGAAAGGAAGAACGCAAAGTACAATTACCAACAGCTGACACTGCAGAAATATTTACTCTTTCCAATATTTCTAGGCAAAGATCTCTGTCTTCAGAAACTCTCAATTCATAAATGACCACAGTAAAATATGATTGCTTTTAGTCCCTTTAACCTCAAGTTAGTAGGTAACAGACCTGCTGTTAACAGAATCAGTAGACTTGATAAGAGTTCTGAATATGCCACTGTTCAGCACTGAAATTTAAAGCCACATTATTAGGAAATATGCTCTGAGCTGTCCAAGTTTAAGGACAGTTTAAGCTGGGATGTTAATGTAACATTAACATGCATCCCAATGTACGATTAACTGTATCCCACATTAGTATTGGTATAACACTAATGTAACCCACTAATAGCCTGTGTTTAACGACTAGATGCAGCATTTAATACATTTACTCTGCTTTTTGCCACACATTTGATCAGCTCAGAGCATAAACAAAACCAAACCAGGTCATTTAGTCAGAAACATTGAACTTATCTGAACAGGTGACAGAATATTTGAATTTGCATGGATTTCCATTCCCTTATGCCATGCTCTGGAAACAGCAGAACTTGAGTAACAGAGTTACTCAAGGGTAACTCTGGTAGCAAACCCAACAGTTTGCTTAGCAGACATGTAACCAGTTCAGTTAAAGGTTAACTGGCATATTAATCACAGAATCACAGGATCATGGAATGGTTTGGGTTGGAAGGGATTTTAAAGACCATCTCATTCCAATCCCCTGCCATGGGCAGGGACACGTTCCACTATCCCAGCTTGCTCCAAGCCCCGTCCAGCCTGGCCTTGGGCACCTCCTGGGATGGGGCACCCACAGCTGCTCTGGGCAACCTGTGCCAGGCCCTCACCACCCTCACAGAGAAGAATTCAGGCTTTAAAAAAAAAACCCTCAACAGAGGAGGACAGAAATCCCAATCCATGTTTTTCAGAACCCCAAACCTAAGCCTGTATTTGCCACATGAAATATTAAAGCCAAATTCTTGTAAGACAGGATTTAAACTGGTAAATGTGACTCAGGGCGCATGACTGGAGTTTATTGGACTGAGATCCTCTTTGGAAATTAGGCCTTGGCATTTGCACAGCTGGAGGCTGTGCCTTGCACCTGTGTCCTTCATTTTTTGCTGCAAACAAACAATAAGAAAGGTTAAACGAGTGATTTATATTTCAGGTTAGACCTCCTTCCTGTGCTACCAGCGAACTGACCTTCAGGCACAGTGGCTTCAGGGGTCAAAGGCCACTGGCTCTCAGGGACACAACAGCCACCTAAGACACCGATGACAGTATGTTTCTCAGCCAGGCCTACAGTCAGCATTCAATCTCATTCTCCACCACCTGAGGGGAGAACAGCAACACCAGAAATCAGTTTGCAGCAGAATCCCACATGATTCCCTAGCCTCAGCAGCCCGTGTGTGAGCAGGTGCAGGTCTGTGGTGTCACTCTTCAGCAGGAACAGAAGCAGGCACGGGCATTGCAAAACAGAAAAGCCACAATCCATCCCTTAATATGAGCTCATGTTTTGTGTTTTAGGAGAGCCACCTTTATATTTACAACTTACAGCCTCCTGCCATAATTAAAGTTTCCAAATTCAAATTTTCCAGCTATTACTATGTTCTTAGACCATGAGTATGATTAATTGACCAAAACCTCTGAGAGCATGGCTGACATATCTGTTATAATCTATATCTCTGATCATTACCTCAAAAAAACCCCAAAACAGATTGGCAAGATGCATGACAACTGGTATTTCTTTAAAAAAACCCAACAACCTAAACTATATTATGTCCTCAAAACTCCAAAACCATCCCCTTCCCGTTACACACACCAAGAGGAGTAAATCCAACAGTCTCCCAACAGCCCTTCAATGAGCCCTACAACACATGAGGATTGTTTCATGCCTATTTGATCTGTTGCAGCAGGTAGTGAAGAGCCCATCCTGCCATTCCATGCAGGGCAATCCACACAAGCTTCCCTGAACAAGGAGTATACAGGAAACTCTGAAATGCCCTCCAGAAGAACAACAACCAGGCTGAGAAACATACTGTCATCTGTATAATTTCCTTCTGCTCAAGACTAGATAAATTTAAATACATGGGGTTTAATGCTGCAGAAAGTGTCACAAAAAATGAGCTACACAAATATTCCCTAAGCTACACGATAAAATAAATGTTGAGAAGCTACACCTGCAACAAGCATAATTTAAATTCCTAGTACTGTACAAACTAACTTTTTATGTCATGCACTTAAGTGAAGGAAATGGCCTTGCCTGAGAGACATAATTTGAGATGTAGCGACTTGAAGAGAGGCTTTAAATGAGAATTTACAACTTTCTGCACCAATACACATCTTTTAGATGTTCCAAATTATTGGAAGACTCAGTAACAAAAGAATACCATAAGTCCCGCAAGGGAGACTCTCATAAAAGGCTGTAATAAGAAAATTCTCTTGTCTTTCTGAAAATATCAACTCTCATAGAACACTAGTTTATGTAATGCAAAAATGCCCAACTCCAATCAGGAGAATCCAGCAGCAGCAGCATGCCATTGTTTCTGGCCACAAAAGATCATTATATTTTACCAGAAATAATAAAATGTCCTAACGTCTGGATGATTCGTAAAGACTGTTCCTAATAGGGATAAAATAATAAAAGCCATCAATTCTTTATGCACAATCTGTTATGAGCTACTTTCATTTGGGAGAAGCACATGCAAATTCTCTGGTGGAAAGGCTAAAAGTCAAAAAAGAGTAATATCCAGCTGGTCTTAACTGAAACTTAAGACTCTCAGAACTCCTTTGGGAAGATTCTGCCAAACTGTTTTGTCCAAAAGAAGATTCCACTGCCAAAAAAGCTAATTATAATAAATATATATAAGATAAGATAGATATATATATATACATGTAATATAATAAAAAAATAGAAATAAAATGTCCTTAAAGCACATTGCTACATAAGCAAATTTAAGATTTACTTAAAATGCACAAAGGCAACAACAGTCACACAACAATTACCACAAGCAATTGAGCTCTCTTTTCATTCAAACTGACACCCCAGCAGCTGATTAGAGGACAGAAATCAGTTTAAAAGCTGCATATCCAGAACCTCTCAGAGATTTCTTCAATCCCTCAGATCTTGGCACTGAGACTCCTCACCCTCATATCAATATTTAGGTATGTTGTTGGTTCTGGCAAAGAACAGAATGGTTCTATGGAGCACAGCAAGTTAAGTGTGAACAGCCACTGTCACCAAAAACATTTTGAACCCTTCAGACACAGATGGTGACTAAAACTACCAAACCTGTTGTGATCAGGCCCCATTTCAGTGTATTTATATTCTTCCTGGATCTTCTCCTTTTGGAAAAACTGGTTCAGACGTGCCTTGGCATTTTCCAAGGTCCAACCCCCGTGAAGATCTGCATTTAAGTCCACTTCTGACTCTGAGGTCTAATATGGAAAAAAAGAGTATTGTTGACCAGTTTAAAGATTCTTACAAGTCTTTAAAGTAACATCACAGAAAATGCTAAAAAGTCCTCAGCAATTCCTTATTTTCAGAATAAAATGTCTGTACAAACTCCTGGATGTTCAGACTATCTAAAGAGATTTATTTGTTCCTAGCTTAAACAAATTACCTTTATGAAAATTCAGCAAGTAAAACTGCAGCTTTAAATCTGCAGCTTAAACTAACAGCAAAATATCAAAAAAACCCTGCAAGCTTGGTTATAAATGCAAAAAACAAATTAAAGAGGATGAAAGATACCTATTTAAGAACTAAAGGAGAATTCCACTGCACAACTTACCTCCTGAACTTCTTGCTCCTCTTTCCTTGAATAATAATCTTGCAAGTTTGCACCCCGATCCCACTGAGCTCCATGACTGCCACAGTTTCCAGGGGCTGCATCTGGTCCGTTGCCTACCATACAGAAAAAAATTAACAAAATAACTCCCCAAAACATGTTCTCAGCAATGGAGGAGCATTGCCTGGCCATTTTGACAGGCCATGACCAGTCCCTCAGCTCTCATGCAGTCATCCACACCTCTGCCTCAAAACCACGCCTTCAGTGTCCTGTCTGCAGAGTGATGCAATTTGGGGAAGAAACCACCATCAAAATACATTCAAATACACAGAAATTGCAGTTTTCAGTCTTACCTACTTCACTTTTTAAAAGCAAATGTGGAGGAAGGGGTCCCCCCAGAGCTGAACTGGAACCAGTGACATCTCTAGCTGCTTCCTGTCCTCCAGTGGGGATATTACCTGCTGCTGGCTAGGGAAGGGAATGAAGGAAAACCTCAGCACATCAGTACAGATAAGGTCATTTTACTATTTAGCTAGAAACTATTCAGGCAGTTTCAAGACCTCAGGCAACAGTATGCAACAGTTATGCCCAGTAAATATGCAATAGTTACTACCCAGTAGCAACCCCAATAGTAACACAACTGTGAATATTTAGACACTGAACTGCCGTGAAACTAACTGGCACAGCAAAACCAAAATAGCAGTCCTGTTCCCATTGGGTTCCACCCAGGCTGATGAAGCAGGGAGGCTGCTTCCACTGAGAAAATTCACATATCCTTAATGGAGCACTAGAAGATTCTTTCCTCTCAACAGGTAACACATAACTTCATGCTTTATTAATTTTTTCTCTAAACTTGCTGTAATGACAGAGTTAACCTCCTCTTCCCCAGCCTTTAAGTGATAGTCACTGCTGAGTGTTCACAAAACATCATAAAAAGCAGTGATCCTGTTACACAGCTGAAGCAATTATGGTTTAAAAAATGCCAGATTTTCAATGTCTGGTTTGATATATCTGTGATTATTATTTTTTGTTGAGTTTTTTTTAAAGCACACAGGATTATATATAATATACATATATATATGTTATAACATGGCCCTAAAACTTCACAGTGTCAGGTGTGAGTACCCAGCACTTTTACAGCCAGGCTGCACCTCACAGGGACTCTGAATCCTTTCTAGCCTCATCAGCTTTGCAGCCCAACACACAGCTGTATTTCCCAGATCATCCTACAACATTCAGTTGGACTTGATAATCTCAAAGGTCTTTTCCAACCTAAATGATTCCATGACTCCATGATATTCTGTGTGGGCCCCAGCCTTCCAGCAGAGCAAAAAGTCCCTCACATTCATCACTGCACAGGAGCACCAGCCTGAACTCCGGGGATGAAACACAACCAGGAGCACGGCACCACAATGTCAGAGTAGTCTGTGGTAAGGAGAAAGAGCAGCTTACTCCAAAAGCAGGAATTTCATCCTTCTTCATTTCATTCACCCGCACTAAGTAGTTGATGAAGTCTCGGGCAGCGTTGCTCTGCGCATCCTTCTTGTTGGTAGAGTTGCCCATGCCAACGTAGTTGAAGCCTTCCACTCGGACCTGCAAGGAACAACACACAGCTCTGGCATGTGCTGCTGAAAGGGGCCTGGAGACCAGCAACACCAACTGGAACACCAAATCCTGGCTGCTGATCAGCACAGAAGAAATAACATTACTAAGTATTGTTACATATCATTATATATAGCTATACATTTCTGTAGGTTTTGAAAAGCAAAGCCCCACGTTCTGAGAACTTCTCCTCTCAGAGCACAAGTGCTTCCCAAAACCTCTTGGAAGAAGAAAAATCAATGTAGGAAGGGACCCTGACAACACACAGCAGCAAGCTCTACCCAAGATCACCTTCCTCAACCTAAACACCTAAATACCAAACCCTTGGATAACAAGGACAGGAGTGACCTTGGGTCCACTCAGCCATAGCTCCATGTTCTTGCAACACAGATGTGACTTATTTCTGATTTTTCTTTACTTTAGCATAGCAATTTTATACCCTGGACAATGGTACCTCCAACCATACAGTAACAATACTGGATTCACAGCCATCATACTGGGCTGCAAAAATCAGCAAGAGAGATGTTTCAGTGAGACTGATCCTTTCACTTGCTAAACTTCCATGCATAATCACGGGGCATCAACGTATCAAAACCAGTACAACAATACTTACATATTGCATAACACACAATATATATGTGTAGTATATATAGTGACTTTTTACAACAAGCATGGAGTGACAGAACAAGGGGGAATGGCTTCATACTGACAGAGGGCAGGGTTAGATGGGATATTACAAAGAAATTGTTCCCTGTGAGTTTGGTGAGGCCCTGGCACAGGTTGCCCAGAAAAGCTTTGGCTGCCTCTGGATCCCTGGAAGTGCTCAAGGCCAGGTTGGATGGGGCTTGGAGCAACCTCGGATAGTGGAAGGTATCTGTCCATGGCAGGGGTGGAACTGGATGAGCTTTAAGGTCCCCTCCAACCCAAAACATTCCATGACTCTGTGAACATATCTATCCATACAACCTTTCCATCTGACTACTGTTCAACTAGCTATAATACCTTGAAAACTGCTTAAATGCCACTGTGTTTCTTAGTTTTCTTACTGACATGGGTGACAAACAGGCGAGGGAAGGGTAAAATGACACATTTAAGGTGCAAATCCATGGCATCGCTCATGAACTGATCTGTTCAGCACATGGCCTCACACTTAGTGCCAGCTACTTGTCAGAGCCAACCTGAATTCACAGCTCCCACATCCCCAATATCTAGAGGCAGGACTAAAGGAGCATTAGAGCAGTGCAGAGTAGCAACCATTCCAACAAGAATTCTTTAATACACTTCATCTCACATTCAAGAGTGGGCCAAAGCTCTTGGCAAAGGTGGCATACAGCACCCCTCACCAACTATTTTAACTGCAAGAAGGGTCACACACGGTGCAGAGACACACATCACCCTTAAATACACGAATCCGTTTTCCCCTGTAAGAACATCGTTCGGCTCCTTCCCTCCCTTCACTCATTTCACACTGCACACATGCAGCCAGGACAATCTGACTCAAAGCAGCCCAGCCCTCCCTAAGCCCTCGGCTTCCAGTGACTCCCACCCAGACCGGGCAGGGCCCAGACCCCGGACAGGACCCCAGAGCCCCGGTGCTGACCCCAGCTTCCTTCTGGCAGAAGACCTCGGCAGCACCTCCAACGGGGCCCCAGGTTCCCTGTGACAGAGCCGCCAGTCCTGCTCCCAGACCCCCGGCACGGATCCCACGTTGTCAGCGGCAGAGCCCCGCGTCAGGCCCGGCAAGGTCCTCGGCAGCACCCCGAGACCCCTGGCAAAGCCCAGACCGCATCACGAACCTCAGATCCCCGGCAGCGCTCCACATTCCCTTTGACAGGGTCCTCAGATCCCCAGCAGACCTCCAGGTCCCTCCCGGCAGCGACCCCAGACAGGCGGCACGGTCCGAGTTCCCTCTGGCAGAACCCTCGTAACGGCCTCCAGCCCCCCAGCACAGCCCTACACGCCCGGCAGGGCCCCGACCCACTCAGGGCCCTCAGATCCCCGACAGAGCCCCGACAGAGCCCCGGCAACACGCCCAGAGCCCGGCAGGGTCCGTCCAGGGCCCCGGAGGACCCCAGTCTTCCTGTGTGTCCCCAAATCCGCGGCACAGGCCTAAGTCCCCCTCAGGGCTCCCAGCCCCCCACAGGGCGCCCAGCCCGCTCCCCGACGGGGCAGGCCCGCACCTCGCAGAGGAAGGTCTGCCGGCCGCGGCCGCCGGNNCTGCGCGCGGCCGGACGGCGGCCGGGAGGGACCCACGCGGTGCCGGGCGCGTTCCCTCCGCCCTCCCTCCCTCCCGCGTCCCGCGACCGCGCTCCTGTCCGAACCATCATCCTGTTGGCTTCCTGCTGAATAGAGCATGGTTCTCAGGCAGTCAAAGCGCTTGAATTTAAACAATCTTTCTTTTTCAGTGTTCTCGGTCTTTCTGAAAGACTTCTTTGGAGATGAATGTTTAATACACCCGAATGAATGAAATAAAACAGCTCAGAGGCATAACTGATTGCATGGAGTTATGTAGGAAACGAGGCTTTACAGATAGTTGTGTTATAAGTACATATTATATTGGCTTTTCGCAAATACTAAAATGAATGCTATATGTGTAATGTTAGAAAACTTTGCTGTATGAATATGGTTTCTTTTATTTCTGCTATTAACAGAACATAGAAATAGTAGTGTGGTGTATATATGTATTTCTTAGGCTATAGCATGATATGTAGAATGCTCCTTTTAGTCATGTAGTTAGCTCAGAGAATAATAAAGATAATCAAGAAAATTCCCCACATTCTTGGATTATCCTATCTGGACAAAGATAACGGTGACAGACCCCAGCGGGGACAAAACGGAGCCACAAGGAGATTTAATCTGCAAGACGGAGCCACAGGGAGCCACAAGGAGTAATAAAATGTTGAACTGATCTGCGAGAGGGAAGGGGGGGGTGAAACCAAGGGAGCACCAAAAAAGGAAACTTGACTCATGCACGAGGGTCTATGAATATGCAACATGCTGGTACCTTTAAAGAAATGTTTTCTGAGTTAAGGTGTGCTCCTGGCTGCAGGCCAAGCACCCGGCCGTATGTAATTTTTGTCTCCTAATTGTCTTTTTACTACACTTTTTAAAATTTTACCAGAAGAGTAAACCTCATTTTTTACATTTGGGATCATGATGTTGGTGTGACTGATCTGATACTGAAGTTATGATGTAGATAAGAGGGGTCAAAAAGCCTCCAAATAATGTCTTACACTTCCAGCTCACTCCGGAGCAAATAAGCATGGATCTGAAAAGTGATTTCATGTACCGTCTGGAGCAGGACCAGGAATTCCAGAGGGTAAGCCTGCTGCTTCCTGGGACCTGTCATCCTTGCGCTGGGCTCTTAATTTTCCAGACGGGGTTGAATGTCACACAGCGTGTGTAAGGCTGGATGTCAGCACAAATACACACCACGTTTTCAGAAGTGCTGGATGTTCCCCTGGGGTGGATGTGGGGATGACTTGTGCTGTGCCAGGAAAAAATGCAAACTATGAGCTGTTCTTTGGCAGTTTTTCCTTTGGGTAAGGGAAAAGCGTAGAAGAGTCAGGCAAAGTATAGATGTGGAGCTGAACAGGCTGATTTTTTTAGGTTTTGGAAATGCCCTGGACTTTTTTTTTTAGATCCAAAGAAGAGCGAGAGGCCTTACCTCTGAAGAATTTTGAAAGTGAAATTCTGGATGCCATCCATCACAATTCCGTTGTTGTCATCCGTGGTGCTACTGGTTGTGGCAAAACCACCCAAGTGCCCCAGTACATCCTGGATCTCTCTTCCCTCCTTCCAGCCTCCCTGCAATCATTCTTTTCATGAGGAGCAGTCGGGGCGCAGGACCCCTCATGTGTCAGCCACAGGGACCATCAGCCAGCAAGAGGTTCAGCCCGGGACACAAAAAATGCACCTTTTAATCTGACAGCAGGTGACTTGCTCTGGTGAGACCCCACCTGCAGAGCTGCCTCCAGCTCTGTGGCCCCCAACATCAGGACACAGAGCTGCTGGAGTGAGTCCAGAGAAGGCCTTGAAGATGCTTCAAAGGCTGGAGCCCCTCTGCTCTAGAGACAAGACGGGGAGAGCTGGGGGTATTCAGCTTGGAGAAGAGAAGGCTCAGGGACACCTTAGAGCCCCTTCCAGTGCCTAAAAGGGCTCCAAGAGAGCTGGAGAAGGCCTGAAGTGACAGGACAAGGGGGAATGGCCTCCCACTGCCAGAGGGCAGAGTCAGATGGGATATTGGGAAGAAGTTCTTCCCTGTGAGGATGGTGAGGCACTGCCAAGGGGTGCCCAGAGAAGCTGTGGCTGCCCCATCCCTGAAGTGTCCAAGTCCAGGTTGGATGGGGCTTGGAGCAACCTCGGATAGTGCAATGTGTCCCTGCCCATGGCAGGGGATGGAATGGGATGATTTTAAGGTTCCTTCCATCTTAAACCATTCCAGGTTTCTATGATTCTATGCCTTCCTAATCTGCACGACAGCATTCTGCACTGCCACATGGAGGTGCACAGCTCAATCATGGCTTTGTTTCTGTCCTAAGGAAAAAATGGAGAAAATACCTGCTTATTAGTGATCCAAAGCTTGCTGTTACAAACGAGATTTCTTTTTTTAATTTTGTATTAAGGTGTATAAACACAGAGATCAGACAGAAGCAAGATTTTACAAGCACAGACAATGTCCCAGTGATTCTGATGAACAGATACCAGCCTGAGCAACCTGATGGTGTCATAGTGTTGTTTAAACCCACAAGGTAGTGTCCTCATGGAGAGAACAAAACACCATCCAGCTGAGAGGGGGTAGAGACAGATCTTCCTGCTTTCTAGGCAAAAGTCATCTCCTCCAACTGGGAAAAATTTGCTATTTTTTTATTAAACAATTCCAGTCAGTCCTGGAATGTGCAGCACTCCAGGGGAGCAGTGTCAAATGTCAGGCTACATGAGCCCCAGCAAAGCCAGCCCTAACAGGAAGGGGCTTGGGCACATTGCCAGTTCCCTGAAAGAAATCCGAGCCCATCATGTGGGGGATGTGCCACATGGCAGAGAATCCCAGAAAAGGAACCTCCAGATCGACATGGAAGTGAACATCATAGATGCGGCTTAGTGGTGGACCCAGGAGTATCAGCTTAACGGTTGGACCTGATGATCTTAGAGGTCTTTCTCAACCTTAATGATTCCATGACTCTATGATCAGTCTCCATCAGGCCACACAATGCTGTCCAGCTTGGCTTTGGCCTTGACGATGAACTCACGGGAGGCATCAACAAGCGGAAGCCGTGGAGGTCCCATGGGAATGCCAGAAACAAAAGTCATTACAGCTTTAGTCTGTGCAACACCAAAACCTGGGCAGACAAAAGCAAAATCAGGACATTTGCAGACCACTTTCCTTAAAGCAGCCTCAATGCAGGTGTCCAAAAAAGCAGCAGCATAGATTTTCTGTGTAATCCAGCATCTACAAGCACTTCTTGGAAAGGAGAACAGTATAATTGAAAAGAGGTAACTGTGCTTGCAGACAGGAATGACGCTGCAGTAAAAATTACACCTACTTACTACATTTATTCCTGTGTAGGCATCCCCCAATGCAGACTCACACAGAGCCAGGCCTTGGGAGTAACAACATCCTGCTCTCTGTCCATAGCTCATGACCCTTTATGTACCTATGGAAATTTAGTGTCTGCCTCTTTATCGATAAGGCTAAAAAACAATGCAATTCCTCTGACTATGAACCCAAGAAATACAACCAGGCTCTAAAGCTCGGCAAGATTCATCAGGGCTTGTGTATGTACAGCAAACCCACAGTAAACAGTTCTCTTCATTAAATGTCTGATATAATTTAATTTAAACACTTCCTGTCTGTTTCAGTTTCCTGCACCACTCTGTTGGTTTTAATTGCTTTTTGTATTTAAACTTGATTTTGTTTCTAGAAATCATTCAATTTTAAAATGTTTTTGCCTTGTACAGCCTTCAACAAAGTTCCTGTTAAATTACAGCAAGGCAGGAGAAAGAAGTATCAGAGCTGTTCTTCTACTTGGGCACCACCATTTCAGAAAAATTACTGTAGAAATAAAGCTAGAAAAGAGCTTTTGGAGACAGAAGGGAAAAAAAACCTAACAAAAAAACCAACCCACAGAAAGAGTCAGGCTAAGAACAAGGGTAAATCACAGAGTCACAGCTTTAAATCTGTGAGATTTCACAGCAGAAGGAAGGAAGGGAGAGGGGAATCTGTCAGGGATGCTTGGTCAGCTCCCTTTGTTGAGCTCCCAACTGTTACTAAGTTGGGAAACAGCAGATGCAACAGTTTTTCACTGCAAAATCTTTCAGGAAGGAAGTTCTAAGAGTACAGCAAAATGAGAGTTTGAGGAGCACAAAGTTTGCACTTTTAGACATAATGAGGGAAACAGGCCGTGTTTACCCAGTTTACTTACCCAGTTTGATGACAAAGTTAAGAAATTCCCCAGTGAGAAACTAGAAAAGACCGACAGTAATTTATTAACACCCTCAAATTTGAAGGTGTAAAAGCATCTAAAGCTACTATATTTATATCTTATATAACTGTTGCACAGCTTTGAGAAAAGCCCTTGGCCACCTAGCTGGTCTCTGGGAAATACTAATCCAATTCCAGTGAAATAGGGGAGGGATACCACAAATGTTCCATAAAAATATTGGGTACAGATTGTATACTGATGGCTCAGAACTCCTCACAAATCTTCAAACTGCCCAAGACCAAAAGGGGTGAAGGCAGAGCTGATTTGGGACAGCTTTCTGCCTTACATCATGCAGGCTATCCCCAGAATATTCCTAGTCAAGGGGCTTGGCCACTGTGGGTTTGTTCAAGGAAAAAGGCCAGACCATTGCTCACTTGCATGGATGAGATTAGAGCTGAAAGGTAAGTGAGGCAGGTCTTGGTTAAAAGGTAGTAAGGAATGGTCAAAAAAGTGAGGAGGGATGAATAGCAAAAAGGGGGATTGGAGATGAAAGATTTTTTTTTTAATAAAGCTGCCTCAGTATGGATGACAGAACTACATGGAGAACAGCCACAATGAAGCTCAAAGAGAAAGAAGGTGGCTCCCAGGAAGGAGGAGGCCCGGGAAGATGCTGTACCTGATACTTCTGTGCCAAGGCAAGGTCTGGCTTTGCAAAGGCTTGCAACATCAGATTGGTTTGTTGCCCCAAATAGTTGTATGTACTGTCAAAAAAAACAAACCAAAAATAGAATTGGTAAATGCAAAGGATGAACTTAAAACCAGTGAAACAAAAGAAGTAACCACAGGCTTTTGCTGTTGACACTGTCATTATTACAAGAGAAATTTGTGCCATCTACATGTGGTGCAATCTACTGGTAAGCATCAGAAGTATGCCAAGCTCCCTGGAAGAATTAGAGAGCAGATTTCTCTTCTCAGTTCTTTCCAAATGGAGCTGCTTTTCAAAATTAAGAAGACATCATCAGGCAATAAGGAAAGTCAATCACTTAATTTTCCAGTTGCTTGTTTATTGAATGGATTGCCTAGATGGGAACACAGATATCACACAGTAATTCATCCAATCAGCCTGATATGAGGGGCAGAGGATAAATTAGAAATTAAACTCAGCACAGTCCTTTTCCTCACAAACTGCTCATGTGAACTAATAATTTTAACCTCTCTGGGTTTTGGTTCCTTACCCAGGGAAGATAGAAGTGATTACCTACATCAAAAGTTGCCATGAGGATAAAACATACGTTGAAACCTTTGGGTCAGCTTAGAAACCACAGCAATAATCACCCAAATGAACATAATCTGGGATCCTGAGTTATATGACTGTCCCATCACTAGGAGTGGGGCTACATTATTTGTCTGTTTGCTTCTGTACATCCCTATCCTACAAAATCCTCCATTGCCATGACTGAAGACAGTCAGGGAAATACTATGCAGATAGTGGAAGATAAAACAGCACAGTGTATGTGTGAGGGGAAGGAGTCCAAGCCATACTGACCTTCCAACTGCTCCATTTGCCCCTACTGCCAGTGCACCCAACAGTTGCTAGTTTGGGGTGGAGGGAGAAAAAAAAGTTTAAAAAATTTACTTCATGTAATGAAACCAAGGAAAAAAAGGGGTGGTGGGAGGGAGCAATGAAACTGCCTTGCACTGAGTGTCCCGGGTTACTTCTTCGCCAAGGCTGAAGCAAGAAGGTGCCTTAGAAGAAATTACTTTCAAGAGAAGCCTCTTACCTCATCCACCCCATAAAGAAATTCAAACTCCCCTGTTTCATTCTTGTTTATGCACTGTGCCAGGTCCAAGAGGTCTGTGTCACTGAACTTCACACCCTGGAAGGTGGGGATCTGTGCTTTTATCCCATCCAGCAACTCTTCCACACGAACTGTGCAGAACAGCAATCTCATATGAGGGAACACAGGCCTGTTCTGGGAGAGTTCCCTGCCTTGTCCCTGAGAGAAAGACTTCATATTTTACAAGTTGTTCACTTTCAGCCTAAGCCTAGTAAACTATACAGCTCTAAAACAATGAGTAAGACAACAAAGAGTAAGACTCTTTTACCAGATCAGAAAAATTTTAGGAATGAACCAGCAACACATTTAAGACTAACTATAAATCCATGCATTCAGAAACACCATATAACCTGCTGTCCAGAGCAAATAACCAAAGATCTGTACTCTGTACTTACTCTTCACACCCGTCAGAGAAGGAATGTGATAGTAATAAAATGGAACCTCAGGGGCTTCAGATGCAACCTTCTGTAAGAAAGCAACCAGCTCATCTAGAAGGAAACCATCAGGCATCCCGTAAGAGAAGGAGGCTATTCATAGGGAGACACAGCTCAGATTCACAGCACAGGGGCTATGGAGAGGCCTCAGGTTGTGCACCACACACAGCAAGTCATATAAAACCCTTCACATGTCATAAAACATTAAATGTGGCATAAATCAGGGGAAGACCTTAAGAAAGGCAAAGACAATACTTCTTTTAAACCAAACCAGTTTCAGTAGCTAACACTCATTCTCTTACAGGTGTAACTCAGGCATGCTCTTGCATGTGCTGGACCTGTGTGCCAAGGAGTCTCAGCAGGATCACTTGTGTGCAACAGAGGACAAGGGATCAAGTTCATGTTCACCTCCCTGGGGTATTGCTTAGTGAGGATGATGAACAGGGTTTTGGACAACTTTTTTTTGCATCATTTTAGGAATCAAAGAGCTGTTATGGTTGACATTCTTCCCGAGAATCTTGCTCATTGCATCCTTCACAGATCTTAGGCAATTTTCTCATTGACACAGAAGGAAGAAGAATGGCAAAAACCAGCGCTGAACCCTCACTGCCATCCTACTCTCAGCGAGGTTTCTGCTGACTTTTGTGCTGTTCCTCTGTGAGTACCAGTCTGATTGCCACTGATTGTGTCCTGGCTGTCACTATCAGCCATTCTAGCAACTTACTCTGGTTTCCTCTGGTGCTTTCCTATGAACATTTCCATTCAGAATTCATTCAGACAACTTTTATTATTTCTTTTACAAACCTCCACTTCATGTGGTTCTTTTATGTTATTGTCAGGATCTTAAGGACAAAATACTCAGTTTGCAGTTTTGAGGTAACCTCAGACAGACACAACCAAACCTGATCACCTCGGCAGCAAGAGCCACAACTGTGTATCAGCAGTTCCTCACCTTGGTCAGTGCCCAGCAAGGGTCAGCATGGAACCAGCTGCTGCTTCCTAGTGTGACCCAGATCAAGCGTGAACCCCAAACTATCAATTCAGAACTCAGACTAGTTAACTAGACTATTCTTTCCAAAAGCAACTCTACTTTTTACAAAAGGCTGACAAAATGCATCCCAAAAGACATCCTTCCCACTTCTTTACCAGGACAATTCTGCTGTCTCCCATCTTTAAAAAATGCTTCTTGCAGGTTTTGCTTTTCCATTACAGTTGTGTAAACATTATCATCAGAGTATTTTCCAAAGAAAGGAGATGGCATTAATCCTTTATCTATGATGCAGGTTGGGAGGGCAATAAAAAGCCTGAGCAATCACATCTGCTCACCTTTGTTTGTGGGTTTGAAGAAGAAGGGGGCTATGACAGCAATGCCACCAGCACCTATAGCTGCTGCATGTCTTGCCTGTAACAGACAGCATGGAAAGCATCTGAGGGTACATCTGCTTCTATTTATCACACACGGAGTGAAAAACATCATATACACACCAGCTCTTGGCACTCTGGCAGATTCAGTGCTCCCACGTGAATGATCACATGGTCCAATCTGCACAAAAAAAAACAAATTCAGAAGATTTTTGGGAGGTTTCAGTGATGGTGGAAAAACTACCAGGCTGCCAAAATGACTCACTTCAGCCCAGGTAGCCACAGAACAAGAACCTAAAAAAAGGGTTGAACCTGTGTTGACTTGATGAGCAAAAACAAGGGGAAAATGCTGACAGTGACAAGCAGCTGGTGGTGGAAGAAAGAAAACACATTTGTAAACATGAATCACATATGACTTCTTGCTGTTGTACTTGCAAGGCTGTCAGGAGGGATGAATCTTAGCATTTTATTAGGAAATTGAAATTCAGATATTGAGGATTTAAGGGGAGGCTGGGAAGAGTAAAGGAAATCAAAGTATATCTTTACTTTCTAAACCTATTTCTCTGCAAACCTGCCAGAAGAGTTCAACCTCACAGCAGCACCTCTGACTGCTTGTCTGCTCCTGCAAAGGGAATCCTCCCTGTTCCAGGCCATCAATCCCATTGCTGTTTTTCTCCTTTAAATCCACAGGAGATATGGATATAAAGGCTGTGATCCTTCACACCAGTTTAGTTCTGCTCATTATCCTTCTCCCCCAAAACGCCCCCTCTGCAAATCCTCGGACCCAACATCCAAGAGAAAGGCAGCAGTGAAGGGTACAAAGCTATGATAGGTACAAGAAAGGGAGAATGAAGCTGCAATTGGATACTCAGCTGCAGATCCAGATGGAATTCTTTCTTCTGTCACTGATTTTGCACCTTTAGGGAGGCAATTAACCACTTGACACCTCAGCTTCAGTCACATCAAATAATGTAACACATTAAAAGGTTCAGAAATGCTCTTTATTTGCATTTGTTCTCAAGCCTAAGCCAAGGGCACAGCCCTCCTTTTCCAAGCCCTTTCTCGTTCCCCCACCTCTCAGTGTACCAAAGAGAAGGACTTTCACAAGCTCTCTAAGCAGCAGAAACAGACTCCAGCTAACTGGCAGTGACAGAAACATACTTCTGTGAGAAAGGAACTGGGGAACAAAGCCCAACAACAAAATACTAAAAAAAAAAGGCATCAGCAAACTTGGTTTTGCATCAGGCATTATTGTAACACAAGATCTGGAATCCCCCATTCCCTCTCAGTTACTTACTTGTCCTTTCCCTGGCACATCCATTCTTCTGCCAATTGCTTCCTCTCCTGGATGCTAAGGGACAGGCCTTCTCCTGTTGTGCCATTCACTGTTTCAACACAACAAAACACAATACACTGGCTGAGGCCTCCCCTCCACACATCGGTTTTACAAGAAGTAACATTTTTGAGTTGGGGAGAATCACTCAGATCAGTCTTCTCTGCCAACACAACATTATTCATTCATCTCTGGGAATGTCACCTTATTTTATCCCTCACAGAAATGAGGTGTGGGCAAAACCAGATGCCCCAAGTACCTCTTACACTCTCTCCACTGGTGAATATAAACGGCCAGGATGACCCCACATCCACATTCCCTCCCACTACAGCTCCTATCAGGTAAGGTATCACAGGATTCCCATCCAGGCAGAAGGGCTGTGATGCAGTTTCTGTCAAAAAACACTTACCAAAAACGTTCTTCACATTCTGCTCGTTTACCAGATAATCCACATACTGACGAATCACTGGGAGGTTAATTTGTCTGCAATAAAAGGAACCAAAGCAACTATTAAGTCCCCACCCACAGTTATTTTAAACTTAGTGATTAAGAAACCAAAAAAAACCCCATGTATTTTGAAGCCTTGCATTTGTAGACACACAGATTAACCAGAGGTAAGAAACCTTCAACATCTATTTAACATCTGAGGTAGCAGCTCAGCCTTGAATTCTCTCTTCCAGTTTCTTTTCCTCCTGACAAGTAGTTCGCTGCTCCAAACTTTTATTGGGAATTGCTGCAGGCTTGTCACAGCAAAGAATTTTTTGGAAGATATGAGAGAACAGGAAGAACTAAAACCTTTTCCGCTTTTGAGGGAAACAGGAGTCCTCTTGAGAGCACAAAGTTATTTGTGCAAGTGCTGGCAAATGGTTAAACCGATGGATGGTTATAACTGCTGGATACAGATAGCGAAACAGCATCCGATTGATGTGACTTTGATCCCTCTCTCTTTTTGAAGGATGAGGAGAGTGTTGGGGTTTAGGAGTTCTCCTTTTGCTTCTTTCTCTTAAAGATTTTTCTCCCAGATTTTGTTGCTACGAAACGATAACGACTTAGGAGAGACAAAAGAAATTCCCCTGAGAAGGGTGTGGCTGGCTACCCTTTTAGCTGGGGGGTTTCTCGTGGAGGGGCAGAGATACCACGAGAATTGGGCTGGGGAAAAGGGGTTGGGTGCAGGTCCTAGCTCTCTCCTTCCTCTCTCAGCATTCGGAGGGCAAGGAGGCTGCGGTCACTGTGGGAAGAATTCACCACCACTGCGGGGTTCTGTCTTCTGCTGCCTTCTGCCGTGAGTGGAGCTCTGCTCGTAAGCGCGGCCATTGCACTGGGGCCTTGTTAGCGCCCTACCTCACCAAACACAGCACCCGTGACCATCTGCGGACCTTGTTAGCACCCTCCCTCACCAAACAAAGCACCCGTGACCGTCTGCTCGGGTGTCTCAGGGGAACCCCCGGGATCCCCAAGCCCCTTTCCCCTCTCAGGGAATCTCTCTCTCTCTCTGCCGTGTTCAGGAGCCAGGCTGCTGCTGCTGCCCAGCCCCTCCTTGCCCCACCCCCGCCGTTCCCCTGCCGCTGTTCTGGGTTTTTCGATTCACTGTAGTCTGCACCCTCTGCCTGCCGGGGCACTTCGCGGTTCCAGGAACAGCTGCTGAGTTTCTGCTGCCTCCTGCTTGCTGCCCTGGGTGAGCTCGCCCTGCCGTTCCAGCTTGCTGCTTCCGAGGGTCCTGCTGCAGCTCTTTTTGCTACCCAGAGGGGGCACCGGGATCGATTGCCCCTGGGGTTCCGTAAAGGAAGCCTCTTTTCCAGCCCTTTTCTGCCCGCTGCGCCCGCCAGTGCCGTGAGGGGAGAGACGGCCGGGCCCGCGCCACAGCGCCCCCTGGCGGCCGTGAGCGGCACTGCACCGAGGGGAAGGGGCTCAAAGAGCGGGAAGAGACCCTTCATTGGCTTTTGTGGGCTTGGTTGTTGTGTGCTTGCCTCGTTTGTTTGTTGTTGCTACCATTGTCGCTATTTGTTTGCCTTGTTATAGATACATACTAGTAAAGAACTGTTATTCCTTTTTCCCATATCTTTGCCTGAAAGCCCCTTAATTTCAAAGTTATAGTAATTTGGCGGGAAGGGGGTCATATTTTCCATTCCAATGGAGGCTCCTGCCTTCCTTAGCAGATACCTGTCTTTCAAACCAAGACAGAGAGCAACAGAATTCCCTGGAAAACAGCGGAAAAAGAATTCTTGGGTTATCTTCTCTGCAAGACAAACTTATTTTGTTTACTACTGTATAATAGTTCACTGTTGTTTTCATTTGTCAAAAATACAGATCAACCCTATGGTCTGGAAGTCAGCTCTGATGCCTTGATTGGTTTTACACAACCCTCAGAAATCCATAGATGCCATCCCAGAACATATCTGACAAGGACCATGCAGTCCAGGCAGAGGGCTCAGGTCACTCTCTAAATACCATGCTGCAATAAATCTGAGTGGTACTAAAAAATAAAATCAGAAATAAGTTTCCTTTAAAGCAAGAATCAAAGCAGTGACTGCAATGGAATGAGTTCCCTGAGTGGGATGGAGCCATGTTTTCCAGCACTTTTTATTAAAGTTCACTTTTGGAGATCTGTACTAGCAAATCTCCACTGTCTCTCTCAAAAGCGTGTACAGATCCTGACACATCCCCCACGAGAGCTCAGGGTTCTCTGCTGACTCCAAGCAACTCGGTCTTGCAACATCAAAATGCAGTGAGGAGGTTTCTGTTTGCCACTCCTGTTCTGAAGAAAGCTGACTTTGAAGTTTCAGTTTGATGTTATTTTCAAAATTGTGCTGTCCTTGCAGTATGTTCTTCCAAGTTTAGACTAATTCCATGTACACATGCACACACGTGACTGCATACATGACTTAGCTAAGGTAGAAGTCTAAAAGGTCTTCAGATTCTGACAATTATTTTCTAGCTCTCAAGAGCTCTTTTTAACTAGGACTGCAATTTTCCTTAACAAATGTGAAAACGCTGCAATGCTCTACACACGTAACTGTACTGTGATTTAATTTGCACTTACAAAGCAACAGAAAAGGAGATATGAGACTGATCCAAACTCTCCAAACCCAGACCCACAGCACTTGCTGGCAACAGAAGGAAGCAGAGACAAGGGAGTCTCACTCTAGTCCTAGTGGGACCAATTTAATAGTTCCCCCAATCCCATCAGAGATGGAAAGGAAAGGAAAGGAAAGGAAAGGAAAGGAAAGGAAAGGAAAGGAAAGGAAAGGAAAGGAAAGGAAAGGAAAGG
>WEIT01012951.1:434578-452842 GCA_013389985.1 Dryoscopus gambensis
TAGCCAGCCCGTGCCCAGCCCTCCCCTCGCCCAGTCCAGCCCCGCTCCCTCCTCACGTCCAGCCCATCTCCACCCAGCCTGCCCTTGCCCAGCCCATGCTCTGCCTGCCCCACAGCCTTCCAGGGGTCGTCAGCGAGGCCCGGGCGCTCGCGCCGCCTATGCTTTGTGCAAGAGATAAGGCTGGTTTGGGTTATTCATCATTATCTGCAAACTTGAAGATAAAAATAAATAAATGAACCTTTAAATATTAGTAAATAACAGGATGGAGACAAACATAAAATCTTGGAATGGTTTGGGTAGGAAGGGACCTTAAAAGGTCACCCAGTGCCACCCTGTGCCATGGGCAGGGACCCCTTCCACCAGCCCAGGGTGCTCCAAGCCCCATCCAGCCTGGCCTTGGACACTTCCAGGGATCCAGGGGCAGCCACAGCTTGTCTGGGCACCCTGTGCCAGGGCCTGCCCACCCTCACAGCGAGGAATCTCTTCCAAATATCTCCCCTAATGTTGTCCTCTCAGCCCTGCTGAGGTGCTGGAAGCACTCCCAATAACAGTGCACTGTCTCTGCTCTGGGACACATGGACGGACCCACGTCCCTGTGTGAGAAAGGCAAACGGAGATCAGGCTTTCTGCTCCTCGCGTGCAGCCCAGTGTGTGGATTTACCAGATGTGCACCATGTCCAGTGTGGAGTGTGAGCTCCATGGCAGTCATGCACAGCACAATCCTCCCCATCCCACCAGAACCACAGCTGGGCCAGGATTCAAATCTGCTCCCAGTAGATCTGACCAGTGGACTACTACCATCCCATAAGACAAGGTACTGCCCTGAACAGACTCATAGCAATAAACTTTCAAAAAAGATTTTAAAAAATGGTCTTCAGTGTGCACTTTCAGATCATCTTCCATTAGAGTGTGTTTTGAGAGCACCCAGTGCCTGCAGAGAGAACAACCCCCTGTTGTGTGATCCAGGAGCACATTTTTCATGCATTCACATAATAACCTCGGGCATTTGGGGCTGTGGTATTCCTCCTCCACTCCAAAGTATGCTCACTGTGGGTTGTTTGCATGCCCCACTTTCTCTGGGATTTGGCCTTATTAGCAGCTCCTTACAACGCATGTGAATTTCCCTTTTCTTAGAGGGTCATCTTGTTCTTCCAGAAATCCCATTTCTCTATGCTCTTCCATTCCCACAGGTAACTTCTCTTTCTCCAGGCTCAGTAGTTCCACCTCTTGCAACCTCTTCCAACTCCCCAAAGCACCAGTGTATTTCTGAAAGTTCACAGACAATTCAGTGCTCTATAGAGCCATTTAGAGGAAGTCCACAAGATTTTCTGAGTATTTTAAGGCAGTTTTAGCACTACTTCATGGTGCTGACAGCACAGGAGAGAAGCTTTACAGTAGCCTAGAGAGGTTTAGAGCTATTTAGAACTCTGTAGGAGTCACAGATTGCCATAAAAGAGGTTTAGAGCTGCTTTGAGCTCTTCTGAGGAATTTTAAAGCTGCCAGGAGGAGTTGAGAGTTGTACAGTAGAGATTTAGAGGCATTTTAGATGCATTTAGAGACATATTAGTGCTGCTTACAGCAGCTTAGAGCAGCTTTAAATTAGTTTAGGGGAGCTCTGAGGTGTTGAGAGGAGGTTTAGAAGAGCTAAAGGCATTTAGTACTTTACAGGAGTTCTGGCACACTTCACAGGACTTTAGGGCTGCTTAGAACAGTTTATAGGACATTTAGATCAACTTAGAGCATTTCAGAGTGGTTTTAGAGGGCTTCAGAAGACTTTTAGCACTGTCTCGAAGCAGGAATTCCAGAACTGCAGAAAAGAGTTCTAGAGCAGTTGCAAGGAAACCGAGAAGGGCTTGAGATCTATTTTGAAGCATTTTACTGCTACTTTAAGCATAGTGGTAATAGTGTTATTTAGAGGATTTTCGGAGTGGAAATTTTAGAGGAATTTATAACTTCTCACTGTTCTTTGTAGCCAATTAGAACAGTTTTAGAGCTCTTGAGATGGATTGTAGAGCAGTGTGGTGCATTTTAGAGCTCTTTAAGCTTTCTAGAGTATTGTAGAGCTCTTTGAAGAAATCCACACTGATTTAGCACTCTGGAGTGTTTTAGAATCAGATTTTAAACTTAGGGGGTGTAATAATAGCTCTTTCAGAGCTCATCAGGGATGTTTTGTGGCTGTGTAGTGATATTTTAGAGGGGTTTAGAGCACCTCACAGCATATTCAAGGAAGTTTAGAGGTCCTTAGAGGAGTTTAAGAGCCCCACAGGAAATTCACAGATCTTCAAATCAGTGCAGAAGAGTTCTAGATATGATCAGAAAAACGCTCCTTAGAGGAAGTTTAGAAAGATGCTAGTGAAGTTTAGAGGACTCGAGACCTCTACGAAGGGATATTACAGCTCTTAGCATGCCTCTGAGGAGTTCTGCAGGAATTTGGAGCTATTTTTCAGATCTTTAGAGCTGTTTCAGGAAGTGTAAAGGTATTCTAAAGGTGGTAATGAAATGTTAGCGATGTTTAACACAATTTAGTGGCAGTCTAGAGCTGATTAAAAGAGTTTTATAGTGCTTTAGAGACTGCTTAGAGTTGTGTAAATTAATCTGGTTTGAGGCAATTGCCTCATTTGAGAAATGCAGAGCTCCCTACAACTCTATAGAGCTGATTAAAGGATTTTAGAGCAATTTAGATGATGTACGCAGTAGTTTAGAGATGCCTAGAGGTGTTTAATATCTTACCATAGTTCAGAGACGTTTTGAGAAATTTTAGAGTTGGTCCAGCCAATCACCTCCTCAGTTCAGGGTCTGGGACTGAATTCCCACATCTGGTCACAGTCCCTGGCTCCCCTCAGCGCCCCTGTCCCTCTCCCCCACTATCACACCCTAAGGGCTTCCTGTTTCAGGGCAGTCGTTGCTAACCCGTGGAAGGAATGGAATTAAGAAAATGATGGTAACAATTCTAAGACTCTCTGAATTGCCAGGAGGAAAAATAACTGTGCTTTAGCCAAAAGGAATGCTTCGATGGCTGTGGGAATTTATATTCAGGAGAACCTGAATGCATGAACTGACATTCAGGTTCCATACTTTGCACTGTAAATTCTAGGCAAGGCAGAAGAGGAGTTGAGGCTGTCTGCAGCTGCAGCATCGTGTGCAGTGACTGGAAATGTGTCTTTCCACTTGCCACTTTGTTGTCAAGTGTCAGTGGTGCCAAGACTCAGAGGATAATAAGGACACCAGTGAAAGCAGCAGCAATCAGTTGCTATTTTTCCAAAATGCGTATAGCAATAAAAATACAGTTTTTAATAGATTTAATCAATTTTTCCATAAGGAAAAGCACATGAATGTCAAAAGCTTATCCAAATAACTTCGCAAGGTAATTTTAAATAGGGGAGTTGTAAACTTCTTTTGCTGCCATGTGCCAGCAAGGTGGATTCATATATTTAATAAGAACTCCATTATTCAAGTAACTGAAGGAGCTTAATTACTAAAGCCAAAGGCCCTGCAGGTTTTCTTCAGACATTTTGTTGGTGCTTTATTAATTTTTCCATTACTTTCCATTAGACTGACTACAGCTTACCACCCCTGTCATTTACTTCTACTTTCCCCAAATCACAATTCCCTCTACATATATACAGTTTTGACATCTGAGCTTTCACATTTCTCAAGAGAACTTCTTGGTTTGGCATAATCACACTATAGTCTTGCCTCTTTTTCTCTGCAATAAACAAATGTATCCAAATGTAATTTTCTTTCAAAGAAATTTTCAGAAAAGTATCAAGTACTGAGGCCTAAATGAATATTCAGAAAGACAGTACCTGTGAAAGTGATGAAATTCTGTTAAATATCATCATGGCTGGCTGGTATTCAGAAATACATCATCTGGGGAGTTGATGTGATGTCATTATCTATCTATCTATCTATCTATCTATCTATCTATCTATCTACCTACCTACCTACCTACCTACCTACCTACCTACCTACATTTACTCTGCTCTAAATCCAAAGGTGCAAAAATCAAAATAAGTCCTGACCTCTCAGATACTAAATTTTTATTTTAAACTATTCAGTTTGCTGTTCATTCTACCTGAAAACTTGCCAGTTTAACTGTTCTAGAGTTAAGCATAATCTGGAGGGTTTTCCTAATTTAGCATTTTCTTACTGCCTTACACAGAGCTTCCCTGACAAGGAGTTGGAACTATAAGCTCTTTAAAGTCCCTTCCAACACAAACCATTCTGTGATTCTTCGATTCAGGCTGCTGTGTCTGCTGCATAAAAGACGTTTAACATGCCCAGTTGTTAATGTTTTAGATGTTAAGATGCTTCCCCATTGGCAGTCAACAAGAGTATAATCAAATTTATGTCTCTGGAAATAGAAAGAACTCTCAGGGTGCACTGGAGCCAAAGTGACCACTTTGTAGTCAGTTCCCCAAAGTGAACCAAGAGACTGTGACAGATATTACTCTCCAAGAAAAGCTCACCTCTGAACACAGTCAACAGTGCCATCTGCTGCAGAGTGCAGCGTTAGCTCATTCTGGGATCAGACAGGAAGAGAGACCAGGTTCTTGAAGAATCCATCTCTGGAGGCCTCACCTCACATCATCTAAAGAGCAGAAGTGCCCACCAAAACCCCACACCCACTACCAATATCCTCGCTGTTAGAAGATGGGAGAGCTCTGATATGATCCACACTCATGCCAGTAAGATGAGGAAGAAGCTTAGGAGACAAACCCTCAGTTCCAGACACCTCTTCATGCCTTTTTGGAAGAAGTGGAAAATATTATTTTAAGGAAAATATTTTCTTTAACATATTAATCCCCACTCTCTGGGCCTGTTTCTGTCATCTCTGGACATGTTCTTGGGACTACATAGGGAAACCCTGAGCTCTCTAGGGCAATTTCTGCATATCAGGATCTTTTTCAGATTCCTGGGGCTGTTCCCACCATTTCAGAACAACCCTTCAGCAGAGTCAGGAGCTTAACCCAGGTCCTGGACAGAGGAGCTGCCAGGTGGCCTCACTCCATGCAGCACACAGACTGGAGTAGGCTGAGAATGAGAGGGAGGGAGGGAGGGAGGGAAGGAGGGGGGTGAAAGCAGGTGAAGAAAAAGAGAAGGAAAATATCACTTTAAAACTCTGGGAAGGGGGATCAAAGAAAGAAAATGCAGAGCCCACTCCGTTTCTGCCCAGAAAGCTGTTGCATCTTCAGAGTTATGTTTGCAAATAAGGTGCATTCTCTCACACTTGAGGGTTAAGTCTCTGCTAAACACCAATTAAAAAGAGCAAAACCAGCAATGCAATAAATTTGCATCAAGACTTTTTTTCTAGCAAGGACTGTTACCTCTTCCCCTTAATGAGACATTCCTATCTTGAAGATAAAAATTTACCTTGTTTCATGTTCTTGTTTCTGAGAAGAATCTGTCAACAGCAGAATGTGGATGAATTTGTAGGGGAAGAGGAATTCATTTCCTCTCAGCACTCAGAGAGGACTGGAAGTTTCTGGATCTAGGTCACTTCTTTCACTGGCTAAAGTTTGCTGAGACAACTGTTTGTGGAGTTAGGGTTCTAGCTAGATGCAGAACAGATCCATATTAAAAATAAGCCTTATTGTGGAAATAAACCAGTGAATAAAGCAGTATACAAAGCCGAGATAGCTTCTCTCTGGGCTCCATGCACAGAAGACAGGAAGGTTTTTGGCATGTTTTTCATGGCAGCTGGAAGCAGCTTGCCTCTTGGGATAAAGGTAATTTACAACACAACTGCATGGATGTGACAGCAGCGATTGTAATGCAGCCACAGAGCAGATGGAAGCAGTTTTGCTGTGGAGGATGTTGCTTAAGGTCTTGTTACTGAGAGGAAAAATGGAAATCACAAGTGATCATATCACAGGCTTGTCCTTGTCCTTATCCAACAGAAGTTATTATTTAAGCACCAGTTCATTACAGTGTTCCTGCACAGATGAAGACAGTAAAATTAGGGTACAAACCACATGCTTTTATCTGCTTGTGCCCTCATCTCTGCTCCTTAAGGCAAGGGAACTGAAAAATATTGCTTTGTTAGCTGTTCTAGAAAATGCCAGCCAAGTCCCAGACACATATTTGTGACATTACAGAGGTCAGAGGTCACAAAGCCTTTGAGGCCCAATGGCTGCTGTATAGTTGGATTTTCCTCTGTTTGGCGGTACTAGTGAGAACAGAAACTGTGTGTCTGTTGCACGAAGGCCTTGTTGCCTCTGTAAAATCATGGCTCAGGCCTGTTACTTCGGCTAAGTAGAAAGGACTGTGGGAAAGAGACACAGCTGAGTTAAGGGTAGAAAAACATGCTGGGTGACCACTGTGTGCTCACACCGTGGTGTACGGTGGTTGGTTGAATCACCTTGTGTTGGTGAATTACCTTGAATTTGTTGTGCCTTAGAACAATGTAAACAGATAACCAGCTAACTGCTTTAAAAGGCTGGGTTTTGGTAACAAAGGGGCTCTCCTTTGCATCTGCCTGGGGACTCTGTGTTGCTCATTATCGCAAGGCATGTCAGCTTGCACCATAACCCCATCCCCATTCTCTAAGTTTTGGAATGTATATAAACAGAATACATGTCCCCATGCCTACCCTGCTGTCTCATGCAGCTGTTGACATGTTCTCTCAATGTTTATGTGTAAAAACCCAAGTGCTGGAAAACAACCTCTCAGGAAAACACTGAGGATTGTTCTCCAGCCTGGGGGTGCTCCACCAGGAACAGTCAACTCTTTGTCAGGGACATCAGCTGGACACACACAAACTCACTGGGGGTTTGTTCTGGGCCTCTCTGCTTCAGAAACCAAATGAGAATCCACTGTGGGCTTGTCTTTTTCTACAGAGTTATTGCCCCCCTTCCAAGGTAACACTTCTCAGTGCTCACCATTGGGATAAATTTGTGAAGATTTGCCAAACTATTGTTGCTGAGTATTTCATATGGCCTTTTCTACTCTGGAGGTGTTCAAAAACACTTCCATCCCTGGGGTGACAGGGTAAGGTGACAGCTCACTCTAGACCTGCCCATGCCTTTGCATGCCCATAGCTCCCAAGCACCAAGCACCCAAAGACCAAGCACCTTCTGCTCCTCCTAACACCCTCCTGATGTTCCTGTTTGACCCAAGCAGAGCACAGGTAAAATGGAGAAACATTTTGCCCCATAAAATAAAAAGTATAAAGCATGCAGAGAACTGGTTCCGCATTTCAGGCCTCAGCCTGTTCTAATAAACTGCAGTAGTAAATTACTCTCTACATCACCCTCTTCTGCGGCTCTGGAGAGATTTGTGGCTTCAGAGATAAATTCACTATTGCTATTTGGCATGGTTTTACTTCCCTTTTCAGAACAGGAGTGTATCACACAGCATCCTGATGAAGTTCCCTGCAAGCAAAGTGTTTCCTGTTAAAAGTCATTCCCAGCTATTGATGTCAAATGTCCCGGAGAGCTTAGCTGAATTTGGCTGCAAGGAATTTGCACAAACCATGACAAAGTGGGAGGTGTTCTCAGAATACAAACTGTAGAGTTTAATCTGCCCTATTGTTCTGGTACCGAACTACGCCTGGAGATGCAGCTAGTCAAATGAAGAGCCCAGCTTCGCTGTGTGTATTATAAGCAGGACAGGATTTCACAATAGCTTTGTATAACCCCTTTGTGCAGATATCCAAGGGCTAAGAGGGCTGATTAGCCTGAAATACCTCTCACAACAGCCAGCCATCAGAGAACACTGCCTGTCTTTCATAACATGCCAGGAAAAATCTCGTGAGGATGGTCTCAGCAGAGTGTGCAGCCAGATTTCTATCTACCCTTTACCCCTGGGGCAAAAAGGAAGAGCTGGCATTCGGTATAGCACCACTCTTCTGTAATCCAAGTCGGGGAGGGGGGAGACACGCTATTTACATGAAATCCTTTCTCCCAAAGCACAAAACCTGCCACTGACCCTAAGTGGGCACACAGCCATGGCAAACAGGGGAAGTTACACAAGGGTGCAAAACTGTTTACGGAGCCAGATCACACACTACTCCCAGTGTTGCCTTGTGGGTTGTAGGTGGGGCTTTTGGCATTTGCGTGGGGGCTCTCCAATGAGACCCAGAGCAGGACAAGGCTCCAGCCTTCTGGTTTTCATAACACTAGCCCCCTCCAGTAGGGCTGAGGCATGGGAGGAGCTTGCCCAAACTCAAATAAACACTGACATACAGCATCTTATGAGGATGTGCAGCCTCCACAGGACACACTGCAACAGCTAGACGGACAAGGACAGCTGAAACTGTAAGTATGCCTACCTTCTCCACTTCCTTAGTGGCTCTAGTTGTTTGTGGAGTGGCATGTTCTGGCTGCACTTACTTGTGCTAGCAATGAAACCTGCTGCCTTTGGCCCATATGTTAACAGCCGCAGGAAAAACCTAAACACCCTACAGACATATTTATAGGAATTGATGGACATTTCAAAGTTCAGTTTTGCTGTACATCTAAAAAGAATTCAACTGCATCTGGAGGATTCTTCTGTTTGTCTCTCCCATCCCAAAGCACTGTTTTATGTAATTAAAAAATATTTCTAACATGCGGTCTCTGACAGTACTGGCCATGAAGTTTTAAAATCCAGAGCTGTGATGTCTACCCAGTAATTAAGGAAAGGTATGTTGGGAAGGGGTTGGAATTAGCCACTAAAGAGAAACCAGCTCATTCAGTAGTTAATACAAGTGTTAAGCAGCATCCTTGTCTTTGAAATGGCAATAAACTGTTGTTGGAAGTTTCAGTGTAATTGCTTGTATTTGCCTCTAATTATATGCCTTCCTGCTTTATTATGCTTTATTGATTTGTAAATACCATGGACATGTATTTACCATGGACAGAGTACAACTGTGTAGCAGTCCCTGGTGACCATCATTCTGGTCAGGTCTGCTGGAGATGATGGGACAGGCTAGGACAGGGAAGTGAACAGCACCTGCCTTTACTACTGGCAGCAGTAGCCTGCTGTTTGATTCTGACCTTCCCTTGATCTGTGGGGGCAACTAAAGGAGCTGCTGAAAAAGCTCAACATTTGAGTGGCTCCATTTTATTTTAGCCACCTCTAGGCAGGGTATAGAAGGAGATCCATAGAATTCAACAGTAGTCCAGATATTGCAAGATGGAACAGGCAAGAAAGTAGTTAAGTAGCACAAGGCAGTTGATTTTACAAAACTCACATTGTTACCCAAGAAACAGGTAATTAAGTCTGAGAAGACAACATTCTGTGACCTAAGAATCTGGATAATCACTGAATTCTGTGCTCTTTGCAACATGAAGGGCAAAGGACATTGGAATGTAACAGAAGACCGAGACTGTCAGAATGCAGGTCATACACTACAAGTCTGCCTGGTTAACAACAGAAGTCATCTACGAAGGCCACTAAAATCTCAGCATTTAACCAGACCTGATTATTTCAACAGTGGTTTTGAATATTTTCACTTGCTTTGTTTGGGACAGTGTTTTCAAGTTTTTTGCCTTTTTTCCTCCCATGTGAAGGCTATGGAGGCAAGTAGTTATCCATTCACAAATGCAGAAAATCTCAGTTATCCACAGTCTTCTGAGGCTAAAGGCCTTTAAGGAAGCCATCAGTTATGAGGAGAGGCCAAATAAAGTTAAGGGCACAGTCAACACCGGATCACCCACCACACCACTACTGCCTTTTCATCCAGGAGTGAACAGACTGAAGTCCTTTTGACTTACAGATTTCCACAAAATGTCCACTTGCAGAATCTCACTTTGCTGTCAGGGAACATACCTTTTTGTTGTGGAGAAGGGCAGCATATCCTGAAAGAACACTTCCTCTAAGTAGAAGTAGTTTCTTGGTCGTGGTGCTGTTTGTGCAGGGCTACAAGGATTTCAGCATTTTTTCAGGCCTTCCACCACTTCCACAACAATCAAAAAGCCCTAGTGCCCTACTAATTTAAGAGATGCCAATGAACTGTGTCTGCCTTCCAGCTCTGGCAAGATGATTAAGTCCTTCAAGCAAACTTTTCTATCCCTGGACCTGCAGTCCCCTCGGTGGAGCTCAGCAGAGGCAATGGTAACTGCAACAAGAAGTGTGTGCTGATTTGGAAAAAATAGCTACTAATTTCAGTCAATACCAATCTCATGGCTACTGTGACTTTTGCTACCTTTCAGGCAAAGGACTATGAACTGCGTCAGTATGAGACAGCCAAGTGGGTCAGCACAGTCATCAGGGGAGAAACCCAGAAGGAAGCAATGCGCCAGGGCTTCTGGAAACTCTTCCACTATATCCAGGGAAAGAATGAAAAAGGTAGGACATGCTGGTTTTGAATGGCAAGAATTACAAGTAGCTAATGAACACGAATAATAATGAACAGTAGAGGAGCTGGGAGATGCAGCAGTTTGACAACTGGTTTTCCTTTCCTCTAGAAATGAAGATTGATATGACTGTGCCAGTGACCTGCCTGGTAAAATCAGGCTGCACCGACTTCAAGATCTCTTTCTTTGTGCCATTTGAACACCAGGACTGCCCCCCCCAGCCCACTGACACCGATGTGTTCATTGAGGAACGGAAGGCAGCAGCTCTCTTTGTCCGGTAAGCAAAACCAGCACAGCTGACACCAGATGAACCCAGGTCAGTTGCTGCCCTCATTCTTAACAGATGATTGTGGATATACCCTGCTGTTCAGAGATTTAATTGCTAAAATCCAGTCATTAGGAATTCTTATGCTTGGGTGTCTTACCACGAACAAAGTGAAGTGACCAAGTGCTGAAACACTTGAAAATTGCATTGAGTTTCATGGAGTAGCCTCCAGAATCATCTTCTGAAGACAGTTTGTCCTACAGAACATCTAAACCACTCTTCCAGCACCCTTTATTTGTAGTCCTGAACTGCCACAACACACGCATGGCAGTCGTTACAGGAAAAGCACCCCAAGCATCAAAGTCAACTTGGGTGTTTGGTAGTTTAAAATCTTACCTTTGAAAACAGCATAAATACCCGTATGTAGCCTGACATCTATCTAGTTCTGCAGGGCTAACCTCCTAACCACGAACTGCATCACAGGTGCTTAAACTTGCTCTGCAAGTCTGAGCGTTCCACCTGTGAAAATTAAAGCCAGGGGCTCAAACCAAAAAATCTGCTTTTTTCACTTCTGCCAGGTCCTTCGGTGGATTTGCCTCCCCAGAGAAATATGCTGAGGAAGCTGACACCTTGGCCAGAATTTTAAGAAACAGAGGCCAACCATTCCATGAAGACTTCTTCTATACTGCAGGCTATGACAGTCCCTTCAAGCTCTTTAACAGGCACAACGAAGTGTGGTATTTTAAAAAGTAACATGATGGGGGAATATAAAGAGGCTACTAATCAGCTCTAGATAAAAACAGACCTTATTAATGCCTTTTGCTTTAGTGCAGAAGATATTTAATTTGCATGTGGACACAATGTAATTTATTTTCTCTAGGATGAAATACTGTTCTGGCTAAAAACATTTCAAAATGTAATTTAAATTCATACCAGGTGGAATGGGCAGGCAAATTTACTCCTCTTATTGAGAGGTTCTAGGCAACACTAATAATCTGAAAATAATCCTGCTGAAGTTTGGGTATCTAGCTTTACTTCTCATTGGAAGTGCTACAGCACTAGTTAAAGCATTATGGAAATGGAGTTCTTCATAATGGACTTTCATAAGCTGACTTTCCTCATCTTGACATCACCCCTCCTGAGACCAGGGAGGAATTTACATGAAACTTTTGAGAGAAGAAAGCTTTCATTAACAAGCATTAGGAAGCAGAAACATCTTAGCAGGCCTTGGTAACTCATAAACAGTATTTTAGTAAATATTATCGAAATCTCCCACCTCTTCACTAAACTTTTTTCCCCTCATGAATGCCAAATGTTGTGTTGTTTAAATCCAGAACCCTTGGAAAAGGATTACCAAATCCAAGCTGTACACTTGTTCTGAGATTTGCACCTGAACACCTCATACCAGGATTACTGGTGGCCTATTATTTTAGTAGCAAATATACAAGTTTAAAGTTTAGCTCTCACCTAAAACATTTGAACTGCCCCTTAAATTATTTGCTTTGTCCAAATATGGGTATTGGTCAGGTCACCTGCAGCCTGCACACCCAGCAGTATTTGACACCTCAGTTAAACCACTCACAGAAGTAGCATTTAACCTAGTTTAGTCCCTGCTCTAAATTAAGCATTTTAAATCTTAATATAGTAGCCTGGAGCTGTTTTACTTTAAATTGTTCTAGCCAGAAAAGAGGTCACAACACCGGGTAGAGTTTGCAGATTTTTATTGGCTCCAAAGTGTCAGGCAAACATTACCAGTGGGGTGAAAACACATTGGCTTTTTTAACGTTGCTCATGCAAGTGTCACCCATTTATCAGCAATCTTCCACCTATGAAGACAGATGTAAGAACCATTATAAGGTACCACACCAGCACAACATACTTGCTGGGAACATCTCAGACCTTAGATTCTCATCTCTGTTCAGTGAGAGAGTTCAAGCCAAGGTTATCATCATTTGTTCCAACAAATACATTTCATTATTACAGCAGTTACACTCACCTTCTCAGCTCTTCATACATTAGCTCCAGAGCTGCCTCTTCACCTAAATCAAGAAAACACAGTTAGCATATGCAGCAGCACAACTGCTAAAAGCTCCACAACAGCTTTGTAACCTCAGACGGAAAAGGAACGGAAAGGGTAATATCACAGTAACTCATCTGGCAGAATCAATCTCATCAGTGGCTACAAATATTCTAAAGTTTTTAATACAATTTACCTCGTGTGTGGACTTACCCAGTGAAGCTGCAGACAGCACCGTCCCTTCCTGAGGAAGAGAGAAGTACTTTCAGAATAACAGACAGCAGCACTATATGCAAAGTTTATTTATCTATGAATTTCTATTCATCCAACTATTTTACCTAAAAGGAAACTGACTTTCAGCTGGCATCTTTTGAGTTCAACTTGCAACACCCGAATAGGATACCAAAAGCTCACAAACCCTAACTGAACTGGAAACACAGAATTATTAACATTGGGAGAATCAGGGAAAGTAAAAAGCTACTACTTTGCTTTGTGATACTGTCTCTCCCAACAATGTTGTATTTTATGATTTTAAATGCCTGAAATACAAGTTTCACAGGTTTTCAAGATGACTTGAATCTTTGAAAGTGAGAACCAGTTTGTTTGGAAACAAGTTTGTAGAGCAATCAACTAGAACTTGAGCTAAATTTGTGTAGAGCCAACATAAAGATTAGTAGTAAAAACTGCTGAGAAGTGACAACCACAGCACACAGGTTTTTTATTTTAATTCCAGAGTGCATTGTTACAGTGGTGCCCACAGAACAGCCCAATACAATAAAGGGAAGACAAATCAGGTATCTTACAGGACTAATTTTAGGTACCACTATCTAAGCATTCAGCACAAAGACATTATTCCAGAAATTATTAAACTCCATGTAGCCTACACTTACCTCAGGCACACCCATCTTGCTTCTCACACAAACTCCATGCAAGCTTCACCCTGTGAAGAAGTGAAATTGTACTAACACAGCCTTGGCAGTGATTTTAGAGTGTGAATGTGCGTACTGTTTCAGCACAAGAGTTTTCCTCAGCCTCTTTCAGAGAGATTCCCATTGCTTAGAATTCATCACAAACAGTACATGCTTAGAGCAACTTAATGTTCTATCACTTGTTTCTCCTTTAAAGAGGGATCTGACCGTAGAATTTTGGACCTTACTCACAACGGCATCTTTATTCACATCACTGTAAGAGCTCTGATCTAGCCCTTGAGATAAATAATTCACCACATAAGCATTCAAGATCAGTGCTACTGCCTGAAAGAATCCACTAAATTAAAACAGCAAAAGGTTCAGTAACAAATAATGGTACTGTATTTGCTCAGCCCAGAATGTGTGGCAAGCTGGTAGCACAGAGCTTTTCTTACCAAGTAGGAATTCAAGTAGCCCATAGCAGTTATACATTTAAAATGGTCCTCACTAGGGTTTTTTTTTACCTGGTAAAGGTAATAAAATCATCAAGAACCCTGCTTAATGCTGCAGCAACATAGTAAAGGCCAGGATCTAGTAACTTCCTCGTTCCCTCTATCACACAGTTCTGACCAGTCACACTTGTGTTAGCAACTTACTTTTTCTGGCAGCACTACTGGGTGCATCACTTCCCAGCTCCATCACACCTGGAACAAAGCAAACCATCAGGACAGCACAGAAACAAGCACAGGAGGGCAAAATCCAAGTCAGGTGCCTGCAGTCAGATAGAGCTAATTCCAGACCTCCATGATTGAAGTCAAGGCAGTCACATCTCATCATACAGGCACTACACTGCCAGCCCCTGCACAGCCCTGCTGCAGGGCTAGGCTGCGATGGGCAGGAGAGCAAATACTCAAATAATCAGTGCCATCAGAGTCAATTCAAGAGCTCACCGTGAAGGGTTTAATACACACCAGCTTGTCGAGACTGGGCTCCAGCCAGCAGTTCCCCTTCAAAACATTCTCCTGTTTTGGCTGAGATGCAAGCCACAGCCAATGAGCCCCTTGCCCTTTTTCCCCTAGCTGACAAGCAGTTAAAAACTTACGGGCATATGTTGAAATCCTAATACTTGGGAAGCTAAAACAAGTACTCACCTCGCAATGAGAAATATTCGGAAGCCTGCCAAGAAAAAATTTGCTATTAGGCAGGGATAGCAGGAAGTTATAGCATAAGAACAGTTCCAGTAAAATACTGTATCAGAGTTTGGTCAAGTTTTGTCCTCATAGGGATCAGAGACCTGATTCCACATCATTTACAGCAGGCTGCAACACTCCCATCCCCTTCTGAAGGCAGGGTGTTAAAGCCATTTCCCTGCAGTCTTCAATACTGGGAGATGTTCATTCCCCAACCCCAGAGCATGCTGAAATTGCACGAAGGAGCAAACCTCGCTATTGCAGAGTTCAGTAATGTGAGATGTGAGTAACCAACTTGTTGCATATCAAGGAAAACCATTTCGGACACTAAATTCACAGTACTGTGACATTCACCACTTAGTTATAACAGGAAAATTCTAGAGATCCTTAACACCACAATTATTTCATGCTCTTACTGTGAAGAAAGCACACTTATGGTACTTATCTTTGCCTCACAATTTTTTAAGAACAAAATGAATTTGCAAACATCTCCAAAAGCAAACTCCTAAACTAAAATGCGTCACTGACAAAAGCAACATCCATCTAAAAAATTAAGGTTTATTAGCTACCTTCAATTAGGAATGCCTTGTCTTCACCAATATCAGTAACAGGTGAAATAGTTTCTCACACAAGAGGAATGGGCCTCCTCTGTCCACAGCAGCCTACAAAGCAACAAAACACTTTTAGAACCTGGAGCACTAACACTTAACTAACCTTATTCTGCTGTATTTTATGCTTGACTTCACAAGCACATCCTACTCTCTTTCTATTCATCCAACTAAATTTTTTTATGTTTAATCCACTCACTGGTCTTCTGAGATAAACTTTCAAAACACATTTATGGAGCTAAAGAAAGAGTTTCACCTTCAGCTTCCCACATGACTGGTTTGAAATAGCCTAAGCTACAGGAGGCTGCATCAGACATGAGGCGAAAGACAGTAACTGTGATCACCACGGGTCATCTGCTGAACTATGCAGTCATCATCCAGCAGCCTTTCCAGACAGCAGGGATGCAATGAGTTTTCACAGATGCCAGCAATGCAGTTATTTACCTTGTAACAGCTTATAGCCTCATCTCCCAGTGCCTGCAACAACAGAAAGGAGAATCAGATCCCTTCAGCCTTTGTGGCCAAGCCCACAGCTCCTACTGAGGGACCCCAAGAGCCAGATACGTCAGATAGGGGCGAAGGACAGTGTTCATCACAGGATATTCTGCTGAACTATGCCATCATCACCGTATCTGCTTTGGAATCACAGTACGAAGAGATTGCCTCTTGTGACAAGTAAATTTTCCCAATAAAAAAGGCGAAATATTTAAAAGTTTGAATACTAGCAAGTATAAGTTGTTTCTGGTCTTGGTGGGACTTCATTGTAAAACACATCCCACCTGTCTTACTGCAGTGTATTAACAGCTCAGTGAAAGAAATCTCTACATAAAGTATGTATTTCTTACCAGGTGAGGTTCCTTCTGCATATCTCCAAAGTGCAGGATTCAAATGCTGGAAGAAAAAAGCTTGTGAGCAGTATGTTCAGCAGTCTAAGCATCGAGGGGAATTTTAAGTTGTTGTGCCTCAGAAAACTGATATGGTGGTAAAAGTGCTCATCACTCCCTTGGTCAAGAGTAGCAAATATTTGTCATCACTGTGGCACCAGAGGGATAGCTTTGCTCAAGGAATTAGGCTGCTTTCTGCTATTATCAGAGCAGAAGATGCTCACCAGACAAACGGTAAGCACCATTTAATGTTCGATTTTCAATAATAATTTTTTTTACCTTGGGAAGAAGTAGCATCGAGTCTCCACATTTGGGGGCAGACCTGGAAGAGATGTAAGAGTTGGAGATGTTTGCAGAACTGGGGAGCTTCTCTGGCAATCACACTGAGCATATGAGAAAGCCTCAGTATGGAGTTTTCAGAAATCACTTCTGTCCACTACTCTTATACTGAAACCATCACAGGCTTTGGGATTTACTTAACATCAATCCCCACAGTGACACATTTTCTACACCATACTCGAGGAAATTTTTTTCCAAAACACTGGTAATTGCTGTGACCAAAGAAACAGCAGTAATGAAGGAAAGAATGAATCTGGGGGTACTCTTGCAGTCTGGTTACAGGATGAGCAGTGGTTTGTAAACAATGGGAGCCTTATAAACACTCTCCAGGACAAATAAACAGGTGACTTTTCCCAGCAGAGAAGTGAGGCCTGCCCGAGAAACTACAGGCAGTGTGTGAATTAAAACTGCTGATCCTGTAACTCCCTGAATACAATAGTACTCCAGTCTAGTTGGTGTACACAAATCCAACATTTGCTAATTTAAACTCTGTATTTCAGAAGCAACACTCACCTGTAATTAAGCCACAGGAAGGAAGAGTGTAGCTGATACAGCTTGAGCTGAGAACAAGAAAGAATGTTAGTTTTCCTTCTTTCAAAAAGAATGTGGTATTTACAAATTTTACTTTGAAAAATCCAAGCCACATCCAAAATACTTTGATTCTTAGGCTCTTCCCTGATGCCATCTAAATTTTGGCTGTTTGCAGAAATGAGTCCACAAAAAGTAATTGCTATTATATATTTTTAAGCAGGACACGATTGCTAAACTACTTTGTTTCCTAAATCTTTGATTCTGGTGTGTAATTACCATGTCAGCCAGCCAGGTGTGACCTTTGGCTGCTCAGAAAGGCCCACGCGGTGTCTCAGCCACCCCAGGTGGCCATTATAAGTATTCCATGCCCAGCTCAGATATGTTGGCATTCATCACTCTCTCAGATGTCCCTACCAACATAGTTTTCATCATGTGCAGAGCATATGGAAGCAAAGTGAGCCACTTCTCTTAAAAACGTGCTGATTCAAGACCCACAAGGACCACTGAGTCCAACTCCTAGACTTGTTCCGGACGATCGCCAAGAGCCCCCACCCGTGCCTGAGAGCTCTGCCCAAATGCTTCTCAAAGCCTGGCAGCCTTGGAATGTGAAGGCAATCTTAAACCCTTTATGCACATCCCACCTGCGCAGGGATCCTTAACCCTTCCACAACGCCATTACCTCATTTTGCACAACGTTTCCCGTTTATCTCCAAAAACAGCCTCCCAAAAAAGCCAAGCAGTTAAAAAATTCCAAACCCACAAATCCCGAGCCCGATCGGTCGTGTCCGCCGCGGGCACGTGACCTCGCCGTGTTCCACGACCACATCCTAGGGGTAACACGCTGGCAGGCCAGGCTCCCTAACTCAACGCCTGAGCTGTTACTCGGAGCAGTCTCCTTCCAAACCCGTGTGGGGCTCTGTGGGACCCCCCTCACACATCTCCAGGGCCGCCACGAGGCAGAGCCCCCGGCGGCCTAGGCCGTGCACCAGGCCCGGCCGCGCAATCCACTTTAATCCTCCCTCGCCACCTCACATCAGCGACCGACCCCCACCTGCGGGGCCCCCAGGCCACCCCCCGGAGCGGTACCAGCGCTCCACGGGCGGGTGATGGCCCCCCACTCACCGGCGGGGCCGCGCGGAGCGCACCGACCGCTCTGCCCCACGGGACCGGAAAGGGGAGCGGACACCGTGCCCGCCCCTTATATAGCACAGGTCACGTGGGGCAGCAGCGGCCACACCCACT
>WEIT01012951.1:452939-542170 GCA_013389985.1 Dryoscopus gambensis
CGCGGGCCCCGCGGGAGGAGGGTCCGGAGCGATGGGGCGGGGAGTCAGCGGGCGCTGTGAAGCGGGTGCTGCGGGCGGCGCGGGGACGGGCGAGAAGCCGCCGCCGCTCGTCTCAGTGCAGAGTTATATTTGGTTTTATAGTTGTTGGAGTCCCGCCGGAATGCGCAAGTAGCCAAGTAGGTTTGTTGGGAAGAAACTATCACCTGTGAGGATGGTGGGGTCCTGGCACGGGGTGCCCAGAGAAGCTGTGGCTGCCCCTGCATCCCTGGGAGTCTCCAGTGCCAGGTTGGATGCGGCTTGGAGCAAGCTGGGCTGGTGGAAGGTGTCCTTGCCCACGGCAGGGGGTGGCACTGGCTGGGCTCTAAGGTCCCTTCCAACCCAAACCATTCTGAGATTCCAAGTGGCTCTCTCTGGGACCAGGGACAGGACCCAGGGAACGGCTGGAGCTGTGTCAGGGGAGGTTTACTCTGGACATCAGGAAAAGCTTCTTCCCTCAGGGGGTGGTCGAGCACTGCCCAGGCTCCCCAGGGAGCATTTCGACCATGCTTTCAGGCACAGGGCGGGATTGTTGGGGTGTCTGTGGAGGGCCAGAGGTTGGACTCTGTGCTCCTTGTGGGTCCCTTCCAGCTGAGGATATTCTGTTATTCCGTGAAGTTGCCCAGTCACGATAAATCTCAACCCAAAAGCTGAGAGTTTTCAGTGCAGCTCCCAGGGTAACATAATCTGCTGGGTGGTCTGTCTCTGCTTCTTACCTGATGGATCAGGAATTCCACCCACTCCCGGTAGCTGCCTCACGGGCTGGAAGGCATTTGCTGAGATAAGTAAAGCCCAAGTCTCAGCTGGGAACACCTCAAATTGCATTAACAACGGCAGTGCCTCGGTGTGTGCCCTGTGCTGCCTCAGCTCAGCCTGCAGGTAAAGGTGGGTGGAGGTGACAGACTTCCCAGAGAAGAGAGAAATCAAGATGTCATTGCCCTGTGGCTGAGGTGCAGAAGCTGATGAGAGGTTCCCTTACTCAGGGGGGCAGAAATCAGCCTCTGACAGGGTAGTTTGAACCAAAAGACAGATTCCCTCTCAGCAGCCTCTGAGTGGATCATAACACGCAGGTTCCTTGACACCGAGGTGAGCAGAGCTCTGTGGGTCATAAAGAGTAGATGAATTTTCCCTGTCTTCAGAGCAGATAATTTGTTGCGCTGCCTGGGGAGCAGCTGCCTTCTGACCACAGCCATACCCAGCCATGCTTCGCAGTTAAGGTCTGATGGTTGTTTTTTCCCTTCTCTTTCTGTATATCCCAAGCTCAGCCTTTGCCTCCCTCTGTCCTCCCTGAGTGCTCGTGGCCTTGGCAGGGGTGTTTCACCCTTGCCTTCCTTGAGAGTGTGCTCTGAGGCTTATGGCTTTAGGAGCAGGTGTTTGGGGGAGATGGTGAGCTAGATCCTCCGACAGAACCAAGAATGACAAAGCTTGATGTTCACGACCACGCTTGGGAGAACCCAATTCCTCTGCACTTCATTTTTCCTTTCTTTTTACCTCCTAAAGGGGAAGGGGGCAACAAGTTTTCAGACCTTCTTACTACATCCGAAGGAAAAAAAAGAAGGCAGCACCTCCGTTTCCTTGCCGCTGCATGTAACTCACAGCACTGCAGGTGAGATGTCAGGTTTTCTGTTTCACCTTGCTCTGTGCAGTTGATGTTCTGCTCCCAACACTGTGCTGACACAGACCCGTGCACTGTGGTTCCCTGATTTTTGTGGGGTTTGTCGCTTTCTCCTAAAGATAGGGAAGGACATGGAGCTGTTGGAGCGAGTCCAGAGAAGGCACCAAGATGATCAGAGAGATGGAGCAGCTCTGCTGTGAGGAAAGGCTGAGAGAATTGGGGTTGTTCAGCCTGGAGAAGAGAAGCTTCAGGGTGACCTAATTGTGGCCTTGCAGTGCCTGAAGGGAGCCTACAGGAAAGACGGAGAGAGACTATTTACAAGGGGTGGAGTGACAGCACAAGGGGGAATGGCTTCCCACTGACAGAGAGGTTTAGTTTGGATATTGGGAAGGAATTGTTACCTGTGAGGGTGGTGAGGTCCTGGCACAGGTTGCCCAGAGAAGCTGTGTTTAGTAACTGGGTTTGCCAAGTTTGCACAAAGCCTGCTTGGGCATATGGACATGTACTATGCTGCAATGTTCCTAAATTCCAAATAAAAAGTCCTCCAAAGGCACACATGCTCTTCTGTGTGCCAGTCGCTTCCATTTGGACGTTCCTCAGAGTGGGCACTGTGAGCCTTGGTATTCTCAGCCTGCCTGAAATGGTTTTGACATCTGCAGGACTCTGCTCAATCCACACTTCCCATGCTATCCAGCTTGGAAGCTGCTCGTGCCATGAGCGGACTTTAACAGGCTTATTTACTTCTCTTTTTTTTTTTTCCCTTTTTCTTTTTGGATAAGTTTACATCTAACTTGCGTTCATTCCAGATTTTTACCATATATGGTCAGGGCTTCTTTTCAAACTTTGCCAGAATGAAACGTGATGATGTGGTGGTGCGTCCCCCACCCCCCTCCCTGGCCTTGCTCTGAGATCTCAGTCTCCTGATAAGCCTTGGTGGACTTGGCTGAGTGGTGAAGGGTCCCCCAGCAGCACCAGCTGGGCCATGAGGTGCTCCCTGAGCCTGCCAGGAGTTCTTGTGTGGTAGAGGTGGGAACAGCAGGGAACGTCCCAGCCAAGGTGGGAAACAAGGGATGAGCCATGTATAGCCTGGGTAAACCACGTACCTGGATTGGTACCGAGCAGAGCAGCACTGTTGTGAATTGTAACCTGGGTGGAGCAGTCCCTTTATTGCTCTGCTTGGGAAAGAGTCCAGGAGTTACTGACTTAGGGTATGGCCAGGATGGGAACTTAGTGATGGCCAAAGTGAATTCTCTTGGGACCCTACAAACGTGATCCTGATTGAGGCCCTCTGAGCTCTCCTGGGCTGCAGCATTTTTTTTCACCCTCCTGTTATGTATTTTCTGGCGCATGTCGGAAGTGCCACATATGATGGGTATCTCAGGTTAACAAGGCACTTAGGATGCCTTGAGGTCAGATGTGTGCTGGCCAACTTTTCAAAAGTCTCAGGAGGATTTAGGTACCAGCGTCTCCTTCATGGTTCCTGTTTTACAAATGAGCTTTCCCTATTACTTTCCCTTTTCAGAGTGCTTAGAAGGTACAAGTGGTGAGTATTTTAATCCATTATGCAATCAGGTGCCTATTTTTAGTACCTGTGCCATTTTTAATGTTCTTTTTACATGTAAATGTGCTTTATTGAGGCTGGCAGAACAAAGTGTTTTGCACGCTGAAGCCACAGGGAGTGGGGATCTGTCGGGGATTGGTTTCGCAGAGCTCTTGTGCAGGGGTGCACATGGCATGAAGAGATCAGCGAGCTTTATTGATGCATTTTTAAGTGATCACAAACACACTCGTTTGTGACAGAGCTGCTGCCAGGTGTGTGGCAATTCAGTGGGTGAGGAAGGTCTCTAAAAACTCCGGTGTTTCAAACTGTGTGGAAGCAGGTGGAAAATGTTCTAAATTCAGATGATTGGCTCCGCTAATGATGGGATCTTTTCCCTCTTTCCCACTGGAGTCGTGAACCTGCAGCTGGGACAGCCATGGAGAAGAGTGGGAACATTCAGCTGGAGATTCCTGACTTCAGTAACTCTGTCCTGAGCCACCTGAACCAGCTGCGCATGCAGGGCCGGCTGTGTGACATCGTGGTCAACGTGCAGGGCCAGGCTTTCCGTGCGCACAAGGTGGTGCTGGCTGCCAGCTCGCCCTACTTCCGGGACCACATGTCCCTGAACGAGATGAGCACCGTGTCCATCTCCGTCATCAAGAACCCTTCTGTTTTTGAGCAGCTCCTCTCCTTCTGCTACACTGGCAGGATATGTCTGCAGCTGGCTGACATCATCAGTTACCTGACAGCTGCCAGTTTCTTGCAGATGCAGCACATCATAGACAAATGCACACAGATCCTCGAGGGAATTCATTTCAAAATTAACGTGGCGGAGGTGGAAGTGGAATTGAGCCAGACCAGGACGAAGCATCAGGAGAGACCGCCCGAGTCTCACCGAGTGACGCCAAATCTGAACCGTTCCCTGAGCCCCCATCACAACACCCCCAAGGGGAGTCGCCTGGGCCAGGTTAGCACGGTGCTGGACATTCGGGAGCTCAGCCCACCCGAGGAGTCCACCAGCCCCCAGATAATCGAGCAGAGTTCAGATGTGGAAGGCAGGGAGCCCATCCTGCGGATTAACAGAGCAGGACAGTGGTACGTCGAGACGGGAATGGGAGAGCGCGGGGCACGGAACGACGAGGACGTGCGGGTGCTGGGAGGAGTGCGCATTAAGACGGAAAACCTGGAGGAGTGGCTGGGGGCAGAGCACCAGCCCTCGGGAGAAGATGGGAGCAGCGCTGAGGAGGTCACGGCCATGGTGATCGACACCACAGGCCACGGATCGCTGGGCCAGGAGGCTTTTGCCTTAGGCTCCACTGGAACCAAAGTGGTCAGGCCGACCAGCAGTGAGATCGACAGGTAGGTTTTCTTTAACTTAATCACTCACCTTGGCTATAAGAGGAGGTTATGCAAGATTCTGACTTGGCTGGGTCACTTGCTTTGGAACATTTCCTCTTTCTATTTTCTGTGGCCATTTTAAGCGTAAGAGCCCAAGGGTTTTTACCTGGTGTTAGGAAGTGTATCCAGTTTGAGTAATAGTATTTTGGCTGTGATCAGACCAGGATCTCCAGTGGGAAATTACTTATTAGCTCATAGAGGTTGGGATCTCTGCCTCTCAGTGTTTCAGCTGAGGTGGGATTTTTATTTAAAGAAGATGTTGAGTTCAGCCTTAGTAGATACCGGAGTCAGCATTCAGATTAATTAGGTCATATACAATGTGTGTTACACAAAGTGCCATTGCACTGGTGCCTTCTGGCCCAGAAATCTGGGGATGGTTCTGGCTGAGAAACAAGCCAGACAGCAGCTTTAGGTCAGCATCTTCCCAGTGGTCCATGACAGCAGTGGGCCCTGGGTTTACGTCTTCTGAGGCAGTTGCAGTGGGAACCCAGTGGCCTCCACTGTTGTTTTGATTTATATGAGAGAGCAGAAAGCCTTTGTTGAAAATGGGTGGTGAAATCTGCTGTGTTTGGATTCTCCATCCATCTGCTTCCCCTCCACTCCAGCATTTGCTTTCTTTCCTCTCAGGCTAGAGAATGGATTTGATAAAGGGCAGGTGTGTTGTATTTGGGATGTAATTCTGGGGTTTCCCTTCACATCTGCCTCTCTTCTAGCTCAATCCCATGGGGAAACAGCTAGCTGGAAGCAGTGGATATTCTGTCACTTGTTGCTTAATAAATCAATCAGTGGGAACAATCTTGAGCTGGCCCTTGGAGAATGATGCTTTCCTACTTCCTTAGCTCTTTTCCTTGGATCAGCTAGTCTCTAGCATCTCTTTTTGCACTGCAGTCTGTGTGCACTGTTTCCCACCTGCGGTCCATCACATCCCTTGTGTTTCATACTGCGAATGGAGGGAGGAGGGTGTGGGTGCTGGAGGAGAGGTGTCCTCTGAGAAATGGTTTCTGTCCTGCTGTACCATTCCTGAGTCACCAGGCCCATATTGGTTTATTCACTACAGCAACCCCATTCTGTTGCTGAACTGGAAGCCAAATGACTCAGTTTTATTTTTCAGATGTTTAGACTGAAGCCATAGACCAGTATTATTTGGTTTTTCCTTTATACTTGCACTGTTCCACCTCCAGTGTGTTAGCTGATGAGAATGAAAGATGCTATACAGGTGCCTCTATTGCTCACTTGTTGTTCTAAACATTTTAGTGACCTGATGCCCATTAAAAATTTCATTTACACTCTTCCCCCACCCCACAGATTTAGTCCTTCTGGCAGCATGGTTACTGTGACTGAGCGGTACAGATCAAAAAGTGAGTCTCCCGGGAGGATGGATGAGCCCAAGCAGCCCAGTTCCCAGGTAGGCAGATCAAGAAGTTTGCAAGTAAATGTTGGCTTGATGGTGAAGGAGACTGTGTTGTGATTAAGCGTGTCATATTTTATATTTGCAAGCAATAATGGGTGTGATACAAGATGCTTTTACTTTGGCAAAGGATTTACTTGCTCACAGGAGAACACGTGCTGACCATGTACGATTTAAAACTGATTCTGGCTGTTGTTTGGGATTTTGGCCAGGTACCTGGAAAACACAAGGAGTTTCTCTTGTTGTCTGAGGGTGTAAATATCCACCCTTATTCTAGGCAGGCCACCAACTCCTGAGGAGAAACCCCATTTGCCTGCAGAGCTGGATCTGCCCTCAAACACTGGCAGCAAGTGCCTGAGCAGAGGGAGGAGGTGTGGCTTGGCTTCTGTGGGAGAAGGTGACAACAGCTGAACCTTCCTATGCCCGTACCAAAACCATTCTCAAAAGCCCTCCAGGCACTACACCAGTAAACCTTTCAGGGTGGAGTGTCAAAGAGCTGTGGATTTTTACAGAGGTCTCTGTCTCTTCTCCAAGTAACTGTGTTGCACAGCAGAATCTGCAACATAAAGGCGCTCTGAATTCTCTGCTTTCTTGGGCACAGTTTCGGGGTAGGAGGGAGAGATGCACAGAAATGGGAGGGCAGTGGGCTGTAGAATGCAGCAAAGTGGGACACAGCAGTAATACCCGTGCCTTATCATTTTGGTCTAATTTTGTTGCATCCAGTTAGTGTCACAGTGCCACTGTAGTGCAAGCACGTCAGCCAACACAGTGCAGAGGGACTCTTGTGAGCCTGGCAGATAGGGAATGTGTCAGTGCGTGAGCAGAGGACTTCGCTGGAGGTGAGTAAGGAGATACTAGGCTGCTTTGCCCTTGAGTAAGAGCAAGTGAAGCAAGGGGGGAAAAATTGTGATTGCTGTCTGCTGACTTTGTTAGACACTTCCATAAAACAACAGATACCTGTTTGTTCCTGCTTTGCACAGCTTTGTTTTTTGTCCTCAGAAGACACTGAGAAAATTTCAGGTCAAACCAACCCTCTAGGGAAAATGTGACGTATTAAGCAGTTTTAGCTCTGCCTACAGAAAAGCTGCTCTTATTTCTTCATTGTGAGACGGCCTCAAACATGAAAGCTTGGGCTTTACACACCATGGGGAAGTATCATCACCTTTGACTCTCCTGGCATTGCCATATCCATACTAAAATAGCTTGCCTGTAATCCCTGCCCAATAGCAGTGACAGAGTGGAAAGAAGAACCAGAGCTTTGTGTATCTCCTTTAGTCCTGAGCAGCTTCCCTATGCCTGTGCAGCTGGATTCAGCAGCACCTGGCACAGGCACACTGCTGCTCACGCCTGCAGAGCCCTGGCTGGTGGAGGAGATACCCTCCTGCTGATACACCAGTTTGTTTCTCCATGTTTGGCACCACTGGGAAGCAGCAGTGGAAGAGTAAACAGTGCATTTCCAGCACAGAAGCATTCTGGAGTTGGTCTGTTTGTGCTCAATATGAATATGATGGCAGAGGTGTCTGTCCTGAGACCAGGCGGGTGGTTCAGGTTGCCCTTGGCTGTTTGTCTGTGTGGCTTCAGAAGATACAGAGGAGTCCTTGCTGTGTGAGCTGGGTCAGGCACATCCTTGTCTGCGATGCCACTGGGCTGGGATGGGTTACACAGCCAGGCAGGCAAACGTGGCACATTATAAAATGAACCCCAAGTGACACCTGAATAAATATCTGTGTAAAATGACACCTGAACTTTCAGATACAATTTGTGGTTTGCTCCTCCTTTGTTTTACTGCAAGCTCATCAATCAGCCTCTTTTTTTTTACTTTTAGTAAGGAAAACAGAAGGTGATACACTCAAGTGTTTTAATAAAACTGGCACAAATTTTTAAAAAAGTAACAAGTGTTGACTTGTTACAACTGAACTGGTGGCTGTACTAGTTTGAAAGCAAACCAGTTGGAGATCCCAAGTCAGAATTACAATTTAATGGGAAAACTAAGATACAGGCAATAATACACAGCTACTGGCTTAAACTGACAGTGGGGATACAACCTGACACCCTGTCGAGCAGGGTGGTGGTAGCAGTCCAATTAAATGGTGGCTGTGATCCTCCTGAAACGATAGATGTGGTTCTGTTGAAGCAGTGATCCTGTAGAAGGGTCTGGTCTTCCTCTGAAGGTCCAGTGGTGGTTCTGTAGCTCTTGTCCTCTGGGAATTCAGTAGACAAGGCTGTCTGTGGTGTTCCAAACCTCAGATTGTATCCAGGTTGGAATGCTTGGTTCCTCCCCCTGGGCGGAGCATCTCCCAGTGGGATGATGTAATTTTATGAGTCAGGCAGTGAGACTTGATGGCCCATGAACAGAAGATATCCCCCCCAGAGGGAGTTATCAGGGATGTGTCATGGAGGAGATAAAGAACACTGCCCCACCTGTTTTTAACAGCTTATGAAGATGGTGATAGAATACATAATTTTTGGTTTCATCTTACATTGTAACCTAAGACAATGGTCAAGCGCCCTTGTGTGAAGGGCTGTCTTCTCCAGATCCAGGATATGGCTTGGCAGAAGGGGCCTCTGCAGCAGTGGTTTCTAATTGATTCCTTGTTTGTCTTGAGCCCCAAGGCCCCAGTTAAGCACTTAAATGTGTGCTTGAGGCTGCAGACATTAGTGCTGCTGATGAGGTTTGGCACGTGCTTTACTGGCTGAACCTGGGCCTGGTCTTTTCTGCAAATTCTTTTAGGCTGCTTGTTATTTAAATCTCTGCTATTTCCTTGGCAGGGGGAGGAATCAGCCATGCTTGGAGTGAGCGGTTACGTGGAATATCTGCGGGAGCAGGAGGTTTCAGAGCGCTGGTTCCGCTACAACCCACGGCTCACGTGTATTTACTGCGCCAAATCCTTCAACCAGAAGGGCAGCCTGGACCGGCACATGCGGCTCCACATGGGCATCACACCTTTTGTCTGTCGCATGTGTGGGAAGAAGTACACCCGCAAGGATCAGCTGGAATATCACATCCGCAAGCACACGGGCAACAAGCCCTTCCACTGCCACGTGTGCGGAAAAAGCTTCCCTTTCCAGGCCATCCTCAACCAGCACTTTCGCAAGAACCACCCTGGCTGTTTGCCCCTGGAGGGGCCCCACAGCATCTCCCCTGAGACCACCGTCACGTCCCGGGGGCAGGCGGAGGAGGAGTCTCCTCCACAGGAGGAGGCTGTGGCAGTGGGGGAGACAGCACAAGGATCTGTGTCCACAACCGGGCCGGATTGAAATGCAGCTGTGGAGTCCCAGGAGAAAGGACCGTCTTCCCATTCTTGGCTCGAAAGAGTCAGCACCAACCTGGCAGGCTGGTACTGTAATTAGTGCAATGCCACCACTGAACAGAAAGAAGTTCCCGAGATGTTGCCAAAATAGAAAAATCTTTCTCTCTCTTTCTCTCTCTTCCTCTCACACACCCACACACACACCCATAGAGTGTTAAATGTTTTTCTCCCTTATTCCTCCTCCTCTTGGAGAAAAACAGAACAACTGTGTCAATCAACTTCTTATTCAGGGATCGACAGGATTTTAAATTTTTTTACTGTTCTGTAGTGATCTGGGACAAGCAGTCATTTGTATTTCTGGACAGCGCTGTGGCCCAGCAGGGTGTCCCGCCGGCGGTGCCGGGTTCAGCCACAGAGCCATATCCACTGCTCCCACTCAAGGGGAGAGCAGGGGCAGGGGGCCGTTGCCTTTCTCCCTTCCCCAGGTAGTTGCCACAGTAAAGAAAACAAGAAGACTGTCCTGGTGGAACCTGCCTTGCCCAAGCATATTTATCCCTGTCTTATTTTTGGTGTGTCTCTTTACATTTTAATTTAAACTGTTATTTTAGGGCTTTGGGCTTGCCTGTTCCAGGCATGTGGCCCTGGTGCCCCTTGTTAAAGAGGGCACAGCTACAAAGTGGTATTCCAGAGTCAGCAAAATGTGAAGGAAGCACTTCAGCTACTTAGAGTGGAATTTAGCAGCTGTGAGGTTCGCTTGAGACTCTGATGCATTGGGAGAAGGGCTGGAGGGGTCTTCCAGAGAAGGCTGTCCTCTGCTGGTGCTGCTCTGGAGAGCTCAGAGCGCTCTGACGTCCTGGCTGGAGCGCTGTCGTGCTTCAGGTGTTGCCGAGGGTTAGGAAGAGATTTTCTGGAGTGGCTGAATTGCAGAGTTAAAGGCTGGTTACCAAAGTCCTCCTTCACCCCTGCTCCCCCCTCGACACGCACTTGATCTTTTAGAACAGCAATACAGGATATGGAAATACTGCAATGCTGTTGCCACAGCCAAGCAATCGCAGGTGGTTGCTTTTAAACCTGTTTCTACAAACTAGTTTGATAACTTTTTTATCAATGAAATGCAAAAAGAAAAGAGAACCCTATTCTATTTCCTTATAACAGTTCAGGAGACTTAAAAGTGAACGGTTCCTAGAGCAATCACAACTCTGTTCCCTTGCATGGACTTAACATTTTTGTATTCTGAGTAGCTCTGATGTTTAGAGCAAGTTTAGCAAACCTGGAGAGACATGCCTGCGTGTGTATTGTAGGTGTTTGTACGGGCTTACGTGGTTCATAACCAGAAAAGCATGGGACAGGTAGATAAGTGCAAATATCCTGACATCTTTTTTTTTTTTTTTTTTTTTTTTTTTTAAATATGCAATATTTTAAGAGTTTTTCTCTAGTTCTGATGCCAAGTGGTTCATGATGGAGGGGGGGAATGAATGACAGATTGTGCATATCGGGTTTGGTGAAGGAGTTCTCTTGAGGATGTATAATGTGTATATGATAAGGAAGGTGATGGGAGGAACAAGGAGACATTGGAAAAGAAATATACTTCATCTTGCTTCAGCAAGACAGCTGGATGAGTGGTTAGAGCAGGGGCTTAGCAGGCAGGAGACTGACCAAGTGACAATAAAGCTTGACCTGCAGTCTGACTGCAGTTTTGGGCACATGGAAACATCTGCAGCCCTTGCCTTCCCCATCTGCCAGTTGGTACTCGAGATCATTTTCCTGCCCCTTTGGAGGGAATAATTTGGAGAAGGGTGATGTATTCTTGCCTTGCTTTATAGGCTTTTGATGTGTGGAGAGTCTCACTGTTCCTCCCATCTCTCTCTCGAAAAGAGATGTGGCCCTGATGTGTTTTTGTGTGTGGGGAAGGGCTTGGTGCCAGTATCGTGTGTAACAGGGACGTGCTCCTACAGGAGGAACTTCTGCAGGTGTTCTGAGCTGGGCACCTGCAAAGTACCATTTCACTGACCATTTCAAACAGGAAAACTGGTATTTCCCCTCTGTTTTCCTTCTGTCCCTTCTTCCTCCTCTCCTGTCAAGGGCATCCATCCCACAGGGAGTGATCTGGCCACCCAAACAACCAGCTCCGTCAGGTTTCCTGGCAAAGGTCAAACAGCGCGGTACCAAAACAGTGAGGTTGCCAGAGAGCAGTGGCAGAGGATGAGGTGAGAGGGTGGCCAAGGTAGGTTTTGTTGCAATCAAGGTGCGGGCAGGAGTGGAGATGTGCTGCTTTAGTCATAGCTTTTGAAGTTACCAAAAATGAAAAAAAAAAAAAGTTTAAAACTCTGAAATCTTATCCTGTTCACACTAGAGAGCATCAAAAGTTACTTTTAGTTGCTTAAAAGATTTTTAAGTGTTTTAAAATAGAAGTTTTAAAAGAATACTACCAAACTATAAAAACATAAAATTATTTATATACATATATTATATAAAAGTATAGTGGGAAAGTTTCCCTGCTAAGCTTGCTGTGAAGAGAAGGGTGAAGGTGCAGTAACTGCTACACAAGCAACATTTTTCTGAGACAGATGGCAACCGTAGTGAAGAAGGGCTGACATAAAATGGTGAATGCCTTTGTTCCCATGGCATAGGTGTGAGTTTCTTGAGCAGGTTTTTGTTTTACTTTATCAATACTGTGAACGGAGAAGCATCCAAACAGTACAGGATGCCAACAGTGCATCCTGTTTGCTGATTCACTACTTCAAGTGGCCTAGTGAAAACCATGAAATTGGTCCTTCATACCTTACTAGGCTGAAAACAAAGCTTGTGAAAGGTTTTTATTTTTTTCCTCCTTTATATTTGCTTTTGTTTTTGTTTTTGTTTTTGTTTTGTTTTTGCAGAGGTTGCCACTGTATAAATGATCATTTCTGATTGCATGCAAAAGAGCCAATATTCTTGCCCAGGCCTCGCTGAGGTGAACTTTATAGCTTGTAGCTAGAGTCAGTATAAGGTATGGTAGTGGGAATCATTTTGATATTATTTCTGTACATTTAATGGATGTGTATGTATGTGTGGGAATCATGATGTCTAATATTTCTTGAACACTGCTGAAACCAGGCCCATCCGCACTAGACAGTGGAACCAGTTCTGAAGGAATTGTTATTAAACATTTCTTTCAATGGTTCCTGAGTGCAGATGAGACCAACGTTCAAGAAAAAGGGGTTGGAGGTCATATACGGTATGGAGAAACCTCATATTAATTTTCTGGCAGTGGTGTAGCTACGTAGAGGTGCTTTCCCTAACAGAATGATGATACTGTGTTCTGTTGCCTCTGCGTTGGTGTGGCTCTTTGCAGTTGCACCAAAGCTGTGGAGAATCAGATGCCAACTTTCCAAGTGCAAATGGTTCTGTGATGGGTTTGAGGCACAGCTTTGCATTCCCACGTCTAGCTGTATCTTTTTCTGCCAAAACTGTGATTTCAACTGTGATTTAAGGAGGATGTGAAGAGAACTCTCTTGTTTTAATACCTCTGTACGTAACATTTCTGTCTGCTTCAGAGTTAGGGCTTACTAACCCGTTTGTTTTCTTGCCTCATGCAAGAGGGAGGACACACTCTGGTTTTACAGTTTGCTTTCTTGGAGGTGGACGCATTTTTTAGTTCTTTGCTGTCAAAGAACTCACCTCCCAAATGTGAAGAGTTGTGGTTGTCTCCTTAAGCCTGCAGCAAGCCCTGGTGCCAAGTGTCAGCCAAGTGATGTGATGGTTGCCCCGGCTGTTCCCTGCTGCTGCCAGGTTCCCTGTGAATAGCTGTGAAAATAACAAGAATTGTGTTAATACTGTGTTGCTGCTTTGGAGAGAAGCGAAACCTCTTCATCTCAGGAGGATGACCGATGTGAAGCTGGGAAAAGGAGAAGGCCAAAATGCAGTGGGAGGATGTGAAAACAAATTGTGCTTTGTATTTCCAGCAGCTAGAGGGGGATAAATGAGAGGCTTTATGGAATGTGAATTTGTTACAGGAAACTGAGAACATGCTTAGAGCTAACTTAGTGAAGATCCAGGGATAGCCCGGTGAGAGCCAGAGCAGCCGGTGCAGATGGGCAGTCCCTCCTTGTCCTCTCAGCATTGTCCACCATCAGGTTCAGTCCTTGGACTTTCCTACATCTTCTCTACAATATTCTCAAGCTGTGATCTGTATAATTTAACTTTAGTTTGGGTGCCTGAAAGGCAGGAAGAACAGAAAGCGTGTTGTGTCTCTGCTGCTGTTTTAAGCCCAGAGAGGTCAGCAGCGACCGACCCCGTTCCCTTCTGACGGCTCTCCAGAGCTGCAATAGCTTTGGGAACAAGCTGTAGCCCTGCTGAGAAGCATTGTGGGGCTGGCTCAGCGCAGAGGGCACGTAGCCAGGATTTCAGCCCTCTGTGAGCTCAAGGTTGAAATAAATGGACAGGACAGCTCTCCCTGCTTGTCCTGCTCTTATTTTGTGACAGCTCCATGGCTGTGTTTCCATCCCACACCTCTGCAGTAGGAATGTCACTTAACTGTGAGATGCCCATTTCAGGAACTGATTCCAAGCAGTCTGGTTTTGGAGCAGAGTCCTTGGCACTTTTGGGTGATTCAGCCCTAACAAGAGCAGAGTTGTAGCTTTTATTTGCTGCTGACTTCATCCCTCCTGCAGAATCCAATGCATAAATAGGAAGACAGCTGCAAAGGTGCCACTGATTTGGGTGGAAGGTGGCTTGGGAGGTAGATAGGATCATGCATCTTGAAAACCAACAAAGAATAGCGCTTAAAATTATTTAAGCTTTGCCAAACTCTCCTCTTTGATCCATGACATGGCTGCCAATTTAGCCGTGCCAGCATCCAAATGTTTCTGCAGATTAGTGACATCACATGCTGTTCTGGCTCTGCTGGAAATATTTTGGCGATGGGAAAAGTCCCTGCTCATGGCAAGGTGGTTGGATTAGAGGACCTCTAAAGGTCCCTTCCAACCCATACTATTCTATAGGTCAAGAAGCTGTAATTCAAGGAGACTTTTTGCCAAGGTCTGGCCTCTGAGTTTTCCCTGGGAGCTGAGCCTGTGGCCAGGACTGCAGCTGGAAAGTCTGGGATCCACTGCCATAGCAAAATATTTGTGGTGAGCATTGCTCCTGTCACAAGGTGAGAGCCATGCACAGAGTTTTGATACCTGCAGTTAAAGGGCCTAAAGAGGAGCTCAGAATCCTTATTTTAATCACTGTCATTCAAAGGATATTTTAATATAAAATATGTATGTACATGTATATGTACATATATAAATATGTGTAACCAAATAAAGTTAGAACTATGCAAACAATACTGGCTGTTTCTTGAAACTAAAGTCTACCAGAACTTTTTGGAATAGAGTAGATTTGGAGTAGACTTGCTGTGGGGTTTTCTTGTTTTGTTTTATAACCAGTAAAACGCAGCAGACCAAAGTTTTGCTGCAGTTAGTCTTACTAGGAATGTAGGTTATTCCTAACCTGGAACCCACTCAAGTGGGTTATGAAATTATCTGAAGAGTCCTACTATCTCTAAAATATTTCCATCTGCTGAAAGGCTTTGGCTTGGCAAACATAGGAAAACACAGAGGCTGGGAATTAGGAGAGATTGGATGTGATGTTTGGGCTGGGAGCATTTTCCTTTGGATGTAGGATTGAGTTGGCTTCAGGGAATCTTCCTGCTTGGGAAAATGGCCATTGTTGAGATGGAGGGAGTGATCAGAGCATCCTTGGGATGAATTCTGCTTTTGATGGAGGTATTGGAAAGCTTCCTGCTGAATCTGATGGTACCAGAGTTTAGGCTGCTGGGAGAAATTCCACATGGTCTCTGCCATTTCTTTGTGTCAGATCCAATCTTTGCTTTTAGGATTAACTGCAGTATATCTGTAACTTTCTGTGACCTTTGGCTTCTTATTCCTGGAACTGTAGACAATTCAGGTTTCCCATAACATTATCCTCACCCCAACTGTGAACAAGTTACTACTACTTCTTATAATTTATTGTCTTTCTGTTCCTGAACGTCTGTGTGATCCAGCTGGTCGCCAGCACCATCTTCCAGTGCTTCATTAGCTTTTATGCACAGGGAATTGTTGCAATGGATAAGTTGACCTTGCTAGTTGGAAGAGTAGAAGCCTTTGGAGAGTGACTTTTGCTTCCTCTAGCTGTCATTAGGGATTGCACACACACATATCTGTATATACATATATAGAAACAAATATAAAGTGTTTCAGTATAAACTCATTTAGCATTATTCTTATTTAATTTATATTTTAATCCAGTTGTAAACCAAAGTATTACAGCTTGTGAAATGATGTCTCTCGGAAATAGGAGGAACCTCTTTTAGATGAGAATTCTGAAAGGTGTTTGGTGACAAAAACATGGATACGAGTAAGACTTAAGAACTTGTGCTGCTCGGGAGTTGCAGCCTTGAAATGATTTGAAACTTGCTGAGTAAAGTTGGATGGTGGGGCTGTCTGAAGGTGTTCTTCATGGTCCTTAATAGTTTTGTTGTAAAACAAGGACATTCTGGCAAAGCTAGAAATAAAAGGGGAGAAGACAGCAAATCAGACTGATCCGGCACAGCTGGGAGCTGGGGAGGAAGCCACTAAGCCAGCCACTGATGTATTTAGTGTCTAATTTAAAGTTTTAGGAAATGAGCTGTTGCTATTTACTTATGTCTAGAAGTGGCTGGGGGTTTGTTGGTAACTTCTGTGAAGGTGCATGTTCTGCTGTCACCAATGGGAAGAAATAATGGGTTCAAAGATAAGATCTTGCTGATTCTCTGTGCCAGGGTACCTTTCCAAGAAATTAGCAAGTGCTAAGAACAAATTCACATCTAACATGTCCCGCAGGCTTGGCAGCAGCTCTGCTTCCTCTAGGGAGAAGGAAGAAGCTGAAATAAGAAGAGACCTTACCTGTTTTCAGCCCTGGCTGGTGGCACTGGACCCACACAGGGGGATGGGTAGAAAGGTGGAACAGCAGCAAAGCATCACTGGGAAGAGGAAGTGCATGTATCTGGCATGCCATGGATGCTGTGGGCAGGGAAATGCTGGGTTTGGAACCTGCATGGGGGCAGCAGCATGCAGGAAATGCTGCTGCCTTGTGAGACAGGTGTGCAAAGATGCCTGTCCTGGCACGTGAGAGCTGAGCAGCACCAGTGTTTTCCCTGCTGGAGCTGTGAATAGTAAAGAAGGAAAAGGGGTCAGTCCCCTGTGAGGACAGATTTCAGAAACTCCATTGGAAGGAACTGAAGGGTGGGAAGTGAAGGGTGGAAAGGGCAGTGCCAGACTTCAAAGTGCCATTGTCTGAGTTTTCTAGCAAGTGTTGAAGACTGAAGTTTGTTTCAGTGCTTTCTCCTTTTCCTATCTCATTTACCCTGATGGAGCCAGACCCTCCTGGAGGCGCGCGGTGGAAGGAGGGGCAGCAGTAGGCAGCAGCTTATTCAAGGGAAAATCAGGTTAGGTATGATAAGACATTATCTCTCCATGAGTACAGTCAAACAGCATTGGATCGGATTGTCAAGAAAGGCTGGGAAATCTCCATCCTGGGAGAGTGCAGCCTCCAAGTTCCTGTTCCCATTAGACTGTGCCAAGCTGTATTTTTGTTACCTTTTTTATAAATTTTATCATATAAAATGGGCAGCTTTATTGGGCTTCCTGGTTCATATCAGTTAAGCTTTTGAAACATATTCAGGTATTTTTAAATACTGCTGTGTAAGTTCCTTGTTTAATCTGACATATTCTGATTTATTATTTTACTGCAATTACTTAAGGCAGTACTTAAAAAAATCAGTGCATTAATTTTTTTGCAGACTTTCAGCTTAGTTTTTGTTAATATACTTAACACCCTTCCTCTCAGATCTATGGTGAAGTGGCTGCATTATTTTTATACTGCAGTGAGGCTTCTTTATTTAAACCTTCCCATTACCTTTGCAGTCAGACCCAGTACCATTGGCTATGAAACTGTGAAAATAATGAGAAATGAAAAATGAAGTTGGATTGACTAATTTACTGCTGGTCATAAAATACAGAAAGTGACAGTATAAAAGGATTAAATACAGTTGAAATTAGGTACTCAAATCACAGAATCATGGAATGGGTTGGGTTGGAAGGGACCTTAAAGCTCATCTTATTCTAACTCCCCTGCCATGAGCAGGGATGCCTTCCACTGGAATTCCAATAGAAATTACTGAGTCTGGGGCAAGGGGAGGAGTCGCAAAACTAGTCTGAGAGAAACAAATTTTAACCTGATGATGCCAATTAATTGGTTCCCCATTTGGTCAAGTTTTAAGAGCTGTTTCTTGAGGTTTCCCTGGGCTCCGCTCGTTCATCTACGTGTCTTGGGCATTGGTTTGATACAGGGGTTTGTGTACCCGAGAGTATTTTCTGAGAGTTTACATGTCTAAAGAAACTCTCTGGATTACTGTGAAGCTTCTCTTGAATCCTTCCTTGCCTGTCCACTGGTAACTGAACACAAATCTTGGCTGCAAGAGGCCAGTGGGAGGAGGGTGGCAGCTGTGGGTGACACAAGGAGCGGACAGTGCAGTTCTCCTGCTGACAGATTGGATTTCGGGAAGTGGCAGGAAGGCCCAGCCCCACTGTGGCTGCCCCCAGCCCAGGGGGTTCTTTCAGTTGATGTTTGTTTGCAGAGGCTGTTCACAGAGCAGCCGGATCTCTGCCGGAGACGCAGGAAAGGAGAGCGTAGGTGGCATGCAGGCACTTTTCTCACGTGTTAGAAGGTTTCCTAGACCAGGGTTGTGCTGTTGGGGGAAGCACCCCAGGTGGGATTGAGAGTAGAATTTTGTCATACCCTTTGCTTTGACTAATTCCTTGGGCTCCCCTAGGGCGCTGGCCTGGGCAGAAAGCTGACCCCAGGCAGCTTCCAGGGCTGTGTTGTCCCAGGGCAAGTGCTGGTGAGGAGTACTGGGAAGGCAGAGAGGAGTGATGTCGTTCAAATAAGGCATGGTTCTTTTGTGTTGGTGGGTAACATGACGTTTAGGACAGGCAAAAGCAATAATGGGTGGCAAAACAGACTTTTCTGAATAAGGTCTTTTAGAAGCCGAATTAGGAGAAGAATAACAGGCACCTGTATGTTCTTGCAGTAACATATTCCTCACCTTGTGCCCCACACTTGCAGGGAGAATTAGCGAAGGATGAGAAGACTGGATCAGATGTTAATTCATGGAAACAGAAGCAAGGTATTCAAAGCACTGCTTTAGTCTGAAAAGGGAAGGGAATAAATACAGTTTTCCCGAGCCTCTAGTTTGTTAAACACTAGCTGGAGCTCCCATGAGCTGTGGCCCCAGTGTCCCCAGAGCTCCCCTCGTTTCCCTGGTGTCACCCCACCTTTCCTGCAGAACACTGTGAATACGATATCAGAAGCTCTTTTTAAAGCTTTGTTTTTCTCCATTAAAACTGCTAAGAGCAGGAAATGCTGCCCTACTGCAGGAGCAGACAGGATGTGACCCCCAAACAGGGCACAGATAGTTGCGTAGTGGGAGAGAATTTTAAGGGTTAACAAGGGAAGTGGCTTTGTGTAGCAATTTGCTAATCAAATTTCATCCTGTAACAAACTTAACTGACAATCAATTTCTAAAATATAAAAGCCTCTTAGAGGGAATAGTCAAGTATATCTTGCCCAGAAAGATGTAACTGGGATAACTTAATAAAGAGCACAGGATTTTTTCCTTTTTTTTTTTTTTTTTTTTTTTTTTTTTGAGCAATATCTCCAGAAATGGAGTTGCATTAAGCAGCAGCATAATCACAGGACAGTAACTACCTCTCTCTCTCAGAGTGCTGAGGTTACCACACTACACACTCTAGCAGCAAAGCTTTCACTTTAAAGAGATTTGTTTTCTTTACCTCTGTGTTTCAGAAATGCAGATCTGCTCTGTAAAGTGACTCTATGAAAATGGCATCTGGCAGAAGCAACGGGTCCAGAGTCCTTCTTGGCCTCCAGTTCCTCACTGTGACCCTTTGCAGGCTGGCCATGGGGCTGGGACAGTTCAGGGGGGCTTTGTCACCTCTGTGTGCTGAGTGACAGTGAACTGACCCCTGAGCCAGAGCTGTGAGACCACATTCCTGCACTGGGAGACCAGTTAATGGTGGGGAAGGTGAAGGAGAATCCATCTCCCTCCTGCCTCCAAGGCAGCGGGCAGCAGTAAAAAAAAAAAGCAATAAGATAAAATGCAAACACTTTTATATGTTGTTCATTAGTCAGCAGATCTGACTCTGCAAATTTTTATATATATATACACACACACATACAGAGAGCAAATCTCTTGTGTGAAAAGGTGCCATTTTTTTCTAAACAGAGTCCCTTTCCAAACTAGAACAGCACTTTAAATAGGTTCCTCTTTTAACAAAAAAAAAAAAAAGAAAAAAANAAACCCTTTTCTGCAGCAATGCACTTTAACTGGTCAGACAAGTACAGCTGTGGTTGTCTTGGGACACAGCTGTACAGGCAGGCAGCTCCTGGGCAGCCAGAGCTCGGGGGCAGCAATGTTGCCAGACCCTTGGGCACGGCAGCTCTACCTCCAGCAGCAGCCCCCGGGCTGGCACGGCCCCATCCCGCCTGGGGCAGCCCCGCTGTGCCCAAGCACTGATGGGGGCTGTTGGGGGCCTTTGCAATCTTATCAAGAGAAACCCACCCTTGCCTGTCAGGAAGATTTAAATCCCGTTTTTTAACAGGTCAGAAGTTGCACCCAGTTACAACCCAGCTGGAGGCCCAGGGCTGAGCTAAAGCAAAGCCAGGAGAAAACTGTTACTGGGGTTGTGGGGTTTTTCCATAACGTGGATATGGAGCCCTTGTCAGTTCAGTATTCTTTTTTTCTTTTTTAATCCAAGTTTGTGTGTCCCACATTGATTCTGCTCTGAGCTGGTTTGCAGAGTAACCATTTGTAACAGAAATTGTGCTGTCATCTTAAACTAGTGACCTATAAATCAAACCTTTTTAGGACAGGTGTCCTAACACTCAAGACTTACTTTCACAGTTAAGAAATTTCCTGCTGTACTAATTATTCTTTTTTTATTATTTTATTTTTTTTTTGGTTGCAGTCCTTATTTCAAGAAAAAAAGTCAGTGTTCAGACTAGTCTGGAGTAGGCTGAAGAGTGAGCCTGCTGTAACTTGTGGATATCAGACTGTTCTTCAGTGATTTTCCAAGCTGTTCCCAAACTGGTCCTCCATGACTGCTTCCCTTTTCCTTTTCCAGCAGGCAGTGGCAGACAGAAGCTCCATGGCCGTTGTGTCCAGGGACAGCCGGCGCTGCTGGAGGGAGGTGGGCAGGGGTGGCAGGGGAACCAGAGTTGGGAAAGGGGGAAATAAAAACAAGGTAGAGGGGACTGTACAATTGCATTGAAAGCAGTTTAGCAAAAAGCGCTCTCATCGGACAGCTTTAAGAACAATGTGAATGAAAACTTAGCAACTTGGGTAGGAATCTTGGAAAATTCTATAAATGTATACTTGAAATTCTGTTTGTATTTTTTAAAAAATTGCGTTTTCTTCTTTATTTTAACACTGTGTAAAAGAACATTATGCATGTGAGTGGTTTGAGAATTAAATGGTTTAATACTCAGATCCTTGTCTGTGTCTTATAGCTGGCTAGTCCTGACCCAGTGTGGGTTTTCTGTGCCACGGGGGAGATCCTGGTCCCAGCTGTGGGCAGCTCCACACTGTCCTAAGCTGAGCAGCTTCAGAGAGGCTGCACAGTGCCAGGCTGTTGCTCCTGGCAACTCGGATGGCTTCTGTCCTTTTTGAGTGAGCTTTGTCTCACCTCTTCAGCAGGCTCAGCCCTTTTCAGTCGCTGCAGGAGGAACAATCCCTGTGCTCTTGCTGCAGGCCAAGTTTTAGATGTTTTCCCAGCTGCCTATGGCAAGGGAAGCATTTTGGTTCAGTGCCATGCTAGGGAGAGCCAGGCACTGCCTCAGCCCTCCTCTTTCAGCAGCATCCACCTCCACAGCCCGGAGCACAAGTGAAAAAGGCTGAGATTACAGGAGGTTGTGTGTCTCTCAGTGATGTTCACAGGCAGAAGATGGGATCCAGCAAGAAAAGCCGCAGTGGTAACTGCTAGAGGAGGGCAGGGAGAGGAAGAGCTGCTTTCTGAACTGTTTGTTATTTTCAAAATGCCCTTTTCTCCCAGGGTCCCAAGCCCTGTGTTACATTCACAGCTTCTTTCCAAGGTCCTGCTCCTCCAGGGGGAGCATATCAGCCCCTAAAGGACTGTGTAGGGTTTGCCAGAGCCTGTGGGACAATGGAGGAGGTGGCTCTCCATGTCCCAGTTACACACAACTTCCACAGATGCTCCAACTTTCCTACTAGGAACAGGAGAGAGTCAAATCCTTCCGAAACTAGGGACCCAGTGACCTAAGATCTGACAAACCACCTCTATCCAAGTTAACTCCCTCACTGCTAGGCTGCTCTGGCAATTCCTGTTGAGAAAAGCCTTTACAAAGATGGAAATTTCGCTGGTCCTACAAAATCCAGAGTAAATGGCCCACTGGGGAGTGCAACCCACTGTCTGCACACACCACTTCCATCACCTGCTGAGGACAGAACTGTGCTTTCACTGCCCATTTGGTTTGAAACAACTGCCTGAAATGGAGAAATCTTCTGCATCTTCAGGACAACCCTGCCAAAGGTCCTACAGCAGTACAGCTGCCCTGAGAAGACTAGAGGTCTGATCACGTGTGGCCTGGCAGCAGGACTCCTCAGCTCCAGGAGTAAACTTGCAGGTGAAATAATATATTTTTAACAAAGCTACAGGTACTGGTTACCTTACCTGGGCACTGTCATGGTTCATGGGCACCGCTGCTACAGTAACTGTTAGTTGAAGTCTTAATATTAAAAGAGTTTCAAAGCCTTGGCTGTGCAAGTCTGTCACTAGTGACTCTCAGCCCCTGGACACACAGGACACACCAGAGCTGCTGGCCAGCAGGGCACAGCTGTTTGGCAGCTCTTCCACCTACATGGAGCTGCAGAAGGGTGTTCCTGGCCCACCCAGCACAAGCCTTATGGCTGCTGCTGTTCCACTTCGATGTGGGGCCCCCTTTGCTGGAAAAGAAGAATTTAAATAAGTCTAGGAAGTGGCTTAGTGTAAACTGTGCATTCAGAGAGCAGTCTGTTACATACAGATCTGTAGGTTTTAATGAACCAAGCAATCAGAGTTACAGCTTGAGGTTGGAAAGGGAAGAGGGTTGGGCACAGGAAGGACAGCAGCGCTGGACTTGGGCGCCACAAAAATACTGGTGCCAGATGAAATTCAGCTTTCCTTGCCATGGAGGACAGGACAGGTGAGGTGACCTATGAGCTCCCTCACCTGACATGGCAGGGAGGAGCAGGGGCAGCCCAGCTGGACACAGTCCCTCCCTGCAGCTGTCACCAAACAGCAAGACCAACCACCCCAGGAGCAGCCCATGCTTTGTGGCAATACCCCACCTCCCATTTTCCTGAGGCAGAGGAGGGAGAAGCAAGGCCCTACCAGCCCCTTTAGGAGCAAGGATCAGCTATCCTGCCCATGAAGATGATGGTGTTGAGGGCAGCTTCCCGGATGAAAAGCAGGAAGGGCCTGTTGGCGTTGAAGATTTTTCTGTTCATAGGGAAGGAACGGCCAGAGATGGTGACAGCTGTAGCAGCTGATGCCTCACTGCCTTCTTCATTCACCTGCCAACCAAGAGAGAAGATGAGATTAAAATACAAGCATTATGCAGCATGGAGAGGGCTCACCCTCCTCCTTTCTGAAGCAGGGGCCAACCTCCCTCCAAAGCCCCAAACTGCTGAGGAAGTGAACACTTGCTCAAAAATAGCTCTGTAGGTTCAGAGCTATTTTTTTCCCTTTAATATTTCATGTTTTTAAAAAGCAAGAGGAAGATACGCCGGCACAAAACAAGGCTCACCTCAAGGAAGGCTTTGTGGAAAGCCTCAGACACGTACAGGTCTGTGCGGCCCTCTGCGACGATACCTGAAATACAAAAATATACACGGGTAAAACTCTGAGTTTAGAGACAGCTCAAGAAAGAGCACATTCCCATCCTTCACGGCCTGGGATGAGGCAGAAAGCATGGCTGCCCTAAAACAAAAACCTCCATGTGCAACTGACTGCTAAACTGCCATATCCTCAGTGCAGGGCAGGGCTGAGTGTCCATGGTGGATACCAGAGTCTATCACTGACTGCAGCAACATATAAATGTTTTCATGCTCTCATTTCTCATGAGCTTTTCCACTGACTGCCCGGCCATCTAGGGAGGAATGGCTGCCCCTCACCTCTACCCTGCACTGCCCCATCTCCACATCTCACCTGGCAGTCTGGCATTTTCCGGACTGAAGAGATCTTCCAGCCCCATTTTCCTTAGCTTTTCCTTGACACTGAAGCTGTCTTCAACGCGGAAGCGAGGGACGTAGATGAAGAGAGACGTCTCCTTCATGGAGTCTATCCAGCCCTGCAGCTTCTCTGATGTCAGGTCTCGCTCCACCTCCTCCAATGGTACCCCAGCACTGGGCAGGACCAGCACCATTGTGATATCGTCCCCTTTGTAAGGCAGCTCCAGCACCTGGACTTTGTCCTGGGGGATGAATGTATAGTGGAATTTGGACTCCTGGTACATCGTTGGGACTTTGCAGGTCTCACCATTGGCTTTATGAAATGTATCCAGTTTTGTGTTTGGAGCTGGGAACTGTGATTTCCAGTGCCCCTAAAAAGGAGAGGGGAGGAAACAAACATGAGCACCATGTCTCCTCCAGGGAAGTATGCTGCTCCCCAAGTTTTTCTAGCTGTACCTTAAAATAAATGGTGTTGACCAGGACCAAGACAGTGAGATCATCAATACCACTTTCTGGGATCACTTCTGTAATGCGCCTCTCTGTCTTATTAGCCACCCACTCATTAATGATCTGCCTGGAAAGTTCTGGCTTCTCCTAAAAGAAGAGACCAAAAAAAGGTTAAGTCAAGGGTTTTAAACACCTCTTTGTGCTCCTCATGCAGGAGACAGGTTCACAGGGTATGTGCTGGGGGAGGACAATGAAGTTTAGGTATGATGAGTGGGGATGTGGCTGTGATTAAAGTGAGCTGAAGCGAGAGGAGCTGCATCCCAGATTCCCTACCGCCTTCACCCATGTCCCACACACCCAGAGCAGAGCACTTCCTCTGGGCAAAAGACAGGGATACAGCTAAAGCAGAAGGACTGGGGGTGGGGGGTGGAACCAAACAAAACAGCAAAATCTGAGTAGTTCAAACTCACTTTGAAGTTCAAAGGCCAGAGTTTTGCTCCATAAACGATTTCACTGATGTTCTGGTAAGTCTCATTAAAGACCAAAGATTTCTCCCCGAAGAGGCGGTTGGCTGATACCAGCTCTGAGGATTTGTTGGCTTTCTTGTAAAGGCGGCAGTTCAGCTTGGCAAAGAAGAAGTGGATCTGATCCGATGTCTTCTCTGAAATGGTGTCAAATCGAAAGACCTGGACAAGCCAAACAGCAACAAGGAATCCATGAGGAGGCTCTTGTGCTCCTGGGCCCCAGAGCAAGTGGTGGTGCAGCCTTTGCCTCAACAGCAAGAAATCTGCAGGCTGTCAGATCTTCACCCCCCACGCGTAATTGGGAACACAAATCTATAGAAAATCAACACATCACCAGTCCAAGACCTCCTTTGGAGAGTCCAAATGGAGGATTAAACTCTGCTCTGACACAGAGGTGCTGCTCCTCTTTCCAACATCAGTTTTCTTGCTCTCTATACCCTGCCTTTGACTGGCCCCAGCTTCCCCTTTAAGTGCTGTTAAAATTAACATGGTGTTCACAACCCCCTACCACACCCCAGAGATGAGCATTGCACCAACAGGGCCTAGAAGCAGCTCTTGGGTCATACCAGGTCACGGGAGGACTCATATGTGCTAAACCCTCCTATGACAATGCTAAAGGCTGCTCCTTTCCAGGAGGAATTCTCATGGCCTGTTGAGTACTTCTGGTGCATCTTATCTATTTTTACAGGGCATGGGAATATGTAACAATCACTTTGAGGGTAGATTTTTGCAGCCCAGGGAATTTTTTATCTGTTCCCAGCTGTCAGCTGGAAGGACAATTATGATTTGTCTACTGCTATCCAACCTCAGGGCTTTAAGGCACAGGAAATCCCATAACATGTTGCTCCTTATGAACCTCCAAGACCTTCGGCACTGTTTCCCGTGAGGCAAAGGTGGTGTTAACAGCCCTTTCATAGGAAAAAGGGGGATTAGGAGTGCAGGTGTGGGTGGCTCAGTAGGAGAAAGGCCCCCTTTCAGTGGGAAGGACTGCCAAGAGGGGAACACACAAGGGAAGATTTTGAAGATGCGGTTATAGCTGCTCCACTCGGGCTGTGTGGATAATGGCAGGAGACCCCCAATATTATTTGTTCCAGAGGCTGGATCTTTAAGGACAGCAACAGAGGGGACAAGCAGAGAAGTTTGATTCACACCTCCTCACTGCAGGGAGAAAGGCTCCTCTGGGCTGAGGTCTCCCATTGGAGAAGAAGGTATGGGCAGCATCAAACCTGACATAGCAGGTGAGTTGTCAGGTGAGTGGGTCTGACATTGAGAAGGGTACTGGGACGGGGAGTTAAATCAGTCCCATGGAAGAACCAGAACTCAGAATTACCTCTTAGTCTGGGATCAGAACTATCCCCTGAGTATAGGGGCCACAGGTGGAGGGGGAGGCTCCTTGTATACAGGCTCCCCTGCCCTGGAAATCAGGTGGACTGCAGGGTCTCCCACATGTCTGATTTTTGTCCCAAGGAAGAGAGAGAAGGAACGTGAAAGTCTCTCTCCCAATAGGACTTGATATGGCTTTTCTTGCTTTTTACATAAGGAAGAGCTTAGCTCAATCTGCAAGAAGCAAACTGTTCCCATTCCCTTCCCTCACCCTCCAAGTGAGCTTCCTTTCCTCCAGATTAAAACTAACCTCTGAAACCAAGGAATGCCTGATCTAAATAGGGAGTAAGGGGAAAGAGCTGGGATCTAAACAAATCCAGAGACGGGGCTTGGAGTAACCTGGGATAGTGGAAAGTGTCCCTGCCCATGGCAGGGGGTAGAACGAGATGAGTTTTAAGGTCCTTTCCAACTTGGGATTTCCTTCCCAAGGCAAGGAGCTGTCCTGACCCTGAAAGCAGCCATCAGCCATGATTGCCTTTCCTGTCTTTCAGACCTGGTACAGGAAAAGGCTGAGGAATCTCTACCAACCTCCATGAGCTGCTGGAGGGTGCTGCCACAGGCTCCGAGCTTGGTCATGGCGAAGGCTGTGGAAATGCTGAGGGGCGACATGAAGATATTTTCCCCATTGTCCTTGGAGTCAGCCAGGTACTTGTAGAAGATGACAGCAAACCGAGAGTTGGCTTTTGACAGCTCCCAGACCCGGGGGTTGGTGAACTCCGGGAGCTTGTCCTTTGCTGGCTCTTGCCCCTCACCCTCCTGGGGCTTCTTTTCGGGGTTGCGATAGATGCAGATGGGGTTCACTGGGATGTCACGTGGCTTTGCCGTGCAGATGTCTTCCACGGTGTAGTGCTCAGGGGCTGCCATCCCCCAGACGCTGAGCAGACACACCACAAAGAGACGCATTGTCCTGGAAGCAGAGAGAGAGCACAGACATGCTGCCTGTTTGTGAAACTCATGCTGCCGCCCACAGCCCATGGGCCCGCTCCAGCCACCATCACAGTGATGGGAGCCCCACAGTCCTCTCCAATCATCCTTTTGCCCTGGACCTGCAGGATAAATGAGGACACACGGACAGCAGGTGGACAAGCCTGCCTGTGAGTGCACCATGTTTTAGAAGCAATACGCTGAAACCTGTGTTTTCCCAGTGACCTGGGGGCCCTCTTTTTTAAGCAGCGGGCCCAGCCCTGACAAGTTTGTACCCAAATGGATGATTTGAACTTTTGACTCCTCCCCACTGGGCAATGAGGTGGTGTGTTTGTTTAACAAAACCTGGACTTTTTGTGGGGGGTGGAGGAAGACACAAAGGCTGCTTCTGAGAGAGAAGCTCCTCAAAACTTTCATTATGTCCAGCAGAGCCAACCCCTGAAAGCTCTGACGATGGACATATTGGCTGGCCCAATTAGAGAAGCTGGTAATGCCTCTGTGATGACAAATTTAAGAAAAGAAAAATTGCGGGAAGCTCTTTTTCTTCTCCCAATGGGTGGTGAGGCAGCTGCTGGGACCCATCCCAGTGGGGGTCACTGGGGGCTGTGTGGTCGGGGCCCTCCTGAGGCTGAGGCTGCCGCTGCCCGTGCGGTGCTGGCAGGGACCACACGGCGAGCGACGAAAACAAGGCGAACAATTCCCTGACACAGAACACAGATGAGATCAACCTTTTCAACGCAGCAAAGCTCTATAAGAACTTTTCAATTAATAGAACTTGAGAACAATAATACCTATGGACAACAATTTTCTTCCGAGTCAGAGCAAAGGAAGCAGTGAGGACACGTGGGGAGAACCAACATGGTGGCACTGAGGTCAGTGAGAAGGAGAGGGAAGAGGTGCTCCAGGCATCAGAGCTGAGATTTTTCTACAAGCCACGTTGAGGACTATAATACAACAAACTGTTTCCCTGTAATTCATGAGGTGCCTGGGAGGATGCAGAGATCCACTCTGCAGCCCGTGAGAAAGAGTGCCCATGCTGGAGTGAGTGGATGCTGAAAAGCTGTAATCTAGTGAAAAGTTCAAAGAGAGGGAGAGAACCCTTGCTTCCAAACTAGAACAGCTTATCCTTAAAAGACTAAACCCCATAAACTAAAATGACCCATGCTAGGCAGTTGTGGGAAGACTGCTTGGCCCATGGGAGGGACTCACGTTACAGGAGGTCAGGTGGGACTGCTATTTTGTGAAAATTAGAATCACGCTAGAGAAATTCACAGAGAACTGTCTCCCATGGGAAGGACCCCAATGCCACAACAGAAAAAGAACCCCTTTCCCTGAAGAAAGATTCTTAGAAAGGGAAGAACTGAGCAAAACCCCAAGTTTTGTCTCCTTGCGCTGTCAGTGGGAAAGAGGAAGGGGGCTAAAGGTTTATTTTAGTTCTTATTACCCTTTTTATTTTTAATTCTGTTAATAATAAGTTTTCTCTATACTGTTTAAGTTTTGAGCTTGTTTTGCCCTTAAAGTGTTTTTTTTTTCCCTAATCCTTAACTCACAAAGTTTTTGTTTTAACATCCCCTTCTCTGCTTTGCTATAGCAGAGGAAAATGAGTGAATAGTTTTTGTGGTTGCCTGGTGCATAGCCAGTGTCAAACCCCAACAGGTGGCTACAGTGTAAGGACGCTGCCAGGCTCATCTCAGCTTTAAAATACTCTTCAGTTACTGATGTAGGAGATGCTATGGCAGAGAAGAAAGGTGATAAGGAAAAGGTCTTCAGGGAAGTTGGTCCCTCCATGCACTGAGCATCTTTAATCCCAAAAAAATGTACTTTATAAGCATGTATGGTGTAGCTGGTGCATCACACCAATTCCTGTCTGAAGTTTATACCACCTCAATGCAAACTGGTTGTCCTTGGTACCTAAAGAGTGCAGGCTAATGTTAATTAGTGTGTTCCAGCAAAAGCAGGTCTCCGAAAAATCTCCCAGCAAGAGAGAGATGATTTATATTTTGCCCTTTGCTAAAGCACACCAAACTGCAGAATGGTTTCAGTTTAAAGAAACCTTAAATATCACCTGGGTGCACCCCCTGCCACAGGCAGTGACACCTTTACTAGACCAGGTTGTTCCAAGCCTCGTCCAACCTGGCCTTGGACACTTCCAGGGATGGAGCAGCCACAGCTTCTCTGGGCACCCTGTGCCAGGGCCTCGCCATCCTCACAGGGAAGAATTTCCTGCTCAATCCCATCACCCACCAGCTCTGGCAGCAAGGTCTCATGAGCCATCCCAGGGCCAGCAGAGCATGTCCTGCACGTTGTGGTTCTAAGATGCCCTTTGCATGACTGCTTTGTTCACGTACCCCATGGGAGGAAGCTCAAGCCCCACAGCCACAACAGTTTGGGAAACAGCTACTGGGAGGGGCTGGCAGCGTGCCCAGGTCTTGCCCACCACAGGACACTTTTTCAAACATGTCTAAGTCGGGTAGGTCTCTGCCTGCCCCCACATACTCACTGCCATGGCTACCAAGCATTGCCTTCTGAGAAACTAAATTAAAAGCCACCTGCATTTAGCACTGGTGACCTCCATGTCTGTGATCTTCCAGTGCTGGTGTGCCGGCACCTGCTGGAGGGAAACGGCAGCAGCTCAAAGGCTGATCTGGGATGAAGGAGACCTCTGGGTTCTTCCACAACCCCCCTGGGCTCTTGGCTAGTGACTTCATCTGTGCTCCAGTTCCTCTGCAAAAGCAAAAACTACCTCATCTGGCACCAAGACTGCGTGGAGCACCAAGGCTGCGTGATAGTACAGCAAAACAAGAGGCACTCACTCAGGCCACAGCCACAGCTCTTGCTGGTAATGACACATAGGTTATCTTGCAAAGGTTTAGAACAGATACAACACCACAAAGGGTAAAAAAAAAAAACCTAAAAAGGGAGGGAAGTTAACAGAAACAAAAAACAACACCGAAGGCAAGAGAAAGGAAAAACTATTAAGACAATTAAAAATACTCCAGGAAGTGCTGTTCTTCTGAACCTTTCACTCCCACAGGAAAAGTCAGCCAGCAACAAGCCAGGCACACTCCAGAGTTCCACAACCCTGGGGCCAGGAGCAAAGCCTTTCACTGCTTGCAGCAGCCCTCCCTCACCCATACTTGGTCCTGCAGCTCCAGCAGTACCGATGCACTTGTGGCCAGTCCCATTACGGAAAGGACAACCTCACCATGGTCCCTGCCCTGTCACTCCACTCACCTCCAGGGAAAGGCATGTCCTGACCCTGTCTGTACATGGACAAACACCTGCTTCTGTCTAGCCAGAAGCAACGAGGGGTGTCTGCCATCACACAAAGTACTGTTAATCTAATGTCACAAATATTTAAAGGCCAGAGCACAAGAGTGGGGAGGGCACCTCCATGCTCACCCTGTCCTGATTAAATGAGAAAGACTCTCTGTTTTTACTCTGCAGTGAAGTCCTGACTCCATCAGTTCAGGGAAGATACAGGGCTTTATGCCAAACCCATTAAATCTACTTTACTATCCATTAAGGTTGACCTGGTCTCTGACACATCCAATCTTGTCTCTTACAGGCAAGAGCCCCTGCTATTTCTTAGACCAGCTCTTTGTTGTAGGATTTGGCCAAAACCCACTCCTCCTCCCCCCACAGCTCTTCAACACTCTTTTCCTCTGCAGCACTGACATGCACTTCGTGTGTCAACCTGGAAGGATCCCAAAAATATTCCCACAACAGTACTGTCTGAAAGGGGTTACTGGCTAGGGGGAATGTAGAAATTAGAAAAGGCACTTACTAGGGTGAAGCAATAAAAATTGCAGAAAGCCAAGAAACAAGTTGCTGATTCAGCTCAAAATCAGAAGGTTCTGGGGAAGCGGTGAGAAATTCCCCCATCCCTCGGCTGCTGTGCAGCACAGCTGGGCTCTCATCAGCACACGCCCTTTCCATCCCACTGTTACATGGCTGCAGGACAGGATGATTAACTGGGCTTCCAAAACCCCCAGAACCCACCCTACTGAACCTACCGGGGCTGCTACTGGTGGTGGTGGGAATGTCCCACAGCACCTACGCACTGTGCTACACAGCCTAGCTAACGTAAAATAGCTCAAACCATTCTAAGGATTAATTTAGGTTCTTGAGAAACCTTCCCCACTACCTCATACCCCAAAACCAGAGTCCAAAGCAAGCCAACAGTGCTCTTTCACAGACAGCAATTACTCAGGACATCCTGACTTCATGAACTGCCCTCCACACCACGGAGTATTGCTGCAGGCTGGTGATAAAAGTCAAACCTGACAATTTAGAAAGCCAGCCTTCATGACAGCTGGGGTGGGAGGACCCTCTCTAACAGAGGAAAAAACTGCTCTGGCAGCAGCTAAAATTCATAGGCTCCTACTAAGGGATAAGAAGCTGTTTCAAGGAATTAACTAACAATTAAATATTAGTGGAATCTGTTTCTCTTACCTGCCCCTGTACCTCCAGCCTTCCGCTTTTAGGAGGTAAATGGAAAATTTTGAGAGGACAGTCTTGCTTGAGCCCAAAGCAGTTTCCCCACTGGACTTCTGTGCTCAAGCAGAGCTGGGACAGCAGCAGGGGAGGGTGGGAGGGGAGCAGGATTCTAAGGCCAAAGGCTGATGACCAGCTGCCGAAGGTTAAGCAAAGAGTAGGGAAAAAAAGAGGCAATGTTTAGTTTGAAAAAGGTTTTAAAGTTCAATCTGACAAGGCAGAGTTTGACCATCCACTCCACATGAGTGCCACATGCCCTCTTTTTGCCAACAGAAAGTGAACTGCTTATCCCACAAGAAAAACCTCAAAACCTTCAAGACTTTGAATAAAAGTTATATAAGGTATTTGTAGATCTAATTTTGGGATCTTGTCGCTAAGCAAAATGTTTCCCCTGTCTGTCCCAAGCCCTGTCACTGTTCCCCAATTTCCTGAACAGACATAAGTTGGGAGAAACTGCTCCACTTCACATTCTGCAGTTTCAAATACATCCCGTCTTAAACACACTTGCCTGGAACAGGCTCCCCAGGGAATGGTCACAGCCCCAAGGCTGCCAGAGCTCCAGGAGTGTTTGGACAACACTTTCAGGCACAGGGTGGGATTGCTGGAGTGTCTGTGCAGGGCCAGGGGTTGAACTCTGTGATCCTGGTGGGTCCCTTCCAGTCCAGGATATTCTGTGATTCTGTGACCTTTCACTTGCACTGCTGGAAAGCTGAGGATTAACAGCAGCTCCCTCAACTCCAGTCCAGATTCACAAGGCAGTGTAGTGAGCAGGACTGAACATTTCTGATCCAGGATGCAGCTGCTCTACAAATTCAGCAGCATTGCCCCCTGAGTTTCAAATCCCAGGAGCAGGCTGCCTCAGCAGGTGCTGGAGCTGTTCTGTTCCTGGCCTCCAGCAATAGGAACATATTCCCTTAATGGAAAATGCAGTTGCAAACTGGTTTGGGTAAAGTAAGGTCTTTTACTATAACCCATCAGTATGGGATATAGGTAAATGGGACAGGGATTGTGGAGATAAATTGAAGGGTAATGTAAAAAGTGTCCTTCATGAGAAAGGAAGGACACACACACTGTACCTTGCTGCTTCAGGTAGGCTGCTGGTTTAATTTTTTGAGGTAAGTCACATGCTCACAAGATACCAGGGTTTTCAGAGTGAATTAGGGATGCTCCACACCCAGGCAGACATCCAAGCACAGGTTTCCATTTACCCAGTGCTCAGAGGTAGTTGAAAGCAGTAAAACGGAAAGCAAACAACTATGCACACCGAACAGAGCTCCCAAGGCATTGCTTCCAGGGTAGCTGGGTAAATCCATCTTTTGAATGCAGCAAGTAATCGGTAATATATTGCTGGTTCAGCACCAAGCAACAACCCAGCACTCACATCTGAGCACAGCTATCCCTAACGAGGCATCCAAGATGGCCAGTGTCTTAATACAAACTGTTAGGTGCCTTGTTTGCTCTAATATAGGGGCTGTTTTTCTCCCAAAGCTGCTGCTCCCAGACCCAAAGCAAGGATCAGAGGCTCAAAACCATCAAGCATCAAAGCCTGGCAGCCCGTGGCAAGATAGATGAAGCATCATGCTTTGGTTTTGGTCTCTCTCACACTTGTAGTCTTGGAGACAGGGAGTTCACAGTTAGGAGGAAGGAGGTTACAGAAACAACTGAACACATCCTAGATGGAAAGAAACAGTTCTTAAACATACCTGATTGGTGAGGAGGAACATAAATTGCCTTAATTTTGTTTTGTGCTTTGGGTGCTCACTGTTGAGTTCCATGGCTATGCACAGGGAAGACCTCTTGCACTCACAGAGCAAGATGGGATCAAGGAATCTCATGAGCGAGCCTTTCAAGGTTCTTTCTATCCTGCTATCGATATCCCAAGGGAAAGAATTCCAGCAGGTACCATCCACTTGAACCTGGTCTCCTTTCTTTTCCACATAAAGAAACCCAGCCAGTTTCCCCCAATCTCTCTTGATGCAGACCACTCACCACTTCCTTCCAGAGGGAGCTGACTCCATAGCACTTCAGACCTTCCTTTTAAAAGCCAGCCACTGTAGGAATTCAGCTTTTCTTCCCTTCTGAAGTGAGTCACTACATGAGGATCCTGAATCCTCAGACTAGTGGGAGAAAGGGTAAGGAAACCCACCACCAACTGAAACTTACAGTTTTCTGCTGGATTTCCCACTAAATACAATTCCTTTATAGGAACTGAATGTTTCAAGTCATCCAGCAAGTAAAGTGCAAGTGTGAGCGGGCCTAATCATGACCAGTGATGGGCTTCAGCCCAGCAATACACACCTTACCTGGATCCATGGTGCTCAGGCTCAAGAATAATAAAGACAATAGTGATGAACATCAAGCACAAACTCCAAGGGCAGAAGGCTGTGCTTGCCCTGGAGTGGGAGAAGGAACAGTTTTTCAGTGAAGCAGCAGCTTCAGTACATCCAGTTTCAGATTTACAGATAATGACTTCTTAAAGCCCACAAAAAGGTGTGAAAGGAGAAGACTAAAAGCCACAAAGCAGACCGTGGAGCAAAACTTATTCTCACTTTAAGGCAAGTTCCAAACCACGCTCAACATCAGACGAATACTGCCCACTTCTCGCTCTGAAGGGTCTGGTTTGCTTTTTAAATATGCAGACTGAGCAATTAACAAAACTGACTATTCTGAGTATCTTTTCTTGTTCACCTCTAGTGAACAAGTTAAGGAGCCACTTTGTTGACAGGTGAAGTCAGAAGAGAGCAGACAAAACCCAGGAGACGTGCTGCTTCTCTGCTCTTTGGCATCTCTTAGGCTCCAGCCTGGCAGAGAACACACACACCCTGAAATGATGAAAATCTTACGCAGATCCTCCAACACTCTTACACTTCACACACAATTTAGAAAAATGCACGTTCATCCCAGACAGAAAATGAGAGATATTTCAAAGTGTTCTTCATTAATTTATCATTTAATATAAATGCTGACAGAAAAGCAGATAAAACCTTGTAGACACTTCCATCTATTTACAAACCAAATAGTGAATCACCTTTCCACTTTTTTTTTTTCAATCTGCAAATCAAAGGACCCTTAGACATTCTGTGAGAGCAAGGTGAGGGTGAGTCAGCTTTGAGAGGGAGAAAAGCAAGGTGAAAAGGGAAGAAGAAAGAGCATTTCAACATATGGCTTTTTCTATATAACTGCCATGCATGTACACTAGGTCTCCACTCTCTTGTTCTTTCATACAAAAGTGACACTGTTGGCTCTATAGGTCTGAGAATTAAATAAAGGAGACCAATACTGATTTTCAAATCTCTGGATCCTCTTGCATTTTGCCTCCTTCAAGGCATTCTGTCTCACTTCAGCAGAGTATTTAGAAGGTTTTTCTTTCAAGTCTAAAAAGTATATTGTAGGAGTAAAGACACAGGGAGTTGGATATAGACAACTTTCTTCTACTCCTTTTGTTATCTCAGTTTTCCCAAAAGGTAGCAAAGCATCTAACCTTTCCTGGAAAAGACACAGCAATTTCCCATGTAGCTCTGAACATCTCCCTCATGACCAGGCCTGTGTGTATAAGACTTCATAATTCCCCTGAACTTGCAAACAATTCAATTTATGGAATTCTTCTCATACATTCTACTTAATCTCTACTCCTATTGTAAATGTTTTGATAGTTACAAACAATAAATATCCACAATATCAACCCAGAGTCAGCCATTCCCATGAACGATTGAGAATTTTTGGTTTTGGGAAACAGGAAAGGAAGAAAACAGCAGAAGGAGAAGAAAAGCAAGGAAAAACACAAGGAGAGAATGAACGACATTTTGTTTAGCACTGATTCACAAGAACAGCAGATGGAATTTCATTTATCTAGGATCCTAAATAAACTTAAGAAATAGTTCATAACCTGACTCAACGAATCTCATGGTCTCCTTTATTACCTAAACTACCCTTTATTTTATTTTTTGTTAAATATACCTCTGCAGGGCACAATCACATACAATCAATACGATTGGATAATTACATGAGCTCTATCCCAAGCATATATGCACCAATGTTAAAAAGTTATTTTAAAAACCAAACAACCCAAAAAAATAAAATAAACTCCACCCAAAAAGGTGATAATGACTGCAGAATGTCTCGGGGAGACTTGTAAGGAACTAACAAGATCAAAGAAAATTAGGCTTACAAAAACCAGGAAAAAAATCATATATCGAGAAATCCCACAACTGGAAGTAGACTATTTCAAAGAAGAAGTGGGAGCTGTCACATAGATCCCATAATTCTTCCTCCCTCCTCTCACACATGTTTTGCTCCACCTCTTCCTCCCCACAGCAACAAATACAAGGGGGGGAAGAGCTTAACACGACGCTACCAGTTAGAGAAAATAGGGAAAAATAGGCAAGCTAAAGCACAGTTGCTAAGGACTTCAAGGAAAGATCCTTTTAGCATGGAGGCTGCTTACACAGCAAGCAGAGGCTAAATGGGGAATGGGAACTCCTTAAGATTAGGAAAAACTCTAAAAGTCCTTCGTTTTGCCCATGTGGAGCACCTTCACTTACGAGAGGCTGCAGATGAACGGTACCAATTGTGAGCTGTGCAGCAGCTGGGACGTGAACAGGATTTCCTCTTCCTCTCAGGTTGCTTCCTGCATTTACTAAACGCTGCTGCCAAATTTCTTTGTAAAAAGCTACAAATAGAGGTCAGTGAACACATCCAGTTGTGGGATTCATCTGATATACAATCTGGTTTGGATGCCAAAGACTTGTGAGTACTGTCTGCCACAGAACTATTAATAAAAATCTTTTTAACATTAAAAAGAAGCAAATAATTTCTTGAACATCAAATACTCCACAATGTTTTCTTTTTTTTTTCCACTTACAGATATGTTTACCCCATATACATTTCACATGTAATTCCATCATGCCTAATGTTCTTTATTTCCAGAGACTGCACTACCTGTTGCTTCCGTCTCTCCCAATACTGTGTTTTTTCAAACTGAAGTGGACAATTGTGTTTTCCTAAAACTTTCAGATCTTCAAAACAGTTGTTTCCTGGCATATGAAAACATCCAAACAGTATATTCAAGGAAAGCTGCCTTGCTGGATGAAGTTAGGCACCTAAACCTTCCCAACTGTTGAACACCTGGCAATTGGCACTAAAAATCACACAAACTCACTGGAATTGCAAAGATTGCCTGGGAAAGATCAGTTAATTCACATTACTAAGCTACAGGCATGCAATTTGGATTATTATGGCCACATATTTTAAGTGTCAAATGACTGTGATGTTCCTGATGCAGACAAATCCATATTGCCATGTGCTCTTTTTACTGGGAAATTTCAGAAAATGCTGCAGCCTCTTTGCTTGCCATGCTTCCCACAGCACTGTATTACGCTTGCCATTAGGAAACAAAATTACAAAGAAAATAAACATTTAGGTTTGTTCTCCGTTCTCTGCTAACCAAGGCTCTACCTGCATCACAACAAGTGCCTCGAAGACTGTGACAACACTAAGCAGTTACATTCTTCTTCCTATAGAAGAATAAAGGCCACATGTTAACTATAGAAGGACACTATGCTGGGGTAACATTCCCCCAAATGCCTTTCTTATGTTGTATAATTAGAACTAACTTACTCTAGTCTCTGTTATCCCCTAACATTCCAACAGAAAATAATGCAGTTGGTAACAGTTGACTATGGAAATGAAAATTCCCAATGAAGTCTTTGACATTTTAAGAGTCTATTTGAATTGAGAGCAAATCAATTTGTGCTACATAATAACCTGTATGTTGATTTACCACAACTAACAACCACTCATCTCTTGGCACCATGGCTGTACACAAAAAGTGGCTTAGAAGAGCTGCTTCACTTTCCTCAGAAATTCAGTTTACTCTTACTCAAGCAAGGTGGATGTTTTTCCAGATCATAACTCCATTACCATATAAGACAACTCAAGAACTCTTGCTCCTGTTTTTTCCCCCCAAGGGAATTGCTTTATTGTGATACAAGAAATTAAGTTGCTGACACACTGACTTTTTTTGGGTTGTTTTTACATCAGCAACGTTAGGAGGCAGGAATGGAAAGCTGTGTTTTGGAAAGCTAATGATAACAAAATTTGAATATGAAGGTAACATCATGCTCCAGCAGCATTGCTCTGTGTTCCTTCTATCTATCCTAGGACCACAAACACTTCTCCATACACATACAGACAAGCACAAAAACTTGCACACTGCATATATTTGGGTCTTTTCTCCCATTTTAGAGCAGAGAAGGTGGCTGGCACTCCTGCTGTTCAGCCTCCTGAACACGGCATGGCATTTCTTGGACCATAAAAGCAGGTCTGAAAGAGCCAGTCCAGGAAGGATACTTTATACTGGGGCTTTTTCAGATGACTGTCCTGTAAGTCTGCTTTGTTGCAGTCCAAAATTAGAAATGGCAATGGAAATGAGGGTTTATGCTACTTGGACATTAAGAGATTTCTCTCTGAACCTAAAAACTTTAGTAACAAGTCTGAGAGAGTTTGAGCAGCTCAAGGAAGGGAAATGCAAGCAGCTTTCTTGTATTATCAATAAAGGCCTCACTCCTGGCCATTTCTAAAATTTGCCCCACATTACTCGGTCTGTGCTGTCAAGAGACAATATCAGCATCACAAGTTTGGTTCTTCCACATCTAATTTAATGCAATGCTAGCGTTTCACAAATCTTTTCAGTCCCAGTGGACCTAAAAGTCAGTCACATTTGTAACACAGATTTATCTTTTACTGTAACTGAAGAAATTTTCCATCAGTATTTAATTTAGAAACACTTAAAGACAAGGCTTCTTGGATTATAACATTTCTATGTTCCTTCTCTCTCTCTAAATGAGCCATTCAATCAGCTGAGAGAGTGCATGAGAGACTGAAAACACATCACAACATCTTAGATACATCTCAGTATATTGCAAATTATATGACTAAATGGAATGATTTTCCACAATTAAACGCATGGGCAAGGCTTGACAATCATTAACTTCTGGAAATTGCTATTAGGATAATACAGTCAGCTCACAATACCCTACACAAATGTCTGACAATCAAAATGGCTACACCAGGGGGAAAAAATGTGTAAAGCACAAGTCTTTGGCTCTCCTTTAAAGAAAAACAGCAGTTTACCATGTTTATACAGATCCCCCGTTTGCCTACCAGTAGGGGCAATATCACATTTGTGCATCACTGAGTAATAACACCATTAGAAAAGGCAACTTCACAGAAGTTATTGGCTAAGCGAATTCATTTGAATGCTCTGTTTTGAGGCAGCAAGCTGTCACTGTTACACAATCAGGGAGGGTGGACGGGCAAGCCACGGGAGAAAGAGACGCAAAAAGGGGAGAGACGGCTCAGAACAGAGAAGAACTTGAGAAGAACAGGGATAAAAGTGCTGCTAGCTTGAAAGGTGCTCTGATCTACAGAAAAAAAGTCCTACTCGGAAATGGGACAGCATGCAAGAAGGACAGAAGAAAAAGTTTAAACTTCTCCTATTAAGAACTAGCTCACAGGACAGACAGATGAGATGTTGACAGAAGGAGGGAAACAACATCACAGGATAAACAGACATCACCTATATACTGACTGAATCACTGACACACTGAAGCTTAACCTACCACTGGAAGCTTCCTATTCCAAAGGTTCATCCATGCTGTCCATCTGGCTGAAACCCAGATATCAACAAGGGTTCAGAGCTGTCTGGTGCAGCAGAAAATTTAACCTACCTACCAAAGGATGCAGCAGTGCCCTGACACCATGGTAATATTGCTTCCTCTTGCCCAACAGAAGGAACTAAACCACTTGGTAGCTGAGACCAATTTCACTGAGGTGGCCAGAATTCCTGTACAACTGGGACAGTGTTGGGCTACAGGGATGAGTGTAGCAAGATACAGAGTCACTCCAGACATTTTCACACTTGTTAGCTGTAAACATCAATGCTGCCACTACACGTAGAGCTATCTGTCCTCCAAGGTCTCCCAGTTTTTTCCACAAAACTGGAACATTTTAGGTGCAGTTTCCACAAAAAAACTTAAGAGCATGCACTGCATTTTGCTGTTTGTTTAATCAACTAAACTTCTGCAAAAAAAAAAAGAAAAAAAAGGAGGCAGAAAAAGGGTAAGAGGAGGAGGGGATGAAACAAAGTTGAAAATCAATACTGTTAGTAGATATTAAACAAACTATTTAACAAGCCAAACTATATTTCTGGGCAAACAGGGCATTCACCTGGACACATTGATCACAACAAGGACATTACGCACCAAGTAAAACACAGAGAGCTGGATGAAGGAGAAAAAAACCCAACCAGCAAGGTCTCCCTTCTTATCCACAGATTTTGGAAGCATTCATCATATGTAGGCCAGCAATCTGAATAGCGCTTACTGAAGAATTCTGGGAGAAAATGTGGAGAAAAGAATAATCCCTAATCTGGCAAGGGAACTAGGAAATAAAAAAAGGTAAAGAGGTTTTTGCCCCTCCAGACTTTCTTCCTAGTATTACAAATAAATCTGTAGGGTCCAACCTATCATAACCGTCTTTGAAAATTAATTCTACATCCACAATTACTACAGTCAAAAAAAGGCACATTCCGAGCTTGTCTTCCTAGATTGGAATATTGCACTAATTATCTTGACTAAGATAAGCTCCTTGCGTTAATAAAGACACAGCAGGAAGGAGCAAACTAATTAAAATCAAGGAGAAGGCTGACCTGAGGGTGGTGCTCTGCACTGAAGGATGAAAGGGCCCAGGGCCCGTGTCAGGTGACTTGGGAGCAGGTGGCCAGGAGAAGACCTTCATCCTCCTCATGCCCAGAGCTGAGGAGGGAGGAACAGACCTGATGGGCTCCCAGCTGCATCACCCCAGCTCTGCTCAGCTCCAAGGGCAGTGGCTGGAATGCTTGGCCTCAAGTAGGAGATACAGATGGATGGGGCAAGGGGAGATGAAGCTGTTTCAGTGCAAAGTTGATTCTTTGCCGAAAGTTAAAGAGGGGTTAGAAAAAAGCAAGCTTCAAACTACTCTTGGCAATTAAGAGGCCAAAGTTCAACTAAGAGCGAAACAAGCCCATGTAAAGACACATGGAAAGTGCAGCGGGGTGGGGGGGGGAGGGTGTGCTGAAAAATGCTTTTATTTTCATTCAGTGCTTCTACCTCCCAGACATTTGATCACAACAGCTGCGCTCATGCGAAAAAATTCTTAAAACATACCCAATATATATACAGATATAACTATGTATATATGTATATATATATTTATATATAAATTTTTATTTAAATAAAAAAGAAAGCTCGAATCCCAAGCCAATATGTGTATCAAATCCTTGACCAGCCAGGTCTGTAGGGCATAATCAAATTCAATGTGAAATAGTATATAAACGCGGTGCCTTGACTGGGCAAATTAAATAATTGCTACTCAAAAGAGTCTTCTGTTTGGACTCTCCTACTGGTAGGCAATAGTGGGACTGTATCCCCTCCCACCCCCCCCCTTTTTTTTTTTTTACAGTATGATGAATGCAAAGCTTAGCCCAAGGTTGCTATGACCTCAGCAGGAGTTAAGGAAAAAAAACTAAAACCCAAGAAAATTTATTAACTCTTGCTTTACCCAACCAAAGCAATGCAGTAATTTATTACATAACCAGTGCTTTCCCACTTAGTAGTCTAACCCAGAAAGAAAAAAATGAGAACAGGCCAAGAAGGTAGAGAGGGAGCAGCACTTGAAAAATCATTCTCAAGAGGTCTTCATATCCAGGATCTTACCTCAGCATATGCGAAAAAAGTCAAAAAATGTGCAGCAAGAACAAAATCTTTAATTTAAAAAAAAAAATCCAAAGAGACTTACAGCTTCTCTGACTTACGCCTTCTCTGACTTACGCCTACAAAGCATCTACTTAGAGAAGTATTAGGCAGGACTTGCTTCTCAGTACCTCTGGCAGGATCTGTGGTGCACATTCAGTGGTCATTTTGGTGCAATTCTTCCCCCACGAAATAGGAATCCAGGGTGGATCCACTGCAGCCCTGACAAACTGCAGGTTGATATTCAGGTGTCAAATTCTGACATACACAGATCTTAAACAATGCCAGCCTCTAAAAAGGACCACACCTCTGCCAAGACTCTGTCATTTGTAGTTCAAATTCAGCAATTTAAGCAAGAAGCTCAGGTTAAGTTCCTGGTCACAATGGGAGGAATTATGTTAAGCGTGAAGTTTGCTGCACATCTTTTGACACTGCAATTCACAGCTACTCTCCAACCCTCACTCCTTGTTTACCCTTAAACCATACAAGGAAGCAGCCAGATTGTTTTAGTAAGGTGATAAGGAATTATGCACTGGGTATGTAATAATACCAAAATAAAAGAAAAAACCTACTTCATTAAGATCATACAATTAATCAAACAGAGTATATATATAATATCTTTTTTTTTTAAGCCCTGGGATTCAAGGCGTCCAAAGTTATTAAAATAAAGTTCATTCACAGAACAAAAACAAATTTAATTTGAATTGCTTGCAGATACTGCTAATTTTCATTTTTTTAATTAAAAAATGCGTTAATGTGAGCTATGTGCAGAATTTGTTTCTAGTAGTTGTGTTTGTGCACATTGCCTCTGGACCTGCTGCTCTGCTACTGCTGCTGCTCCTGCGTTTCTCCGATCACCCCTGGAACAAAACACGTGATGGAAGCTGCCGACACCCCAGCAGAGGGAACTCCAGGGTGCGCTGGCCTCGCTTCATGGAGCAGATGTGGGTGTTACTCCCGCTCGCTGGGAGTCGTGGCTATCTCCTCCTCCCTCGGGGTCCTCTGACAGGCTGAGAGATGCCATACTGTTCGACAGGAGGCCAATGTTCTCTTGGGTCAAAGCTGATCCATTCGGAACATCACTGATGAAGGCAAGTTGAGGAGAAAGGGGAAGTGGGTGAAAAGAAGCAATTACTAAGATTTTTCCCTTTATTTTTAAGTAAGAGGACTTCAGTGCACACATACTTAACTTAGCTAGATAATTTATCTTTTTTTTTCTTAATTTTAAAAATATAAACAGTTGTTTTGAATTCATTACTTTCACAGCACCATATGGAAAAATTAGTTCCTGCTCTGGAGGTGTCAATCTGATGGTGCAGCACAGAACTCCAGAACTGGTTATAAAAAGAAGGTGCAGACTTCATCAGCAATAGTGTATTTATTCAGAAAATGCTCACTCTGAATAAATATCACGATTCCAAACTGCTCAGATGGAGTTGTGTAAACATCCGAGCTTCTCTGTTCATGCTAGCCTGAATACATGTAGATGCTTGTGGCCGTTTGAAAATACTTGCTGTGGAGACTTCCAGCATTCCCAGCCAACATCTTACTCCAACTGTCCATTAAATGTGAACCGAAATCAATGCCAGCATCTACACAGATACAAGTCCACTACCAACAACTAAAAGTGAACTTGGTTTCAAAGTGCATGCCATCCTAGACAACATCCGCATCACAAACCTTAGCAGGATGGAATAACTTTCCTCTCACATTTGGGAGATTTTTCTTTGAAATGAAAACAGCAGATAAGGATTTCTTTTGTGGTGGCTGTGTAACTCCTCCCTCCTGATCATCCAATACTGACTAGTATTGGATTCCTCTCTGACAGACACTGCAAATCTGTTGCATTTATTTATATACAGTCTTATTCCACTCACCTACTCCACAGCTAGAAAGGTCCTTAATTCATGCCTGCACTATAAAAAACTCGATTTGTATCCTCTTTTCCTAGTAGGTGCTTCCCCATCATAGCTGATGGGAGGCAAGGGGAATTACTCACTAGGAGAGTGACCCTGAAGCAGTCAGTCTCCTGCTACACAAACACAGGTTGAAGGCCCATGTTACCTGAATGTCAGTGCAAGGTCCTCAGCTGGAACCTTGTTTTGTCGTTCTATTTGTCCATTTTCTGTCTGTTTAGTGGTGCTCATCTTGTTTTTCATATCCAGTGAAGACTGGCTCTCCTTTAAAGAAAGGACAGATGAAAAGTTCTTTAAAAGTGTGTTGAAAGAATTGGAGACTTCATTCCTTAGGGATGATGAAGAAGGTCTGTAAATTGCAGTCGCACAGTTTAGCCCACAAAAGCCATGAGACAAAAACAGACTTTTAGATATGCTCATCCTCTCAGGACACAGTAGTTCCCAAAAGGAAGGGATGATCCTTGTAACAACAAGCAAAGGCCACAGACTAACAGCACACGGACTTCTGAACACTAGCCTGTACCTGCAGAAGATGTTTCCTATGTTAAAGCAGGTTATAGAACTCATGGCACAGCGACCTTGAGACAACTGGGTTTCCATCAAAGTCAACACCACGCTTATTTTAAATGGTAACAAAATAACAGCATTTTAAAGTGCTACATTAAACGTCTTCATGAAGAAGACTCGAGAAACTCCTCAGGAGGTTTTAAGAGTAGAGGTGAAGAGGAAGATGGATGACTCCAGTTGTGGGCATCCAGCAGGGAGCCTTTCTGCCAGGGTGAAAGGGCTGCAGCCAGGTACCCGGCTCTCCACCACATCTCTCTGCCTCCCAGCCCCGCAGCACTCACCATGCTCAGCTCACGGGTTCTCTTCCCAATTTCCCTTTCCACCTGGTGTAGCTCCAAGCTCAGCTGCTCACTTGAGATCATCCCAGGCCACTTGGGAGGTGGGGGTGGGGGCTGTGGTTGGCCTGCCAGGGTAGTCGCCTCTCTCTGCAACAGCAGCCTGTTACTAACAGCCTAAATGCATAAACTCAAGCACATACACAACTGAGCACACGACACACCAAGCACAGAGAGCTCTAAGGCCATAATGCCAGAGTATTGTTCATTTGCAAAACCAAGGCTGCCTCTCACCACACTTCACAATGTCCCAATTGAAATCACTTCCAGTGCAAGTTTCAACATGTTTCCTTATACACAGACAAGTCTTTTCATTTTTAAACAAGCAGTCTTAAATAACTCTTGCTGTCATAAATTTGCATTTGTTTTCCTCATATACCACTCCCTTCTCAAAATTAAGGCTAAGGCCATGAACAAAAACACTACTCTCTTCTGAGCTCTATGTTCAAAAAAAGCAAACTGCAGATAAGCAAGTCTGCTGCTTTATTTTACAGCAGTAGAATTTATCTAATCCTACAGCAGAGCCAGAATTATTATTAAATCATATAAAACATCTTGAGATATGCAGTTGTCAATATGTAAGTCTCTACTGACCCACATTAGGAAGCAGCAGAACAGAGAGGGACAAGTGACTACGGTCATTCACAAGTTGCAAGTTACTAAAAGCAGTAGCAATGTCTCTTGGGCTGCCTTTATGATGTTGTACCCCCTATTGCCGCTCTGTGCCCAGACATGAATCCTGTGCCTTTCTGTGCCTTTAAAACTGGGTGCGAGAGAAAGAAAAAAAAAAAAAAAAAGCCAGACAAACTTTTCAAAGCAAGTTTGTGCTCCAACACAGAGATAGCTGCTGTGGCGAGAAGAGCAAAGAAAGCACCTTCTTGCTTTTCAGCCAGCCTTCAACTCTGTTTTCTCCAGAGGGAGACAGAGTTAAACTGTTTTTTCTGGGACTTTGCTTTTTCCTTCTTCTCTTCTGGACCGTTTCAACAACATCAGAACACACCAGGAGAACTTTCCAACGAGGCCCCGGAGGTGGCCCCATGCTGACCCAGCTCCGAAGAGGAGAAGAGAGACCACACCTACAGAAGGACTCTAAAATCTTCCCAAGTTCCTCTCCACAGTGAGAGGTTTTATTATTTAGCATTTTTAGTCTTTTCCTGTGTGTTTGTTAAATAAAAACTTTATTCCCTTTCACTTTCCTTCAAGGAATATTTCTTTCCTGAACCTGGTGGGGGAGGGGTGGATGTAACCTGCCTTCTGAGAGGATGTTCAAATTCAGACATTCCTCTGAATTTTGTCTCAAACTGGGACACCATGTCAGTCATTCCAAAAATCTGCTAATACTTGTGAATCAGCTCTGCAACTATGTGCTCTGCATTTACATACACCATCTTGTACCCCACACAACCCAACATCTGGCTGGTCTTTAAGTAGAAATGCTCACGCAATGCAAAAGCAAAATGATCTATTTCTTCATGCTCTGGCTGAATTGATTGCTGCAACCTTGCAATAGGCAAACCTGTGAAGACTACTTGATTTCCAGTATCTATTTGCAGTTTTGAACACAAGAGATAAACTGAAAGCTGTTGTTACTCAAATAACTGACTAGTTTTGCAAAATTCATATTATGGCAAAATCAAGGCTCAACATTCAACTCTGTAGGATTTAATCCTGACACAATCAAACAATGACGAGCAGGAGAGGAAGGCCACTTACAGGTTTTGAAACTTTCCAATACTCTTGCATTATGGCAAAGGCTGATATGCAAGATTGAAAATATTTTCTCCTCTCATTCCCAAACAAGAGCACAAGAACACAAGCTGTGTTTCAAGTAACTAAGAAATGCATATTACTGCAACTACTGCTGTGACTTAATTGTGAGCTCTTAAACTAATCTGCAATAATCCTCCTCTGTAACACGTGTTCTTAGGTAACCATACTTTCAGCAGAAGCTGCTATCCACTACTTACAGCAATTTCTTCTGGGAAAATACTAACATAAATAGTTGCTGAGGTACCTAGAACAGTTCTGGTAAACATTTACTGATTTTTCCTAAGAGGAAAAAAGTAACTAAAGCTTTCTAAAACTATTCATTCCTTATGGCTTGACATTTCTCCTTCTGTGTCTCACAAAATCAAAAGATTTCAGCTTGTTAATTCTTTTACAAACACACACTCATCTTTCCTTACGCTACAACTTACGTTTCTTCTAAGCAAGGAGACATAAAATATTAAGCCTTAATTTTTCAAGCTAAATATATTACATATTTACTTTCTTGACTCTTGTGGCTTGTGCTATTTAGGAAGAAACAGGTACAAAGACAAAGCCAAACACAAAACAGATGAAGCTCATGGCTTTCTGTACATAAAATCAGACATTTCCAACAGCAGTAAAGTCAAGAAGAACAGGCACCTAAACGACAAGTTTGTCTCTGAGTAGAGGTGAACAGAGGGAGAGTGAGAGAGAGAATGACAGCAAACAAGACTTTGAGTACACACTGCAAATTCAAGTATGGTGTTGATTTGCATGTGGCATGCGGGGAAGTTTCTGCTGCTAAGCAGAAAGGCTGACACTTGCACCACAGCCCTGATGCCTGGCATCACAAGATTAAATATTATTATTTAATATCACTACAAAGGTCAGCCCATGAAAAGCTTTACCAGCTTTATCTCTCTCCATACCACCCCTCAGTGCTGCTCCAAACGCTGGTACGCACCTCCAGCCCCCGCATCTGTGTCTGCTGGCTGATCTGATGGTCAACTTGCTGCAGTTCCATGCGCAGCTGCTGCTCTCGCTCAGCTGAGGGCAACTGCTTCCCATGACCAGCCACATCCGACATGGACAGTCTTTCCCTTTGGGATTGAAAAGGCAAAAGTAAGGAGATTTCAAGAAAAATCTTTATTCAGCTGGAACAGAAAAAAAAAAAAACAGATAAAAGGAAATTTAGAAAAAGGCAAAGAAAAAATAAAGCAATCCTACCTGTCATTGAAACGTCCCTGAGAAGGTATGTTTTGATGAGGAGAATATGGAGAGCCTCCCCAGCCACCATGGGTTCCGTAAGGACTGTAGTCTACCAGGGAACAGAAAGAAAACCACGTTGCATTACTACAAAACCACCCTGTCAGTGGTTCAGCCAACACAGCACTAGACAGAGAAGAAGAAAGGCCAGCCCTCTGAGAACTTTAATGTTTCTCGTGATTAAATGAACACAGAAATACTCCGTGTGACTGGTCTCACGTGCCTAATACATGACTCTTCCTGTATGTCTAACAGTCTGTGACAGCCTTCCAGAGCCTGAGACTGTGAAGGACTTCAGATACTCAGGCAGATGAGCAAACATGGAACAAAACTTACAGACAGGATGACTGCAGTTGTTTTTACTACTGAAGTTCCTAAAAGACTCAGGAATTCATTGATAATTCTGACATAGCTAGGTAACTACAGTTTAAAGATTAAGTTTTCACAGAAGTCAGAGTTCTACTGGTAATAAAGCCTAAAAGATTACTGCCTGAAAAATTTAGAAGCAAGTTTGGAGGAATATAATAATCAAATATTTTCTTAAGGTTATTCAGGGAGCCTCAAGAAAGAGACAATCTTTTGAAGACAGACAGCCATATTACACATGTGATTAGAAAACAGACATGTTGGAAATTAACTACTCCTACTTTTTTGCTTTGCCTAAGAGTACACAAGACAATGGCTGCATTAAGCTTGCAGGAGCAGCTACCCATAACGCAGGAGAGCAGCAGTACAGTACTTCATCGAGATGATTTTGCATTATGTATTTGGGAAAGTGCTAAGCTTCTGGATGCTGCTACTACATATTTAAAATAAGCTTTGTATCAGAAGGACTAGCAGAACAAAGTAACTTCTTCCAAACAGCAACAACATATCACTAACAAATACACTATGTATGCACGAACATGCCATGGAATCACTCAATAGCCTGACTTGGAAGGGACCCACAAGGGCCACAGAGTCCAACTCCTGGCCCTCCACAGACACCCCAACAATCCCACTCTGAGCTGAGAGCATTCTCCAAACACTTCTGGAGCTTTGGCAGCCTTGGGGCTGTGACCATTCCCTGTTCAGTGCCCCACCACCCTCTGGGGGAAGAACCTTTTCCTGATATCCAATGTAACCTTCTCCAGTCCTGTCCCTGGCCACCAGAGAGAAATCAGGGCCTGCCCTTCCACTTCCCCTCAGGAAGAAGCTGTAGACTGCTATGGAGTCTCCCGTCAGTCTCCTTTTGTCCAGGCTGAACAGACCAAGTGATCTCAGAAAGCTGTGGCAACCTTGTTCTGAATTCAAACTTCTCAGTATAACCCTACCTGAGTTATTTTAAGTGGCATTCCCACACACCACACCTGTATTTTTAAGACAAGATACAAGTTTACAGGGCTTGTCTTTAACCTGTACAACACTGTATCAGTAAAGAAAATAGCAACAGCAGGCAAAATCCAGGAGCGCAGATCATACCTGAAATGATGGATTTCGTGGCAGCTCCCTGAACCGCCATGGCCTGCATGGGCCCAGAGTTCTGGTACATGGCTTTGGAAGTACGAGAGATGGCCCCAAATCTTGACACAGTTGGTCGGTCTCCAAATGGAATGAGGTCATCGTCCCCCGACTCGGCCGCACGCCGCTGCATGTCCAGTCGCTGCTCACGCATGGCTTTACTATCCACATTCTGCACAAGACATGGAAAAGGCACTCAAAAACTCATTCAGAAAGTAACAGGTTCACATTCCTTTCACAACAATTTGGTAAAAGTACAGTAAGTTCATCTTGTATTCTCTATCCCCTTCACGTTGCAACTAATTTTCCTATTCTTCAGCTTCTAACTCCACTGTCAGAGGGGACCTCTCCTTAATGGTCTAACTTAAGATGGCCATTACTACACTACAGTGAAAAAGCTGCAAAATTAATAGTGATCAAGTCTAGATGAAGAGAGCAGGAGCAAATGGAAACTGAGACAGAAAAAGCCTAATGAGAAGAGAAGGAGGGAAAAAAACATCTCCCTTATATAAACTCAAAGAAGAGATCAGTGGGCATCTCTGAGGAATACATATTCCTTCTAGAATCCAAAAGAAATTGCTCTGAAGCCCAGTGCTAAGAACTGTGCCACCTAACAGCCTGCAAATGACTCAGAATGGGAATTTTTCAGTACAGCACTTACTTGGACATGTCTAGCATATCTTTTCAGGCATTTTCATTAAGCAGCAGTACTGTTTGGAACAACCTGGTTTCTAAACGAGTTTTAGACTCAAACACCTTAATAGGTCAGCATATGAAGAGATAAAAGTGTTCACTCTCTCCTCAAAGAGCTGAGTTAAATCTGAAACCTATCTGTTGGTGACCAGAAAATGTAACATGGTAAGAATTGCCAAAATCAAGTTAAGACTTTGCTAAAGAAGTAAAACTCTACACAGTAAAACAAAAAGAGCAAGGTAAGCAGGGCCACTACACCACGAAAACTGTCTAAAGGCTACAAACTTTGGTACGGTCCAATATTAAAATAAAACTCTGCAAGCTTTTGGCGGGGATAAGGATTGCTAGAAACAGTTAAGATAACGTATCTGAGGTAGGAATAAAGGGGTGAAAATCACAGTAACAACTACATTGGAAGCTAAACTCAGGAAATGTAATACTTGGAACTGAAACCTTAGGGAAAATCTACTTTGGAATTCTGGCAAAAAAATACATTTTAATCTCGGGGACATTGGCTGCTAGCACCAATTTTAATATATTTCTATTTGCTCAGTAAAGCTGCATGTCAACTGCAGAATATTCAGCATTATGAACTCTCAGATGATACTATTCCTGTCCTTGAAAAAAGGAATCTCTTATGAATGATTAAAAAAAATATACTGAAGAATTAATTCAGTAAAGGTGTCCTGATAATTTTTTCCTGTGAGGAGACAAAAACTGAAAGCAGCAGAGATCCCATTTTGCTTATCTGAAAACTAGCTCTGGGGCAGAAGAATACTTTGTTTAGCCTTGAAAAAGGAGGCTGCTTCTCCAGAACCTTATTACTTCTCTTAATTGAGCTGCAGGTTTTTTTGCACAGTTTTCTAGCAGCAGGGATGAAAGCCAAGAACTGTTTACCAATTCCTGGACGCTGGCACTTGGACAGCAATAAGCTGATTCCAAGGAATCTCAGTACTTGCCCAGGTCAAAAGTGACAGTGTGGTAACTCCAGGCAGCCACACTGTGTAGGACTGAGAGCAGGAGGACAGGTAAAAAAAGGCCAAAGCTGCAGAAGAAATGCAGTTTTTTGCTCTGCTTTTTTCAGGAGAAAGCCTCCTTTCTGCATCCATTTCCAACAGTCCCTTCCAGGTTTTACGAGGAAATCAATTCAGCAGACAGAAAAAAGACAAATTTAATTCCAGTGGGGCAGAGAGAAAAAGGGGGAGCCTGTTTGAGGAGAAGCTGACAAAAAAACCCCTGATTTATTTAAGTGGTTGCAACAGGTGAGCACCTGTCCACAGAAGAATGAATTCTGATTAGAAATGTTCCCCCTCACCTCTTACTGGCCAAAGAAAGGTCACTGTGACTCTGACAATACAAAAATAAAAGTCAATAGATCACTTTTGCAGATGGGAGATGAAGGAGAAGAGATGAATCTCTGTAAAATAGTTCCTCAGGCTTAACAGTCTTTTCTCTCGAAGAACTTGAATGACTTCCTATGTGTATGGGCTACCAGCCTACTTCTCATGTTGAGTGATGCTTGAATGTTAGGAAGAAACTGAACAGTGGTGGTATTTCAGACTCCTCTTCATTTTCTTCTCCATTCATGATTCCCAATAGTAACACCCAAGCAGCCCCTTCATTTTGTAACACTGACCTAGCAAAAATGGAGCAGGCACAAAACAAGATCACAGCCCACCTCCCAAAAGGGCTGAAGGAGCGCAGTGCAGAGTTAGAAATTGCCTTCAAGAAGAAACAGCCTCGTACAATGTTTTGACTGTGTTTTTCTTAAAAACTTCATGCAAGTTTTGGGTATTCTTGTGGCCACAAATCACAGTCCTTCAAGTAGAAACTAGTAACACCCTTAACAGCAGTAACAGCCACGTTAAATGGAATTAATTGCCTAAAGTTTAGTTACAGCATCTTCCTCTGACAGAAAGAAGTACAGGCAGCAACAGATGGACATGCTTTACTAACAAGCTGCCATGACAGAATAATTTTTGCATTTCAAGTAAGTGCAAAGAATAATCCTTGCAAAATATTCTTGCTAGCCATGGCTTCAGAGCAGAGTGGTTATCCTGCATCTATATGCAGAATTTTGTACAAGCTACACAAGGGTAGCTTATAACTTTGAAAACAAAGTGCTTCACACACCTGCAAATGCTTTCTGTGACTCCAATGCACTTTTGAGCTTAAATAAAAGCACTGCCATCATCATGGAAAGCAAATGTAAGTCCTTCCCAACCCACAGAAATATCCACTTTTCCCTGTTCTCCCCTTATCCCTGCATACCGCCATCTCCACACTCCTTGCTGCCACAACATCTTTGGGTTTTGCATCTTTGGTTCCAATGTAGGAGCCGATGGTGTCACAGGACCAGGGAGAGTACTGGCTGTAGTCATTTCCTTTGTATTTCCCAGCTACCTTCAGGTCTTCATCCAAGTACTGTACAAAAACAAAAATCTGGTTCTGTAAGTGAGGGGAAGAAGCAGTTTCACAGCCATCCCGGTTTACTTCGACAGCAGTGAACTTGAGAAACACCACCAGGACTATTTTTTATCAGATACATCACTCTCTGGAATTAGGCCAGAGAACGCATGAAGTGCGTGAAATTCTGAGCCCCTGGCTATGCTCCCAGTGCTGACTGTTCAGTTGGCCAGTTGGTGCTATTTTGACACTGGTTAAAAAAATAAATCTCTATCAAGCTGTTACTTCATTCTAAATATGTCAGAGCAAAGTCTAGTAACTGTGAAGAGCGATTACTTCAGTTAGTAATGGCTCAAAATTAATTTTCTTCATTGCACTGAAAGCAGAGAGCTCAGGACCAGTGGTAGGTCAACTGCCAGTTGAAACACGAGACTGTACTACAAGGGCTTCCCACCTAGGCACAAAATCTACTTGTCCCAACACTTGCCAGTGCTGTACTGTTCTAATTTTCTTGTAAACTCTGAAGTATTTTCTAAACATGCCAGTATCTCATGTTTTTGTCAAAATATGCTTACCTCCTCTGAGTGAAAAGGATGAGGCAACGTTGGTGATGGTGCAAAAGGAGGAGGAGAAATCACCTTCCTCTCTTCTAGCTGCGCCATGATCTCTTTCCTTCGTCGGTGAAGTTCATCCAGGCTGGGATGAGGCTGAAATGGAGACAGGAGAATGTTTTAGAGCTCCTGAAGCATTAATGCACAAAACAAATAATTTTCTAAGTGTTGCTCACCTGAACAAAATAAGGCAGCTATATACTGCAAGGAGAGGGAAATACAGAGGATAGACAGAATCATTAAAGTAACAAGTAATGATCACTTTGTTAAAGTCTACCTGTTAACTTTCCCATAGGACATACGTGTTCCTACATTGGCCAGCGTTAGTTCAGGACACCCCACAAACAGGGAGTGTGTTCCAACTTGGCAAAGTTCCCACTGGAACATGTCCAGCATGGCAAGTCCCCATTACAGTCATATAGGGTAAATTGGTAGAACTCTACAGATCAAAACCTAGTCACGTTTATTACTTACTTTGCAATAGAATTAAACACAGCATACTCAAACTGATAAATCTGTAAGTTACATTAAAAACACTTCCTGTACTCAGCAATAGGATTTAGAGCCTTTAATCTGAATGACCTGAGTCCCAACTACTCTACAGAACTCACCAGCTGGTGATTTATCAAAACAAGTTTGTAAACTTATACTAGGAAGACCCTCCAGTTAGCTAGCTAACTAGAAAAAATTCAGAAGAGCAGAATTTTTAATTCTTTTATCAAGGCAGATAGGTTTAATGTTTACTATTTAGGTAGAGAGTTGGTCAGTCACAGATGGGCAGTACAAGAACGCACACATGACCATTTCCACACACTGTATTTACTCTGCACTTGAGTAGCCCTCTCCAGCCTAATCTTTGCCAGAGAAGTCAGAGACTTCCAAAGTGAATTACAATGCTTTTCTACTTTGAGCACTAAAGCAGCCTACTTTTACATATTAACATCATTACAACTGCAGAGGGGACCAGGAACTAAATTACCTTCCAGCTTTGGATCCACTCCTAAAGTTCAGACCTTCACAAAGGCCACCCCCTTGGTACAAAAACATTAAATTCCTCAAGCAGGTTTATAGTTTCTCTCTCAAAACAACTACAAAAACGCAGCGTAGAACGCATACCCTGTGGCACGAAGGTCTGATCTGACCGAGATGTGGAGCCACTGGGCAATAAGCCTCTGTTTGCTGGTATCTGTCTCTGGACTCGGGTACGTAGAGGGGCACGGCCGCCTGCGGGACGTCGATGGGCACCGGGCTGCCCCGCACCACATCCTCGCGCTGGTAGGGTTGCACGGGGGGGTACATGCGGCGGCCGTCGTAGTGCGGGGGGTACACGGGCTGCGCCAGGGCCGGGTACCCCTGCGGCTGCGGGTACTGCGGGCTCACCACGCGCTCCGGCAAGTACGGCCCGTAGTGCTCCAGGTACGGCGCGCCCGGCTCCGGCACCGACGGAGGAGGGCGGACAAAGCGAGACATGGACTGAGTGGGATAGTACACTCCTGAAGCAAGGCAAGGGGGGGAAAAACCACAAGATACAGAAAGTGATTACCACAATTGTCCACAAAAACCGACCGCAGAAAACCCTGAAGAAGCAAAACTCGATCCAAAGCTCAAGTGACATAGTGTAATTACCTAAGATACCAGCACAGTGTCAATGTTACAGTAGCTGATGAAAAGCTGGTGAGACTGAGCCCATCACAGGTGCCCCACAAGTTGTGCCAGCACATTGAATAGAAATAAATCACCAGAATGTCTCTGCAGATTGCTACAAATGCTTTCAGCTAGGTAAGACCTAAAAAGTAAACTGAAGATTGGCCTGTACATCCTCATCCATGCAACTAAAATTCAATTTGTCCCAACATATCAGAGCCACTGGCTGGGTAAAGGAACTTGGATTATTAGGATATAAAGTTATCTAGAGATTTGTTCTACATCTTGAACAGGAGAAAGACATTTCAGAACTGTAAATCACCAAAGACTTCTAAGATCATATTGCCTGGTTATCTGAAGATTTTATTATTCTATCTGGGATCTCTGGATAATTTTAAAATAAGCATGAATATGTGCATGACATCAAATTTTGTAGACAACTGAGATGTTCACTAGCACATAATGAACAAATGTAAGTAGTTTCTTTTCCCTGGAAAATGCTCTGCAACTTTCTCAGAAATGGCTTCTCCCATTTTGCCTTTCCTTTGTAGGGCTTTTTCTGCTTTCAGCTTCCTTTGGTCTTCCATTGCTTATTTTTCTTTCATATTAACTTCACTATCTCATTTCTCTCTGCAACCTTACATTGCCTAAGAATCATTCCCTGTTTTCATATACATAGCCATATCTTCTCTCTTTAATCCCCTTCAATATTATCTTTCTCCACGTGCTCTCTTCAGAGTTTTTCCTCTCAGTTCCCTTTTTATGATGTTTTCTCTTTTTTTGAGCACTCTTCTCTAATTTCATTTATCTCTATCATCACACACATTTTATTTCCATTTTCCCTGAGTCAAATTGAATTAATGTTTACCATACTGGATCCCTGATCCAGCCCAGTTAGGAAGAACTGAAGACAAAAGGACTTGAAACACTTGGACAGATACAAGTATTGTTATCACTTGCACTGACGTCCTCAGTCAAGGCATAAAATCCTGCCAATTTCCATTTTATTATGATGTCACCACATTAGCGTCTTTAGTCCATGTCATTTGCAAGACAACTTCAACTTAAGGGCTTAAAATCCAAAGTGGGAAGAAAGACTAAAATCAGCCTGAGGATGAAAGAGTTTCATGTCAATCTTACCTTGCTGGTAGGGCGCTGGCTCAAATGATGGGGCAGCTCCTCTGGGGTCTTGATAAAACATATCTGCTTGTTGTGCATTGTACAACTGAGACCCTCGTGGTACCATCTGCAATTGCTTGGTGACAGACACTGAGGGCAGATCTGCTGGCGCCCGAGCAGGCACAGGATGAGGGTTCACTGGCAAGGCAGAAATAGAGCTCTTGGGGACAGATTCCAACCTAAAAAGTGGAAAGATGCCACTGCTCATTAATGCTTTGTATAGCACACATACTCTACCACACTGTTCTCTGTCTACACTCCACCCTCTGAAGGCTTCTATCACCTTCTCCAATTAAAATATAAGCAAACAGGGAATTAACGCAGTTTAGAGTTTTAGCTTTAGCTTTCTACTCTACTATGTAATCGCTAAAAAAAACCCCAACCAAAACTAAGAACAAACACAACCCCCATTCTGTTTCTTTATTAAAGAACTGGTTGACTTTGTTTCTACTCCACATTTACACACACAACAATTTGAACAACAGGTAGGAAGACCCGTACAAGTCAGGAGGGGATCCAGGGGCACTGCTACTCAGATGGTCCATCTTCCCTGGCTTCAGGGCAGTTTCATAACCGGAGTCAGTCCCTCGAGAAATTAGTTGCGTCACCGTGCTGCCTGTTGACACAATTCCATTTGGCAGAGCAGAAGTTTTCCTATTGGGCAAGTCCACTCCCCCTTCCTCTGAGAGGATAGCTCCTGAAGGCAGGCCCACCTCATTCAGCTGGCCCAGGGAGGCACTAAGGGGTCTTCTGGGAACGAGACGCTTGTTCATTTTACGGAATCTTCAGAAAGAGAAACCACATATCAAAAATTGAAACAAAAAAAAAGAAAAAACCCCAAAACAACGCCAAGTAAAAGGAGCTGTACTTTCAAGATTTTTAAAACATGGATTCTACTGAAAGCTTCCTTTTAGTCAAGCCCCCCAAGGGGCTTGTGAGAATACCTCTTAGAATACAACTTCCCTGATAGCTGCTCTATTAATAGCAGTTTCAATCAGAACAAGGATGGACTTTTAATGAAAAGTACATCGAGAATTCACAGGTAAGCTTCACACAGCAAATTTACAAATCCTACTTTCTTGACACATATGCATCTCAAGAGAAGAAAACCAAAACCAAGCATCACATAAAGTACTACTATCACATAAAATACAGTAACACAAGCTTCAGAGTAAGAATCACAGGCTGCTCAAGCCTGTTTTATTCAGAGAAGAAACTAATAGCAGAAATTAAGTGAAAAAATATGAAGTTATATCCTTTTGCTCCATTTGTCCAATAATAAGCCAAGTGTTTACTACCAAGTGATATATTTTAAAGCACAGGTCAAGATTTATGTTACTATATCAATATGCAGCATACACCATTTCTGTTGTTTGATAAAGTGACCACAGAGATAAAACCTCTATGAACATGCAGCAATTCCAAAAATCTAACTGCTTCTGACTAAAGCCTGAAAAAATACAGGCATTTTAATCAACATTCCACAAAAACCAGTAGGTCAGTGGTAGTGGAGAGCAAATTCCAGAGTTGAAGGTCCTCCACTAAATACCCTGCCATTAGTTCAGATCCCAGAATGCAAGTGTGAGGACATATTTGCAGACCTGAGTGCTCTTGCTGAACAAGAGGCTATTTCGTCAGCAGGGTCGAAGCCAACACTTTCATATCATAAATAACATTCAGAGTGAGACGGGAACCCAGACTAGGAAGGTACACACATTACTGCAGAAAAAGGTGGCAGTTATTACTCAATCTTCAGATAATCTTTGTAGCTGCCCACATGGATTAACAGCAACACAACAGAGCCAAAAAGGGGTTTCACTGTTGGGGCTGTATTGGTTTTTAGATGTTGTTGCAGTCTCCACATGTGCAGGACATACATTAATTTTAAAAAGTTCAGTACTTGCGTATGCACACAGGGTCTTTATCCCTTGCTAAGAGGGGGATGAGCTGCTGTTTAAGCAAGTTTAGATTATAATTTGCTATCTGAAGCATTACCACACATTTCCCCATAACCTTCCTCCAAACTTAAAGCCATAGAGAGAGATACAGGAGTCACACAGCACCAGCAATGCATATTATTCACACTAACCATTTTTAAAGGGAGGAGCACTAACACAATAGCTACTTAAAGGAATTAAGCAAAGATAAAAGGTACAAGGAACAGTCAGAACTCCCAAGTTCCCCAACCACCCAAAGAAACTGTTGGAATCTGAAACTGAACAAACATTCTCTTCAGCCCAGGACAACATTAATACCAAGGCATGCAAATCAGCCTGGCTACAGCAGGCCTCTCTCACCTGCAAAGCTGACAAACAGTCCTTGATACATACAAGTGGCTCAGAGGTGTAACGCTGACCCACCACCCAACACAGGTTAACAAAACCATTCCAAACAGCACTACCAATCTCCATTTCATTAGCATGATGACAGAAGGCAAAAAACCCTCCAACGGTTTCTGCAGCACACAAGTCCTATTCTTCGTTCATGTGAATAACTGTCTTTGTCATTCTAACACCACACACTCTGCTCTTCTTTCTTCGTGTTTTGTCTATGCACTGCATGCTGGCTATACAGCCCATCAACTGACATTAATGCTTCGAGTTTCAGATTAAGAAAGGAAAAAGAAACACTGCATGCCAATTCCAAACCTTTGCAGTGTTCTTCTCATTAAAAAGCACCTTTTCTTTCAATTATTTTAGCCCAAAAAGCAAGAAACAAGCTAATATACTACATAAAAAACACAGTGTAATTATTTCTTTTAGCCCCTAAATAATCCATTTTGCTTAAAAAACCCCCAGCATCTTGCTCTTGCATAACTGGTAGCCCTCCTAAATCTGTAATGAATCTAGATTATTTACTGCAGGCTTGATATGACCATCATTTTTTAACTCTACAACAACAGATGTAACCAATTGAAGGTTCCTGCATGAAACTTTCTGACAGATTGCACAAAGAACTGTTGCAGGAAAAAATCTTGGAAAGTTCATTTTTAGCTCTTTGGAGAGCTAGCAACACATTCTTTACATCTGGAAAACTGCCAGCAACCTCCTTGAATAAGAGGGGAAGATGAGAAGTACCCCCAAATAACAGCCACTGTGAACGCCATCACACAACATGTTTACTCACACAAGAAACGTAAGGACAACAGCCCACCTCCAAAAACCTTGGGTAACACTCGTGTAACATCAAACTTCCAGAGCTGCGTTACTGCTGAACAAAGCAAATATCCTGTACGGAAGAACAAGTAGCTCCATAACCTAAGAGATGACTGTTACAACTTTATCACATTACTTCTTGCTGGTTTAACAGCCAGGTTATACTCCTTTTCCCCTCATTCCTAGATATGAGAAATAACTCTTACAGACAAGATGAAACAAAGACTGGACTGCCTTCTCCTAGCAGAGGTACACTTACTTTTCCAGCTCCTCCTGTGAGTGTGCGAAGGTGCAGCTGGCCCCTCGGGGACATCCTCCTCTCTGCTTCATGTCTCGGCACATGTATGTCTTGTACTTGCTGTGCTGAGGGGGCTGACAAGGAAGAAACCAGGTGAGATACCTGAACATGACAGTTCACTTAACCAAGCTGAATGTATCATCTTATCAAAGGTCTGATGTTTGACTGTTGATAATTCTTCAAATTTTAAGTGTTTCTGGAATACCTAATACGAAATAAATTATTGAAGTACTTGTGTTTGGTTCTTCAACAAAACCAACGGATTCAAGAGTACGTATTTTGACAACTAAGTCACTCTCAGGTTTCTGTAACATTTTTATTCAAACGCCTTACAGGAGAGCTTGACTGGAACACAGCTGCACATTTTAGGGCACAGTTAAGTGGACAAAACTGATACAGGATGAAAAAATTACAAATAATCAGATATACTCTAGCAATAGCTCCCACCAAGGGAAAGGTCTGTAAAAGTCAATTTGCTTTCTGAGAAGCTCAGCGAAATGTGTATATCTGTAAGAAGTCACCTGCAAACTGATTTTTTTTTTTTTGCCATTTACAGTAGTGAGAAGATCCAGGCAGGGTGAATATAAGCTGCACTGCCTTTTACTGGCCACTGCTGCCAGGCAGCACAACTTTACCCAGTGCTCAGCAGACATCCTGTTCCCACTCAGGAGGCTCTGGGTTCCCCCTCAAGCAGTACAGCATGCACCCGCAGGTTCTGCACAACAACAGCTCTCGCTGTTTTCCCCTCCCTGCTGCTTTCCTACTGCTTTTTGTTGTGCTGGTGACAGTGCTCATTATCCAGCCCAAGTAATGCAAAAAGTGAAACAACAGAAATAATTCACTTTTATTTTGCCTTTTTTTTTTTGGCAGAGATAATCTTTTAACTAGTTGAGCTCCCCAAACCAGCTCTCCAAGAGGATGAATGCCAAAGCCAGGGAGGAGAAGGACTGGGACAGGCAGCTCTGTATTTCAGCAGCATTTACATCAACTGAGCTACACAACAAAATGAGATCAAAGGAATGTGTGATAAGGTAACTATGAGATAAGCTAATGTATAATATTTGGCAACATAATTTCATTGCTGAAACAAAAAAAATTGTTTCAGGAACTTAGATTGCACCTTCACATGAAGTATATTCTTAAATCTTTCAGCCTGACAGACCACTAAGCACACGTATAAGGATAATTTCATTAACAGAGAAATACGTCATGTTAAAAAAAACCCAAGAAAATTCCCCACAAACCACAGCAGCACCCCAGCACCCCTTCCCCACCCTCTACTCAGGAGGGTTGTTATTCATTTCCCTAAGCCTGCAGCTGGATCAGACTGTTCTCCTTCCACCCTAGTGAGTTGTGAAAATTAATTCAACAGGTTTTGGGGGTAAATATGTGTTTTTTCAGGTTTTTCCCTTTCTTGTTTCTTTTTTGATAAATATGACCCAGCAGTGATGTTATCTATCAGCTCCTTGTCAAACCAAATCTTTCCAGATGACATCACTAAACCTCTATTACAGGATACAGCCAATAAAACATAGGGGTAGATATTTCCCAAATGATTTCGCTTTTTACCTGTTGTTGATCTGTTCCTTTTTTGCTGTGATTCTGGATATAATCAACTAAGCCATGAACCACAGTCCTCACAGCAACTAGTCCATTTTCCAGTTGTTCCCATGTTGGAGGTGGAGCATCTGTTGCACGGACAGCAAACACAGAATATAAAAAGAAAAATCAGAAGGATGATCCAAAACCAGGTACAAAACTCTTCATCAGTATCACAAAATTTGACTAGGCAAGTTTATAAAAAATGTTTTATCAGTAGATAAAAAGCATTCAGCACCTTAATTCTGGGACATTTAGCTCTTACAGAATAGAGGTATCTACAAACTTAAGACTGAACTGCACAAAATACCAAATGAGCCAGTAAGACTATTATTAGCATGTCAAATTATTTCCTTTTACAAGAACTTTCACATCTCAGAATTCCAGAGTAAAGGCACAGTACAAGCTCTTCTCACAATGAAAAACATCAGGTTCAAAATCCCTCTTTGCATTCAGACTCCTGGAGGTAAAATCACTCCGTATGAATATAGTCATCACTGGCCTGATTACACAGGCACAGACATGGAACAGTACCAGAAATTAATGCTTCTCATGTGGAAAAAACATCACAAGGCAAATCTATGAATCAGACCACCATCCAGAACACTGTGAATAAATTGTACAGTCTCAATTCTATAGGAGCATCTTTTCTTTTTACCCAATTTACTTCTCTAAGTTTTTGAATCTGTTCCAGCAGCTGACACTCCCACTGTGTGCCTGCACACTCTGCTGCAAGGCACAGTACCTCAAAGTGCCTTTCAAGATCTTTAGCAGAATTAATTACATTATATTCCACTCACAGGGACTAAATTCTTCCAGAAGTACTTCAAAATGCTTCCCTGCTGTTCTTTAGGCAACTCAACAGTACAGAAAAAACCACGAAGACTAGACTTGGCTAGTGAAACCAAGGAAGGCTATTAGTGATGCCATTTTCCATACCAGTTTTTGCTAACAAATTTGCAGTACACAGGTTTGTCCCCAGCTTGCTCCAATATGAAAGATTTAGGAAGGAAGCACTGCATTTCCTTTAGCTGTGAAGTACAACTCGTCCTAATTGGAAAGGAAGTTTAACTTCTGTTGGTTTAAACAAATATAAAGTACAACTTTTCATCTCCTGAAGTTGTAGTTTGTATCTTTTTACTATTTTGATATATAATATTGATTTTACAAGTTTTAGCAGGTATAAAATAAAACTTCAGCCACAGGACTTTGTTCCGTCCCTTCCTTTCCCCCTCAGGTGGTCCATTCTCACAGCACTGCTTACTTTTTCAACCATTTCTATCTTTCTCTCCTCTGTCAACAGCTTAGGTTTTATTTTCCAGTTAATTTTTTTTTTCCAACTATCTTCCTCTTCCCAGACTCCTTCCTACCTTTGCAGAATTACATATGAACAAGAAAAATACTAAATTCCATAGGGTAACAAACCATTCTTGTCTAGACTGACTTTTACCCAGCTTCTCTCTATTCAATCTATCAAAATTCTACCATGGAATCCAAAACTCTTAAGCTGAGGAGTCAGGAGGATGTTTCCTTACACTTGATGATCAGCTTTCAATCCTTGAATAGTGTTAAGCTCATCTTGTTAAACTTAAAGGTTTTCATAAAAACATCCAGATTTACCTGGACTGGGATCAATATTTGCCAGGAGTTCTAGGTGAGGTCGAAGACGATTCAGGTTAGCTGGATCTCCAGTCCTCTGAAGAGCAATAGTTAATTCCTGAACACTCTGCGCAAATGAGGCTGGGGTCTGCAACTTAAAAAAATTATCATAATTAACCTTCTACATGCATAGCAATCACCATGGCTTCTGAAGGCTGCTCCACAAGCTCACAAGAACTGTCTCCCAAAACTGGAGGTAAACATCTTTCACAGAAGCCCATTTCAGGGAACCCATTCTATTAAGGATGCACAGTTCTTTGACATTGCATTAAATTACACCTCTAAATAGACAAAAGAAAGGCTGGTATTATCGCTAGCAATAAAACCCATTTCTTTTGAGTTGTGTTGCCATCCAGAAAAAGAATGGGCCATAATAGAAACCATTTAATTTAGATTTCTGGAGAGTCTAATATTTCCAGTCCCCAAACCAACAGGTTTGCACCCTGCTTTAAACCGAGTACAGTTTAAATAAAGCATAAAATAAAGAACAAGATGGTTGAAGGAAAAGATAGCTAGCAACGTTCCATTTCCTAACATCACATAATCCAGTATTTAAAACCCTTAATTCTTCCTAGGTCCTTCAAGAGATGTTTGGAGGACACTTGGAAAGGTGGGCAAAGGCATAAATACACAGTAGACCCATCTTGAAGCTAATCCTCTCACAGAGCAGACAAAGCAGTTGTTTCGCAGCTTTCGTAGCCATTCAGCAAGGTTCAGTTCTTCCTACCCAACTCAGGCACTTACAAATGAGTCCCCTCATCTAAAAGCCCATCTACCCTATGTTGCCTCTGAATGCAGAGAGATCTGGGCATTTCCACAGTTCAAGTATTTTATTTGGCAAATGTGCTTTCACCTCTCTGTCTTACTTTGGATATAGACTAGGGGACTCTTTTTTCCAACTTATGCCCTAACTTCCTGCCTGAAAACATGGACCATTAGCCTCTGTCACTACATTGGCACTTATCAGCTGTTCATAAAGGTCACATCCCAGTTGTTTAGCTAAACTTTGTGGGTTTCCATCTGCAGAAAGAAGTAAAGTAGCAAGAAATGTCAGGATGGTAGAGGGAGCAAGATTCATTAGGTTACAAAGATATATTCTAATTACTTAGGGCATAACGAGTTTTGAAATAACAGGACAAATGATTAATGGGCAAGTCCACATGGGCACAGTTTCTAAGTTCAACGTTACAAACATTTAAATCTACTGCAGTGGCAAACAAGATGGACTGGGCTGACTTCAGGTGGCTTTACCTTGTCGATGATACTCTGCATGTGGGATTTGTGAGACTGGTCTCCATACAACAGCGAGGACCACTGGTCGGGTGCGATGCGCAAACCTGCTTCCATAGCTATCTGAACTATCTGGGAATCATGCTCCCTTCTCAGAGCTTCGTAAGTCCGAAATTCCTCCTTCAGCTGCATCAGGGAAGAATCCTCATCTCGCTTGGTCACCTAGTAAGGAGAAATGAGCCAAATACAATTTAGCAGGATACGCCCAAGATTACGCCAAGTCTGAGGCAAGTGATGTCTTCAGTCAGCAACTAAGTCCTTCTCCCAAACTAAAAACAACTATGATACTACTCAGTGAACACCAGTTCCTACTTTAGTAGGAACATACTTCATAGTGTGAAACCACTATAAAATGGATACAAACCATTATTTACTTGCACTCTGACTCACATATTGGTTGAAGTGTCACGCTTCCTAAATGACTTTACAGCATCCACACCTTCAATCAAGATATTTTGTTTCCATTGCAGAATTTTGCTTGAGGGTACAATTAGCAAAAACAAAGCATTTTTCTACTCATTTAGCAAAAGTGAATGACATTTGAGTTAAGCATCCAGTAACAGATATTAAATACTGTAAAGTAAATTAAGCAGTTCAAGTTTTCTTCATACAGCTGACCCAAAAGTCTCCTATTTCTTTGATTCTAATAACACCACAACTGAATTAACAGAATTGGGGATTTTTCAGCTTTAAGCCACTTCTAAGAAGTTAAGTATGCTGCCTTACATACAGGTTTTGTAACTGTGCCTCTACGAAACCAGACAGAGGCAAAACCTAACTTTACAGTTTCAGGTCACTGTTGCAGCCTACACTACCACCACAGCTGAACAACAAAGAACTCTCTAAATCCATGTGGGATTTAATGAGCAATACTTTCTCTAACTACACATATTTTTAGGCACATTTAATGTTACAGGACAACGAAAATTGGAAGTGAAAACCAATGGCATTTTCATAGCATTATGAAACCTCCAGGCAGAATCTTCTTCATACCTTGAAGCACGAGGCTCTGTACAGGAGCTGGACAACATGCCCAATGCTAGTTTTGGAAGCCTGAGGGAATCGCGGCTCCAGTCTCTGCACCACAAAGAGAACCAAGACCTTTCGTGACAGAGCAGATCCATCTTCCAAAGCCAGCAGAACCAGCTTCAAAGCCTCCTCTTGCATTGCTGAGAGTCAGGGGAAACGCAAAAAGACACAAAGGATGAGAGAAGCCCAAGCAAAATTTTTGCAGTTACTTGTTCACCTACAATTGGGATTACAGCTAAAAACTCCCACCAACAGACACACAAACCCACGGAGAAAAGAGGGAGCTGAGCAAAAAGGGAGGGCCAAGAGAGAAGGAACCCTTCCAGATTCCCTGACTGTGCCTTAGGAAAACACAACTTCTTATCTTTAATATTATTATCGTTATTATGATTTTTTATATTATTATTATTATCATTAATATTACTACTACTATATCATCTATTTTGGGTATCATCTGATAGTAAGATTCCTTTATTCCTGTCTGTACATCTCTTGATCATTAATATGAGTTTTCAAAGTGTATTGCCTATGTCCTGCACTTATCCCAGAAGAAAAAGGTGACAGGCTAAGGAAGAGCAAGGTTCATTCCCACGCAAGTAAAAAAAAGAAAAAAAACAAAACAAACCACTGAGTGCCCACACCAATCAACCAGGCTGCAGCACCACTATTTTGCTATGTAACCAGCCTCTCTCTTCCCTGAAGTGGTGTGAAAGTTAGTATCTCAAAGTTAGCTTTCATCTGTTTCAGTTAGGAAAAGCTTCACTATTTTTTCTTTAAGAAATTGGCTTCATATTTCAAGACTCAACAAGTGAAGTCTGTGTTTTCAATGAGGAGATGACTTTTTTTTAAAGCAACATTGATTTCTTGCTAGTATTTTAAGCAAAGGAATTTTATTCATAAATACATAACTTCTTAGAAATGTGTACACATAACTGTAACAAATCTATCCCCACAACTGCTTTCTATGTTTATTGCCCTAGAGAAGGGAAAGAAGCCATGCCAGTCACTTCCAGTAACCGTATTTTTTCTAGAAAGGTCTTCAAGGAATAGCAAGTGAGAAGCAACATGTCATTTATCTTATGACAAGAACAGAAGGACACCTATTCTGAATTTTACAGAAGACTTGAAAAAGCATTAAAAATACGAGAGAACCCAACAGTAGCAGCCCAACAGATACATAATTAATTCTGAGGACTACTATTAATAAAATCACTTAGGCAATTGGACAGCCATCTATCAACGGCTCAATTCTAAATTGCTTCTAGTACAGCTGTGATACCTCGGTGTCACCTACCTGGCCCAAGGAACTGGCACCCTCTAGCTCTCACTGCAGCCCAGAGGTTGGAGGAGAGCTGCTGAGGGTTTTGATGCTGCAGAATGAGCTCTGTGACTGTTCTTTCACCCAGCGACCGCGCTGCACGCATGGCTCTGATCCGCCCTTCCTCCTCCACCAGCTGGCAATGGACTAATGTCACAAGTTTCCTCTGCATGGGACGGCTCAGCACACTCTGAGTAGTACTGTTAAGACCCACACCTTCAAAACAAAACGAAATAGAATAATAAGCTACCTTATATTATTCTTCTTGTGCCAGCCTTCAGTGACTGTACTGGACAAGTGCAAACCTAGTTCTCCAGGTGTCCATTTTGTCAAAGGGAATACACTTGTCAAGGCATATCAGAAGCTCATTTCTGCTGGTTTGTTTCACTTGGCAATAAAAACAGTTTTCTGGGAGTCGCCTTCCCCACAGGCTTAAATCTTGTGATTGACTGATCTGGCTTTTTAAGAAGATGGAACCTCTAATGAATTCTCTCTCCATGTTGGTAGTTTGCCCCACACCCTCCCCTACAGATTCCCAGTTCATCCCTTATTCGTGGCCTTTAGGGATCACTTGGACATCTGTTTGTTTTCACAACACACTTAGTTTCTTGCCTACGTGTGGTACCTTCACTGTTTTGGTCTAGAGCTCATATGAGTCCTGAACTGCTTGGGCCATGTTTGATTATGTGCCAAAACTCTGAATCAAAAACATGCTGAGAGCCACTTAATTCAGGTTAAAAGAACGAGTGACTCACTAGACATACAGCTGCCATGCTGAGTTTGTACAGCCAGACGTTGTTCACTGGGCCACCACTTCCCAGAGTGATACTGCAGTCACACTGCACCGGTCGCAAAAGACTCCGACAGCTTCTTAAAAAAATTCATTTTTGAAAACCTGATGCCCATGATGCTCAACTCCACTACCTGGGCTGACAGACTGTCCACTTCCAGCACATGTAATATATATAAAATCCATACTCTTCAACACAGTGCAGGTTTGCTAACTTAGAATTACCCAGATTGACTCAGCTCTTGTATAGGACCTTGTATAAACAAAGTATTACTTATAACTTTCCTTATCTATCTTATATGCGGTAACTTTCTCCTATCAGTTTATTCATCCTCTACAGAACAGCTGCATTACTACAGTTATCACAAAGCAGAACTGAAAAAAAAGAGGGCAAAATTATCTATTTTTACTTACTCTGCGAAGATCAAATCAAAGTTTGTCTCAACTCACTACATCATGGCCAAACATCTCAGCTTTTCCTCTGAATTATTTTTGACACCTTCCAATTCTACACTCCCCTCCCCTCCATGAAAACATAACCTTAATGCTTAAGAAATCTGTTTCAATTTGTTTCTAAACTAGGTTTATATCCATTTTTCAAACATACTATCTAATAATTTGGATCGTTTGTTTTGCATCTTATTTGGTTTTTTGCTTTCATTTTCCAAGGAAGCAATGCAGGAACTACCTCTTGCGCTGCTGAGTGGTTTGAGGTACAATGCCAATTCTTCCACACACTTCTTGCCCTCCTCATAATGCTTGGTATCTTCAGCTCCACTGCATAAAGTAATTGGCTGCTGCTCAGGAACCTGAAGAGAGATGACATGTACATCTACTATGAATATGCATAAATAAATGGCAATCATGCTTATAAGCACTTATTATTATAATGCATTTCTTGGGGTTTTTTTTCCCTTCTGTGGTTTTTCTATATTAGTAAGTATTTTTTCAGCTTATTTACCGAATAAACAGCATAAAAAACCCCAGTGAAAATGAAAACCAAAAGACAGAATTTATGTTTAGTAGACTTCTTTTATTTAGCAGCTGAAAAGAACTGGAAGCAGAAGGCTTAACATGGCACTTCCTATAACTATAAAACTTTGACTAAAATAGAACACATTGAAACATCCCCAAAGCTGACTGGCCAAAAAACTCAGGGGGGAAAAAAAAATTAGTAGAACCCTGGTCTGCTGGTAAGTACAAATTTGTATCTAGGGCCTCACAGCTCTACAATCATCCCGGGATAAGTGACTGCAGTTACTTAAGATTACTGGAAGAAAGACTTAGCAGCAAATACACTAAGACACCCTTGGAACATATTCTGACTAGACCCAGTTACGAAGTAGCATGACCAAGTTATCCTATGTAGTGCACACAAACACACCCTGTGAGTATTTATCTGACAATCGCGGCTAATTACGTTCTTGGGGTTTTTCTGTTTTGTGTTGTTTTCTAGTCAGGTGACATTTATTTCTTCTTCCGGACATTCACCAGAAATCAGGATTTTTCCAAGGGATTTGGACAATCCCTCCCCCAAGTTACAATTTTGTTTTTACTCTCCTCTTCATAAATTCTTAAAGCTTTCATCAAATTTGGGAGTGCAGTATAGCACTGTACTAACACTTCTCGACATCACTGTTCAGCATTCAACCCAAGATGACAGTACAGAGAATTGGAATTCCTCAGAAGACTAAACACAAGCACTTTCTGCACATGCTGTCAAAGTGCACATAGACCTCGGACTTCTATTTCTAAGTCAATCCCCATCCCAGTGGCAATAACAGCATGCTAATCCCACATAGCTGCTTACAGGGACCAACCCAGGCCTTCAATCTAAAAGCAAAAGCCTTTAATGCTTCAGTTAAATACAGGTACAAACCTGCTCACCTTCATGTGTAACCCAGCCATGGCAAGAGCAGCATTATGACGGCAGCACCAAATAAAAGCAGAAAATAAATATAAAAATTATACACACACGTATATAGTTGCCATCAACAACGTGACCAGCTTTCCTATAAATTTTAATAGAAAGCAATGCTTCAGCCATATGATCACACTTCTCCTTAGACAACAGTCTCACCATGCTAAGTTTCTCATTTGACACAGAGCAAAATAGAAAGTTACTGTCTTGCCCTTCCAGCAGGCAAACAAAGAAAAGTCTCAGAGTGCAACACATCGGCTGCAATTAACGTAGTTAGTATCATCCCCAAACTAACAAACAAGATAGAGGCTGTGTCTGATCTAGGCTTTCATCCCTACTTAAGAGAAAAACAAACCCAAGTTCAATCACACTGAGACAACAAGGTTAGCCTCGATACTTTTCACTGTTGGAAGTTAACTTGTGATGTTCTGTGGGGTTTTGGTTTTAATTTTGGGCCAGCATTTGTTCGGGGTATTTTGGGTTTTGGGTTTGAGGGTTTTTTGTGTCTGTAAGCAAGAATACTTTCAGCAAAAGGAGATTTTGCAACTCCGTATGTTAGAGTGATCAGCTGTTAACTGTCACAACAGCGTTAAGTGGTTTCTTGGGATTTGGGAAACAACTATTAACCCCTGCAATATTTGCCTGCACCATAACAGAATATTCCACACCTCCTTTTTACAGGCACTGCCATTTTAGCAGTCTGCTCTTGCCAGGGAAGTTACATAGCAGAAACAGCTTTTTGAGCAAACGACACATCTCAAGCATTTGTGCCCAGACACTGCACCACCTCTGCCCTATTTACTGCTGTCATATATTTTGTGCAAATTCCTACTTGTTCCTGCAAGCATTCCATCTGGCACCGGTGACAACCCAAAATCCAAGACAGCAACCCCCAGCAGACAAAGGGGGCTCGGAACAGATGTGGGACAGGAAGCCACGTTCAGCCCTGGATTTCAACCCTGAATTGAAGTGGGTTTAGCACACATTCAGAGCAGTGCTTTGGAATGCCAGACACAGCACAACTCCACCAGCGAGACACAAGGACTGTCTAGGCAACTAACAAAAAGCTTCCCCTTCCCCCAGGCAAAAGCTGGCAGAGAAAAACTTCCAAGAGCTAATCAAGCTATTCAAACACTATCTGTGAATTGCTCCCATTCCTTCTCTTTTCAAGGGAAGCTTCAGTGTAAAAATCTAAATGCTTTGTACAACTGTACTGTTTGCAAAATGAGCCCAAAAGAGATAAAACTTTCATCTTAAGCTGGAGTAAGTGTAGTACTGAAGAGTAAAACAACATGTTTTTTCTGTGGTTTCAGGAGTGTTCGGGAGAAGAGAATTTATTTCTCACGCACACACACTTCACTCATGCAGTGCACCTCACAATTAAATTTACAAGTAATTTTCCTTTTGCTGATTCTATTATATGCACTTTCAAGACTTATTTTAATATTTTAGGGTTAGAATGATTATAAGAACAGCATCTACCAAGAGAAAAATCAAAGCCATAATTCATAAAAGTGACAGGAAATGTGCATTTTGACTTTGGTTCCACCATGGGATTGCTGAGGGACAATTGAGAAATAACTGAACTCCAAAGCATTTTCACTTCTCCTTCACAAAATATTCTTTTAATAGCATGCATGACCCTATGGTCACTGCTGTTTACAATGCCTCTCGGCAGCCTCAGAATAGACGGCCCACAGAGTGAGCTCATTATTTTCACCCTCATTCCATATTCCGTTCTCTCAGACATCACACCCTTATGACAGTTTCCACTGCAAATATATTCACATCATGTAATCGACACCTCCCAAAGGGGATGAGAGCAAGACAAAAAAACACGATCTCAGATGTTTAACTGCTTTAAATCTGTGATGGTTTTGCATTTGGCAATGACTGCAAGTATCCTGGCGGTGGAATGTTACCCATCAGCATGGCTTGTGGCTGTGGGGAGAGACAGGTTATGACAGCATACGGAAGGGGACCGGAAAAGAATGCTAGAGCATCATCTCATACCAGGCAGTGGTTTTGAAGTGGTGATTTAAGTGCAATTTGATGAAGGAAGTCAGCTTGAGTTGTCAGTAATTACCATTAGACGTCTAATTGCACAGAATGAGAACATGTTAAACAGAACAAACCCTTTTTGTATGGTTTGAAAACTCTTTCTAGCAATATTTCCCACCCCCTAGCTGCAAATGAGTGATTTGCTTCCTGGCAAAAGAAACCAAGCAAAACCCAAAGCCTACCATCCTCAGTTCTTCAAAAGTTTACTTAAAGACAACTTTTTCACAGATAATTCCTCTTCTGTGGCACTGCATTTCACCAAAAGTTACAATAAAAAATTATCAAACATGCCTCTAGTAGCTCTGCACTTGCAATCTTCCCCTTTTGAAAGGGCTGCGAGTTAAGATCACTCCACCCAGTCTCTCATCATGCACAATTCCAATGCCCAGTGTCTAGAATCATATTTATCATGCCCAGCAGGAGACTGTGCCAAAATTAAAGCACCACAGGCATTCCTGCCATTCTACATCACCTGTTTGGAATGAGCATGCTGCTGTTTCGTGAGTTAAAAAAACATGAGGGAAGAGCTTAGGTGACAGGTCCATGATTAGGTACCTTCAAAACACTGGCCAGGTGAACACTTAAAAATAGTTACATATATGTGGATGCTTGATTAGCTAAAACTCAAAACCTTATTCCCACAGGAACAAACTTAAGGGATTCCTTTACCCAGGAAGTCTAAGAAGCAAGGTATCCTCTGAATACCTTGCTGATTTGTGTCCAAGGCCATCGTGTCTCCCCCCCTCACAACTCCTGCTTAGGCACTATGCTATGTCCAGCCTTCTCAGGAATAACAATTCTCATCTTCCCCTTATGATCCCTTTCCCCCCCTCACCTTATGCAGCCAAACTTATCTAGACACGGTTTGAACTACCTAATCAGAGAGGCTGTAGCTATCCCATCCCTGCAAGTGTCTAGGGCCAGGCTGGACAGGGCTTGGAGCACCCTGATCTAGCGGAAGGTGCCTCTGCCCACAGCACAGGGCTGCAATGAGGTGGCTTTTAGGGTCCCTCCCAGCCCAAGCCATTCTGTGGTTCTATGACCACTGCCTTCCAGAACAGCCCCTGTAACCAGCGTTGATGTGTACCGTGCTACAGGGGAGCAGGCAGAAATCTGACTCTGCAACAGTGAATTTTCACACCAAGAGTGGCTATAACCTGGGCAACAGGTTTCATTTTCAGAAGGGGGTGAGGAAAGGGAAAACTGAGGAAGAGTCTAATTCAAGTAAGAAACCAACTCTCTTCACTGTCAGAGTAACAAAATCTATCCAGAGAGAGAATGCCACTGTCAGAGAAATATGTTACAGCGTTCCTGGGTGACTCTGTGATAAATTCAGCATGTTTTCCCCGTAAGTACAGTCCTGCCTATTTCACCTGCTGTGCTTGTGCAGAAGCCAAAGTGACTTGCCCTGGAATCCTGTCACTGCTGCCAGTCACAGCAGAATAGATTTGTTTCTTTAAACTTCCTGGCCTCCTCCTCCTCCAGCAAAAAAGCACTTAACACGTATAAATGTGAGAATTCCTCAGAAGTCACTCCAAAGGGAAAAGAACAAACTGTTCTTCTCCCTCACAGATAAAAGCTTCCGTTGTGCTTTACTCTATTTCTTTCTAAAATGAAACCTGGGTTCTATGGAATTTAGCATTTACAAATAAAGTATTATAGGTCTCTGTGGACTCAGGTTAAGGTGTANCAGCGTTGATGTGTACCGTGCTACAGGGGAGCAGGCAGAATCTGACTCTGCAACAGTGAATTTTCACACCAAGAGTGGCTATAACCTGGGCAACAGGTTTCATTTTCAGAAGGGGGTGGGGAAAGGGAAAACTGAGGAAGAGTCTAATTCAAGTAAGAAACCAACTCTCTTCACTGTCAGAGTAACAAAATCTATCCAGAGAGAGAATGCCACTGTCAGAGAAATATGTTACAGCGTTCCTGGGTGACTCTGTGATAAATTCAGCATGTTTTCCCCGTAAGTACAGTCCTGCCTATTTCACCTGCTGTGCTTGTGCAGAAGCCAAAGTGACTTGCCCTGGAATCCTGTCACTGCTGCCAGTCACAGCAGAATAGATTTGTTTCTTTAAACTTCCTGGCCTCCTTCTCCTCCAGCAAAAAAGCACTTAACACGTATAAATGTGAGAATTCCTCAGAAGTCACTCCAAAGGGAAAAGAACAAACTGTTCTTCTCCCTCACAGATAAAAGCTTTCGTTGTGCTTTACTCTATTTCTTTCTAAAATGAAACCTGGGTTCTATGGAATTTAGCATTTACAAATAAAGTATTATAGGTCTCTGTGGACTCAGGTTAAGGTGTACAGAGGTTTGTTGGAGATTAAGGGACACTAATGAGACATATGTGCTCCTGAAACTAAACCCAGAAGTGGAAAAAACAAAATGGAACTGGTTTCAACTGAAGTTGACACCTATTCATCCTTTGAAAGCTGGATTGCTGCTCACAGACCATTTTTGCTGAAATAGCAGAAGAGTGCACTCCCTCAGTGGGACATTTCAAAATCACTAGTTTCTCTAAAGTACCTTTTTTTTTTTTCAAAATTTTGTCCTTAAGTAAGCCTTTTTCTGTAAAAGATTTTTTTTTAATGGCCTTACACAGTCTATTGGAAAATAGCAATCATTTCCCTGTCCTTCACAGCAAAGTAGTGTATTTATTTTCTAGTAGTCCAGTGTCTGGTAAACACTACAACAGCTGCCAGGACGGGAAAGGGAAGAGAAAGGAGAGCAAGTTATATTGAACACTGATTTCATTCACACACTTATTGAAATTAGGAGCTGGCAGGGAAGGTGGTTCAAACTTCTCTTAAGGGGAAAGTTTGTCAGTAATAAATACCCAGCGAGGATCCATGGTTATCGTTACAGGTAACAGAATGCTGGGAGTAGCAATCAATCAGAAATAAGTGGCAAAGAATGTGGGTGGGAATAATGTATCTTTTGGTGGCATTTGCAGCTTTGAGGTCACGATGAAACAAGGTCCTGTGAATCTTAATAACACAAAATTTTCAGATGAAAAGGGAGCACAAAATGTCATTAGTGCAAAGTCAGAACCTAAAGTTTAGAGTGCTCTCAAGTCAGACACTATACTATAAAACCTTTCCTCATACCTCAGATGTATGGATGAGAAAACTCTGGCTGGCTAACTAGCAAAACCAGAAAAAAATTCTCAGTTACCTATACAGAAGATGGGTTTCCATCTCATTTCAGAGAATCTTGTTTTTATAAAAATTTTAATTCTGGCAGAAGTCAAGTTGAAGTTACCATAGAGTTTCTCATAAAACTTAACAAATGCACACAAAACAACCAAAAAATGCAAGGGGAAAAAAAAGAAATTTTTCACAAATGTGGACATTCAGATGCAACTGGCACTATTCAAGAAACTGCACAGAGGAAGGAAGAACATATAAGAGAGAAAGAGAATTACAACATTTTTTAATGACATCATCCATAGATTTCATACTGCTTGGAAGCTCTTCAAAGATGGCAGCATATCACAGAAATGGGAGTGCACAATCTCACTGCCTCCTCCTGCAGAGCAGGATGAGTCACTTAGCACAGCCAGAAACACCATCTGATTTTGAGCTTCTGAAATAACCTCTATGCCATCTACCACGAAAGAAAAACATCAAATTAGCCATATTACTTGATAAACTAAGAAGTGGCAAAGGCATGTAAGTCCCAGTACCTAATGGAACTGTAAGTCCCAGTACTCGATAAAAAGCACCGTAAGAGCATCTCTCTTTCCTCCACACCTTTTACAGCTCTTCCACAATTCTTTCCTTTCCCCCAACCTACGGATCTCATTGAATTTTCCGCCGCCTTTAATTTCACTTAGCCCAGACACTGAAGCAGTACAAAATAAAACAGGAACCCCTTTCTGGTAACTGCATCCCATCTACACTTTCATTCCTCACCCATCAGTCGTCCCTCCTCTCTCAGGACCACAATCCTGCCTGCGAGCCTTGGAAGGTGTGGGCCACAGGGAGCTACCTGAGACCTAACATCACAAAGCTTCTGCCAGCCCAAGTCTGTGCTGCAACTGACCAGGGTGATGCCGCTTTCCACAGATCCCTGCCCTTTCGCGGGGCTGCTGTCAGTACCAGTGCCACTCATTCCCATCATATTGCCACTTCAAATGACCTCACCAGTACCTGCTCCAGCAAAAAGGGGAATCTCAAGCAGGCTTGCCACCCTCACCAATAGGGATTTAGAGTAACATGTCAGCTCAGGAAGTTATATTTCCATTGCATAGTTTCAAATAAGGCCGTTTAAAGGCTGCTACCAGAGAGATCTGTCCCACATCCTTTACACTCCCCTCTTGCTTTTGGGACAACCGACCACAGGTCCCACCACTAAAGCAAATAACCTACCACAGAAATATGTCTTCCCACAAAATAAGCTCACTGATCCAGCTCATTCTTTTGGCAGAGCATGGCTAGGTAAGAACTGGGGAAGAAGGAGGGAAACACAACAAACCCATTCTGGTGACAGCCCACGGAATTAGATGTAACAAAAAATCAATCAGTGACCAGCAGAATCAAGATTTAAACTATTGTTCTAGGCATCTTTACTACTTCTTGCAGACATCTACAAAAAGGTAGATGCCTTCTCTTCACATCATTAACCCAATATCATGTTCCTTATTATTCCTGACTTGTCCTCCTGAAAGAAGGAAAATACTGAAACAGAATAAAAAATAAAAAGCAAGCATGGATACCTGAGCACCCACGAGTTGCAGCAAGGCTGAGTTCACAGGAAGGAGTTCAATGTCTGTGTTGATAGTGGTCTGGTCAAAGGGACATGCCTTACGGTGGAGCTTGTTGAGGCACATCTTGCAGACAGTGTGGCCACAACCCAAGCTGATGGGCTTCCGGATTGTTTCGTCGAAAGTCTGTGTGCAAATTGGGCAGGAGAGAAAATCCGTCCATTGTGGAGCTTGTACAGGCATTGCTTCAGGAGTTAATTGACAAGACAAAAATCTAAAGCACAGATTCCACTGGAATCAAAATTTTGCAAAAAAGTCTGTTTGGTTTTAAATATCTTCTGTAAGTACAGACAGTCAGCACATAGTGTGAAACATAACCTAGAAGAAAACAGAAGCACAAAGTTAGCATTCTGTGCTGGAACAGGCACGTGAGCTCCTTTGTGCTAGGGAAATAACCACTCGTTGAGGTGCAGCTGAACTAGGAGTGCAGTTCTGACATTAAATACAGGACTGAGTCACAACTTGCTTTAATTCCAGCTAGTCTCTGGCACTGGAAAAGCCAGTGTAAACCATTTCTGCTGTTATATAGCTTAAAATAAATCAAGACAGATAACTACCACATTCAAGTTTTAAGACTAATTAGCTTTTAGTTTTTATGTTCTCTCTTTATATTTGAGCCAACTGGCATCAACAAAATGCAAGTAAAAAACACAATTCCACTAATCCACTTTTGTACAATATTTATGGAACAAAATAATTAAATAATAATTATTTAAATAATTTTGCTTCATCCAAAGCCTCTATCACAAGCAACCTTTCTTCAGAGTCCAGTGGGCTCTGGATTTGCACACGACAACTCTGGAAACGTGCGAGCTGCCCACGGCTCGAGGGGGATAGGCAAATGGCTCAGGGTCAGTCAGGCAATACAGCTGCAATACAGCTCTCACACATCACTCAGTGATACTGGGTGCTGCTACTTCAGCACCTTCACACAACCTGATCTGTACTGAGCTGCACAGTACCACAGGGACCCATCCAGACACATCTCAGTTACCCTGGGAGTCTGCATGCACTCCTGCATGGAATTCAGCATTGGTAACTTGCCCTCTGTCTGCCATCCAAGCACGTCCGTCCTTCAAAAGCTGGACAACCACTTCTAGAAGTCATTTATGACTGGATGACTGACAATTGTTCCTTAACCGTTCCTTTTGTAACCCCAATTTGTATCATTCACTGCCTGCCTAGAGATTATATGGACAGAGAAAGCAACATCTTTACTCTGTTGAGAAACCACACTGAAACTAAAATAGAAGAAAAGCTGGGAGGTCTTTATTGCTTGGTACTTTCAAATCAAATACTAAGATCAAACATTACTCATTATAAGGGAATGGAAGATAAGATATCCCTTTGGGACAGAAAAAAAGCAGAACTCATATGAAGAGAAATATAAGTAGAAGAGTAGATGGATCAAGTGATATGAAGGAATCATTATCAAAAAGAAAATTGGTAATAAAATAATTTCTGATGTCTGGCTTACTTTCACCAGCGGAGCTTGGGAAAAAAAAGTGCAAGTCACTTATTCACAACCAATTTTTCTAAATCAAGCACCAAAACAACAACAAACCCCCCACCCCAACTCCCCATAGATATTACTTTCTCTTTCCCACACAACACTGGCTTCATTCAGTGTCAAACCAAGGACTGCACACTTGCTTGCTAGCATCTGTTCTGATAGAAAGTTCCTCCAAGAGCAAAACAGCAACTTTTTATCAAATCTCAAGCTTAAAAAACATGTTTACAATTAAAGACTAAAGGTAAAGAGAGAAACTTGATATCAGGACCGGTGCAATTCAGAGTCAAGGCATTTTAAAACAGAAAAAATCTAATGCTATAATAGAGACTCTGAAAAGCCTCTGCCACTTTTTTTCTGGAAAAAAAGCTTCTTTTTTTCAGAATTTAGTGCAATGTTGCTCACAGTTAACATCATTTTGCCAAGGTAAACAATTAAGTGTAACTAGTTAAGCTTTTAGCCATGTTCCATCAAACACCTAACCTTAGCTCCAATGCCAATGAAAGGGAGTTGTACTATGACAATCCCTCTGAGTTCCTTCCAACTCAGGACGCTTTATGATTCTAGGGGGAAAAAAATTATTTCTCTCTTCAAAAGACAATATACAATGCCACACAACCTCTGGCTCCCAGCCAATAAGGAATCAGTAAGAAATCAGAATTACCCAGGCAGGGTGGTACAAGGAAGAGGCACCACATGTGGTTAACCCTACCACCACCATCGCTCGACGACAAGATGGCAAGGTTGCTCAGGGTCCCTCCTTCCAAAATACCTCTTTAATGGTAAATCAGTCATTTTTTTCCATCTTGTCAGCACACAGTCAAATCATTCCCATTACTACTGTATCACCATAACCCAAATGAAATCTTATATGCTTTTAGGTTACTTCACTGAAAGATGATGACGTAAACCATTCTGCAACTTTACTTTCAAGCCTTCCCCGGCAACCTGCCCTCTTCTGTACCGAGTAAACTTTGGTAACAAGCATTCAAGCTAGAATTATTCTTTGTAAACCAAATCTGCAACAGAAATTGCCCAGAAACTCCACAAAAATCCTTCTGCAAAGAGCAGTTACACAGCTTGATAAATCTACTGTATGTATGGCTGTGCTATGAAGTATCATTTGAGGTTGAAAATTTAAGAGCTGAATCATAGTTCTTCCTTTTGACCACACTGCTATTAGAATATCTAGCAACAATTTCCCAGACTCCTCTGCAATTCAGAAACAAACTGAACAGTCTCTTTAAAACAAATTATTAGCCAAGCATTCAGGAAAAGAAGGTTTTTACTAACTGGAGAGATTTAAAACCAGAAACTAACATGAAGCTGTACCATGAAGTCTAGAAAGTAGATGTGAACACTGAGACTCCACTATCCCAAGCTGTGAACTGGAAGAAAGGAGTTGAATGCAACTTTAACGTTAGTTAACTAATTAAAAAAAAACCCCAGCAAACAGAGCCATGTTGCTGCCACCTGTACCTCTGGCATAATGAAATAGGTCATATTTATTTATAAACTCAACACCTGAAAGAGAAGTTTGGGGAGTCTGGAGATGGAGGGACTAATTAGTGGCATCCATGATCCCATATCAAGGCAGGTCTCAAAAGGCTGGGGAACAAGAGAAGCAAAGCTTATATGTAAGTGCAGCTCTCAGAGACTCCACAGCGTTTGCAGTTGTATCCTGGTGCCTAAATGCCAAAGGAAGGCCACCGACAGCCCTGACAATAGAACATACAGCTGTGAGAAACCTCAGAAAGTCATCTATTTCAGCACAGTCTAGCTGCTGGAACAGATGGCTAACTGGTGTGATGCAGCCAACCTTTTTCCCACAGAAGAAAAGAACAGCTGTTGGAACAACAAACCCTGTGCTGCTAATGAATCTCCACAGCAGATCAGCACAAAACTGTGGAATTCCTCCGGTCCCACACAAGACAGGAATGACATCACAGGGACTGAGGATTCACAAGCCACATGCACACAGGCTGGCACCAAACCAAGCACCGCTGCTGGTACCAGAGCTTTCCACATATATGGTCCTGTTTTCCTGCCAGATCTTCAACCTTCAGACAAGGGAGCAGAGCCAAGCACTGAGGTACAACGTAAATCTCTTACAGGCATAAAGCTCACACATGTAGAGAAGTGAAGCTGCAAAAGATACCTACGCCTTGCATCAAGGTTTGTGACTTACTATGACCTTGGAAATAACTGGGAAAAACCCAGTCTCTAACTTCAAAGAGCTACTTTAAACAGGAGACATTACAAACAGCAATAAAACAACAGAAATAAAACAGTTTCATTATCACTGTCTGCATTTGGACCCATCACCACTACAGAAGGAGAACACTTCCTTGAACATGTACAGTAGGAAAAGTATATTCACTTTTACAGTACAATGCTTTTTAAATAAATGTTTCTCTTCAGCATTATACCAGAGGTGAACAGAACACAAAGAATGCAAAAATTTATAAAAGACATAACTATTTAAATAACCCGCCTCCCAATAATATTACAACATTTTTAACCCAGCCTCAATTCACTAAGTATTTCACACTCAATGGCTTCTAACACTGTAAAATGTATATCCATAACACTTCTTTGTGCATGATTGAAGTAAATAGATATGTCAAAACCCAAGAAAGCAAAAAACTAAAAAGACATATCCACAGTACATAAACTGGAAGACAAAAAGTTGTAATTAATAATGAAGATGCCCCAAGACACAGACCTTGAGTACTACACTGAAACCAGAGACAGATTGATTTCGCTGTTTCTGAGTTTGAAAATATAAAATACCTGTATGCAAGTCTTGTCCTCCTGTTAGCCCTGCATAAGCTGTTTCATCCACATCTAGAACCACCTGGAAAAATTTCTCCTCTCTTCTAGGCCTCCCAGCCCCCAAAAAATCCTTGAAATTCCATCCTTCAACCCAGACTGGAAATGTCATGCTGTAATCAGATCAGTGACCTGTCTCCTCTGGGACTCTGCCAGTACTTCAGAGAAAGACATGATCATTCCATAAACCACTGGAACAACCACTCAATCCTTACTCTGCTGGACTACAATGCAGAGGGCTGACGTAGCCTCCTGTCCAAGTTGTGTTCTCTGTGGCAACCAGAGTATTCCACATGTCCTTTGCAGATTCAGATCTTCACAAAAAGATGTTTGTAAAATGCAGACCAGTCTGTACCAACATCCACTGGCATCAAGTTTCACACACGATGACACACAGGAAAACTCCTCTGCTTTCAGTTTGAATTAAGCGCACTCTGAGGGAGTCCTTTGGTGCAGGCACCAAGCACACCCCAAATTCTCTCACAAACATGTTATTTGCACCCAGAACGCTCCAGCATGGACGCATCACATGCTGTTTCGTCACTACCAAGTTTGAACTGCTCTCTCCCAGCAGCAGCCCACAGTAAGTCATGTCACAGTTTAAGCAGATGACTCAGCACCCCTAAGGGGCACCCTTGGCTCAGCTCCTGCCAATTCAGTAGAAACAGCTCTTAAGAGCATTTACTCCCTCCTGAGTTTTATGCATTCCCACAGCATTTCATCACCCAAACAGCATCATCACCCTCTTAACCAAAATTTGGTTAAGCTGAAGCGGTTTCATTTTTGCTGAGTCTTGCTCCTAGCTAAACCAAGCGGGAGCTTCCTGTCGCAGTTACCAGTGAACACAAGCAAAGCCTGTCTAGTGCTAAGCCTAACACTACAGCAGCTCCTCAGAGCCAAAACAAACTCAGGCTTGCCAACCAAACTGCTCACGCAGATACAACCCTTGAGTAATCTATTATTTATTCTAATAAAGAAAACACCATTTCATTAATTCTTTTAAAGACTCTTACTCCTCGATAATAACTTACACTTTTCTGAGAAAAAGCAACCAGGCACGGTTCTCTCTTCTGTGAGACCGGTTCTGTAGTACATTAACTACTTCAAAACCTGACGCTTTGAGATTAAAAATAAATCAACGATCTAAATTAAATTAACAGACAACAGTAAAGCAACTCCTAACTCACAAGGATTACCAGATACCCACAGTACAATTCCAGACTGCAGCTGAACCTCCTCCATTCTTCTGTAGTGCCAAACAGGCAAATTTTTGCTCGTGCTTCACAGAACCTTTTTGTTTTCTACTCCAGTGTACTCATTGTAATGAGCAGTATTTCTGAGGACACTTAAGTAGCTTTCTTCTTTCCCATGAGAAAATACTTTAAAAAGTCCTGAATTTCATTTTAGGAAAAAAATGACCTGACAACTCATGGGAAGCCCTGAACAGCTAGAAGTAATGTGTTTTTATATAAGCACCCTGTACTGCCAACTTCACGGTTCACAGAAGAGGATAAGTCATGCTAGCTGTGTTTTCCATATCCAGCTCCACAGAAAAACCTCTGAAGAAAAACTAAAGAGAGAGGCAAAGTCCATACCTGAACAGAGGTAGAAGAGTAGGTAGAATAAAAAAGCTTCTTACCTCTGCCTAGGAAGCTCCATGAACAACACATACCATAAGCCCAGAAGAATATATCCGAGAGATTCAGGGCTTTTTTCCCCTTCCTGTTTGCTCTCTCAAATTTCTCCGTGAACTCTCCACGGGCAGCAAGTGCCGGACTTCCTCATTCCGGCTGCACGCATGCGTGCTGCGGGCACACACCCAACACCGCCCAACGCCGCCCACAGCACAGAGCCCCAACAAAGAAATCCCCACCCAACACCAAAACCCGGCAAGTCTGTGGGCAACGCATATTCCCACCCTTCTTTCAAAGCGTTCGCTGGCTTTAGCAGCTGTATAATAAAGCTCTTAAAAAAAAAAAAGAAAAAGGCAAAGATAAAATCACGAACATCATCCAAACTATGTCCCCAAGTAACTGAAGCTCAGTTAAATCAGATTCAAGATCTATATTTTCTTCTCCTCAGTAATTTTTGACTGTGAAAACAAAGGAAGAAATTTCTGTAACTTCATGCAAAAGTCTCTTACTTGGCAGACTCAGGGAAGTACCTTAGGAAAATGGGGCCAATGAAGGAGAAGAGGTTATTCCTTATTTGAGGCTTCCTGCCTAGTAATAACACAAAGAAAACAAGAAAACCAAACAATCAACATCACAACTCTACCACAGTACCTCCCCAACAGACACTCTGAAAACAATTTACAATGATTTAAGCTTCTCGACATCTTGTGAGGCAAGACCTCATGTCTTCCTACGGAAGAGAAAACTGATGAATGAAATTATTTATACAGTGTCTAAAAGGAAAAACATGGAATGAAACCTGATATATAATTTTTGAAACATGATATATCATTTTCTTGACCCCTATTCTCATCCAACATTCAATCACTAGTCTTGCACCATTACGGTCATGAACATTAAAAGACAACACACACGTAAACAAAATTTAAGTGTTCTTGCTCATGCCCTCCAAAATATAAAACCTGCATGTGAATAAAATCGTAAATTTTCAGGGAAGATATACATGTCCAGTTTCATAACTTCTGGTTGATATTGTACATCCCCTACAGCTTATTTAAAAGAAAGAGGAAGTGACCAATTCTTAATAGCAAACGGTTTTATGATCTGCAACCTAGAAAATTTTTTCTACCAATAGATGATAAAGTCTACGGAGTTAATAGCACACAACAGCTCTACAACATGTTCCTTTCACTTCAAATTACGAGTTCTTGCATCTGTCAATGAAAACTGTAACAGTAACACAATGATTAAACCAGTACTTTAAAACAAGGAAAAACCAAACAGATTAAGAGGAAAAATGGCAGAAGGCACTTCAAAAATCCACAGCAGTTTTCAAGACAGGGACTTGAGTTCAACTGCTCAAATCCTCAAGAGCTCTCAATCCTGCTGTCAAGGAGGCAAGCAAGGAATTTGCTTTTCCCAGAGCAGATACATGTTTGAAAAAAGCCATGGCAAAGGTAAAGAGGACAAGCTTGGAGAAGTCTTCAGATGCACGGGTAAAGACAGATACTACCACTCTGTGCCAGCTAGAGAAGTCACTACTCTTTCTTTCTCATTCCTTTCTAAGATGTTCCAGCTGGACTGGTTGCATAGCTGTCCCAGCTGAAGTTTTAAATATAGATCTTTATTAATAAACACAGGTAGGCAGAAAAGCGGGTGGACAGCAATTACACAACCAATACCTCATTTTAACTAAAACAAGGCAACAAATCAGCCACACAAACAGCCTGTCTAAAGTAACTTCAAGTAGCAGACTTCAGGAAGAGAAAGCAGTTGAAGTGGGTAGTGCTCTGGATCACCGAGACCAATATTATTCTTTTCCATGCAAGAATAACCTACAGTTACCTGACAACTACTGCTACAGGCATCTGGTAGATGAAAATTAAAACTAAGCTAAGGAAAGGAGAGGGGTAGATCTTGGTGTCACTGCAAGGCCTTTATCCCTCCTTAGGCACGAATCACTGAGACGACCCAGCACAATTCAATGAAAAAGAAAGCATGAAAAAACAAAATCTAACAAAAAAGTATAAAGTAGTGCTTGCCACCCGCTCTTCAGAAATAGCTTTTCTCCCCACTTAACTCAGCAGCTAATTCTGCTTTGATGTCAGTGACACTACAGCTATAGTAACATTACAACTGCAGAGTGAAACAATGAGACAGAAGGGCAGATTTATAGTCTGGCTGGAGATACTGGACAAAAACTGTCCAAAAAAGCCCTCTAACCTATAATACAATCTTTAATAATTATCTCCCACCCCCTGCTCCCCAGCAAACTTATGTAAGAATGCTCTCTCTAAAAAGAAAAAATAATCCAGACATTTTTCTTTTTTTGTAGTGTACTGTGAAAATATCACAGAAAATTTTTATTTGATAAACTTACATGGCAAGAATCAAGGAATAGTCTGAGCTTCCTCCCCACCTCCTCCCCCTTATGTCCAAGTGCTGGCACTACACTTGTCACTCTCCTATTTGTTTTCAAAATGATTGGCAAACTTAAAAAACACAAACCTCCTATGTCAAACATTCCAGGTGCAATAGTAAGGGAATGCTGAAATATACTGTAAGAGAAGTGTTAAGTGAATATAAATGCTACTGCCCAGCATAGGCACCTCTAATTCATAGTTATTGAAAGTGTAAAATGGAAATGTAAAATCCCATTTTATGAAGGACTCCACAAGTATTCAGAAAACGTTTTCAGCGTCCACTTGAAAACTTAAGTCTCAGGACTTCTTTATAGTGTTTTCTTCTTGCTTCTCATTTCTCTGATTTGGAGGTGGCTTTTCTTGTAACTTAGTAGATGTCACCCTCATTTTAAAAATAGATGTCAAATAGCTTCATGTTAATAACATATAATAACTGCTGTTTACATAACAGTACTCTCTAATAAAGCTTCAGTTATTCTATTTACACCTTCAAAGAAATTTATTTTGGAAGACTGCACTTAAGCATCAAAAAGATCTTTTAATAAAAGCAGAAAGTCAAGACCAATGAAAACTAATGAATTTTTTAACAAAACTACCAATGTAGTTGCTTGCCTGCCTGTTTAAGGCACGAGTTCATTTTAAACATCATATAATCACAAGAAGGATTATCTTTTTCTATGTTACATACAAAGCCACCTCTAGACTACTGTGATGTTATTTCAAAAGGCAGTGGAGCACCAAGTTTTTGTGGCACATACATTTTCTCACAGCAGGAGTTTACAATGACAAAGAACATTTTTTTCACCTTCTGAGCCTTACTATAATTCTATCTGTTACACCGTGCTCATAAAGATTTTGATACAGAGTTATTAAATTGTATCAGCTTCAAGAAATCAGGTTCCCTACTTCACGCACCTGTTCAGTCAAGCACGTGACATCATTTCTGCATTATGACAAAACCATATGGCACCATCAGCTCCAGAGAAAAGATGCACATTTACAAACAATGTGCACAACAAAACACTTTTGTGCTCACCAGAACATTGCAGTTTTACCAAAAAATTGAGGCATGCAGCCCGAGGAGTTGCTAACAGAAGATAATCTCGGTTTTCCTAATTTCTCTCCCAGATCAGTCAAGTTTAGCTTCTAAGAGAATTAAACAATAATTAAACAACCTTGGGCCAAGAAGGCCAATGGCATTCTGGGATGCATTAGAAGAGCATTGCCAGCTCTTCCAGGGCTGATCCCACCCCTCTGCTCAGCCCCAGTGAGACACATCAGGAATGCCATGTCCAGGTCTGGGCTCCTCAGGACAGGAGAGACCTGGAGCTCCTGGAGCAGGTCCTGCAGAGGCTGCAGCAATGAGGAAGGGCATGGAGCAGCTCTCACAAGGAAAGGCTGAGGGACCTGGGGCTGTTCAGCCTCGGGAGGAGACCCAGCTGAGAGGGGCCCTCATCCCTGTCCGCAGGGAAGGCTCAGAGCAAGGACCAGGCTCTGCTCCCTGGGACCCAGCAATGGGACATGAGACCATGGGCAGAAATGGATGCCCAGGAAGTTCCACCTGAACATGGTGAAGAACGTCTTTCCTGTGCAGTGACGGAGCACTGGAACAGAGACCAGAGAGGGTGTGGAGTCTCTCACTGGGGATATTCCAGACCCATCTGGACACAGTCCTGTGCCTTGTGCTCTCCAATGACCTCCCTTGAGCAGGGAGGTGGGACCCGATGGCCCACTGTGGTCCCTTCTGACCTGATCCACTGTGATTCTCTGAAAATACCCAAGCTGTAAACACAGAGCAAATCACAGCCACCACCTATCACAACTGTGATAGTTCAGACGAGATTTAGCATAGCAGCAACAGAATGTAATCTATCCAAACACAGCTGCTAATGACCTGCATTGCTTACCATAAACTGTGTTAATCACCTTAGCCTTGTGAGGACCTAAGCACCCAGACTCATATTTGCATTCCACAACCAAGGAAGACAGATACTGAAACTTTACCTACTTGGCGTTTCCAGTGCATTTCCAAACATAGGCTTAGAGCAGGGCACGTCTAAACTACTTCTCAGAAAGCACTCTCCTCACCCATGCTTCATCTCTGCTAAGGACCTAAGCCTATCCCAACCAAACTCCCTTCCTTCCCACATTTGCTTCTAAAAAGTTCCAAAAGATGTTCCAGATCTGTTAAACGGTGGAGAAGTCCTGGAAACAGGGAAAGAATGGGGGAAGCACAGAAGAAGGAACTTCAAGGAGCCACTTCTAGCATCAGTAGACTTTCAAGCTTTTAGGTGTAGTTTCATAAGCAGCTTATTTGGGCACAACCAGGGCAACACAGACTTCTTATGTATTTCTTCATTAATGGAAGCCATCTTGAAAGTATTGACTAAATCTTAACTAGCTACCCAAATGCTATTCAGCAATCCTAATAATAAGGATGACTACACTAACAGGTTGGAATGATGAGAGTAGGTGAAATGGAATAAGGAGAACATGAGCAATAATTTGTGGAATTGTTACTTTGTACTGAAGCCACACCAAAATTATCCAATTTCAAAAACAATGCTAGATTTAAGCAGTGTTTAATGGTGCAAGTTATGCAAATACAGTCAAAGCCATCCTTTCCGCTCACTGTGGCTATAAGTACTGTCCAGAGAAGGTGAAAGAATGCAGCAGTCCATAACTTACATCACCTTATTGGCCCTAGAACCTAGTTGCAAATAAGAAAGCAATTGTAAATGCTACAATAGTCGATAGAAAAATAGCTTACAGGGCCCAAACAAAACCAGATATACCTCTTTGTTGAGTTCTGTAATAGCTTCGCTTGCAAGAATAGCAGGAATATTAGCATAAAGAACGTAAGTTTCACAGATGAGTATTCCACCTGTTTCCATGACAGAGGCTGCAACGGTGTTGTAATAACACAACCTAGTCTACACTACAGCTCTGGAGTCATCCGAGGTCAAGAGGCAGCTGCAGCAGAAATGGCACCAGGCCTGGAGAATTTCACCTCTCTTGTTAAGCACTGCATAAACAAAAAATTAGCTAGTCAACACAGTATACAAGATTTTCTCCACACCTCTAATACATTTGATGTAAAAATCCAAAGACTATTCAGCACTGACAAACCTGCTTATGACTTTAAGGCAGCATTAAATTACCATTCACACAGGGCCTAAAGTCTCTAAGTACCAGCAGAAGAGGTCACACAACTGTTGCTGAAAAGCAGGTTAATTCAGGTACGTCTGACTCACAGTGTAATGGATCCTTACTTGCCTTAAATGATACTGGCAGCCGGTGATTCAATTTGTAGAGCTGCTAAAAAAAGCAGCTCCAGAGGCCAGAAATAGCCCGGGCAAGGTGCTCCTTTTGAATGAGACTTTTCATGCAACCTTCAATTACACGAAAAAATCCCACCCTTAAATATTTTGCAGCCTTGGTGTCAGTCTCACCTTCCAGATTTATAAAAATAGAATATTTACTTTACAGCTTGACAAGCCCATTAAAAGTACCCATGGTTTTACTGAGTGGAAACAAAAGGCTCAAGTCTCAGGTTTTCCATTAAACACCTACTCCTAAATCAGTAACAAACATTTCAAGCTTAACCACAAAAATGAAAGCTGTTGCTTTATGTTTCTTTTTTTAAAAGAGCAAACAACATAAGACGCTCATGTATAAGAGAAAAAAATCCAACCCCCAACATCTCACCGATCCTCCCATCAGTAACGGATAAGAGGTGTATTTATTCTTTGGAGGAGCCTGAATTCAACTAGGAAAAAGAATATCCTACGTCCTCTTATAAAGACTTTTTGAATTATAACCCTAGTTATAGAAGTTTAAAGTTACACAACTTGAAAATCATCCAATCAAGAAGGCAAAATGCAATAATTCTGGGAGTGATCTACTAAAAATCCAGTGCCAACTTGATGAATTTTGCTGCTTGTGATTTGTAAAAACAGTTCTCCTCCAAACAGGGAATTTTGTCTTTTAAAAGAAAGTCCTCTTACTTCCTGCTTACTTTGCATGAAACTTATTCTAAATGGAGCAGTCCACAAAGAAGAATTTTTCTCCTGCCCAGTCTTCAAAGATATATTCATCTCTAAAAATATATTACAACTACATTATTGCAGTATCAGCAACAGGAAAGACGTAAAATAAAAAATGAATAGGACACAATCTCACAGACTACTGCCGGATTTGTGTTACTAAAAAGTACACAGATCTCCACAGCATGCTGAACCAGCCTAATTTTTTAAAAGCAAAGGGTAAACTTGCATTAATGAACTTTATTCACAGAAATTTAGACTTCAATCATAGAAAACAAAGATACTGGACTAGGTAAGGATTATCTAGTCCAGTATCTTAAGGTAAGACTGAAATATGCTCAGAAAGAAAATAACAGTAGCTACAAAATCAAGCAACTCTGTACTTCATTTGGGTGATTCAATTTCCATTAACAATCTCCTTCTTGAAGCAGCAACAGCTCACCATGAGCTTTTAATAGGCATTGTCCCAGATTGCTATGAGACTACAAGTGTTAGAGCCTTCACACACCCTGACTGCAGTGCTACTACCTTGAGAGTACATCCGAACACCGTTTTACAGTTATGGCACACATGGACTACCCAGAAAGATCCTTCCACTTTTCAAATTTCCTACTTTTAAGAGTCTTAAAATACAACTCAGCTGCCCATTGCACCACTGTTGTTGCAGTCCAAGCCAGGACAAATGACAAGCCAGCCATGTACAGCCAGTATTTGCATGATTTGATCATTTAAATTTCCTCTGACTTGTGTTGTGTAAGTCTGGTTAAACAGCAGGTATCCAAATAGATGATAAAGTATAGGAAAGGAAAACTAGGCATTGAAATTCTCTTACCATCCATGCAGTCAACATCCCTTTACACATTCCTGTATTCAGCCACTTGCTGCTTTTGGAATAAAAGCAAAGACAGAAAACTAAAACCTAACGATGAACAATTCAAAAGAGAAAATTCTCAAAATGGGTAAGCCAAAGGCAGGTGTAAAAGCACTAGTGAAGCCCTCATAACTGCACTGGGAATTATTCAGTATGCAAAACCTTACAAGAACAAAGTATTTATACGTATTTATTAGCATACTAGAGTCACTGGATTTCCATGGGCTTACTGTCAATTTTTACTCTGTAATGACAACTCACATAGCAGCTTGCCACATCAACATCACGGACTGTTCCCACTTCTCAAAAGATACGCCAAGTTTCTGAAACTACATTAATGAATTATCAGATGCGCTTGAAGGAAAGGATTGCTGTCACTCACTTCCCCTTCCTGAAGGCTCCCAATTACTGTCATACAAACTGGTAAATAAGCAAGGGCCTTTTCCCCCACCCCCCCTTTCCTGGGGAAGGACAAGCCATATTTTTATTTATCAGGTGAATACCTGTATTACTCACAGGAAGACACTGTAGAACATGGGGGTTTGTTTTTTTTTCCAATTGAGATTTTAGATAAAATATACCTGTGACTGTTTTAATACCTGGTGAGTAATCCTGACTCCACATCCCTTTCTTCTCCTGCAGTGCCTAATGCGATAGCCACGTCATCACATCCCCAAATGCCAATACCAAGGATTTCTGTGGAAGTCTTTCTTCCTGGTATGTCCTGAAATCACCTACACCATGGCCAGGCTTTAATTTGACAGAGCTCAAGTTGTTCTATTCTAAACCGGTCTAGTGAATCTAAAAACTCACATAAAGATGGCTGTGAGCACACAATCCTCCTCAGAAACACACCCACAGACATCCCCACCCAGCCCTTGAGTGCTGTTTTGTTAGAGGCATTTGACAGAGAAAGGAGTGACCAGAAAAGCTCACTACAGATCTCTGTCATGTAAATCCTCAGATTTCCAGAAAATCGGGAGGGAAATATCTCATTCCTATGAACTACAGTGCAGACATTGACACTTAGGTTATTCTGCTTTA